>CM046877.1:383609081-383949081 GCA_025667525.1 Glebionis coronaria
TTATGATTTAAAACACAAAAGGACTGATATTGTAATTACATCAAAGTTATAAAAGCCCTAATTTCATTTTTGAAAAGTATTTGTGGCAAAAATATGAAATCCGAAACTTCAACAACAAAGGGAATGGGTTTATCAAGGCTGGAAAACATGATATACATATTTGGCTAAAGTGTGAGGACTATTATTGTACAAACCAAACATTCAAACCAGTTTTTGCGCCAAACACATTACCCTTCCACTGATTTCGGATCAAAACAAGTTACTATTAACCCCAAGAACCCAATTTTACCTTCTACTTAAACAAAGGATAAATCAAAATTACCCACACCCACGCTTGATTGACACACACATAAACCTATCCCACGCTTGAACTCACAATCCCACTCACCCAAAGGACCCCACACTCTTTACCGTCCACCTATCATGTGACACCTCCCTTATAAGCAATGCCACGTGGCAAGATCAACGTCCCAAACTCCTTACTTGGACCCAAAGCAAAAATGAACAACTAGGATTCATTTGGACAGCTCACAAACATCACACACCATCAACCACTCATGGGCATATTTGAGATTTCATAGCTAGGGTTTCTGATGTATTTTGCATTCTAGGATCATCTTAAGTAGTCTATAAAAGGAGCCTCAAGATGTGAGTAGCCCTTTGTTCCAGATTTTAGCTTAAATCCTTGTAATTCCTTTTTATGAAATAAAAGTTGGATTTTCTGAAAATTGTGATTTCCTTTTATGTTTTATAAAAGTTTCGTGTCTAAAAAGCTAAAGTTTGATTTCCATTAATCCGTTTGTTGGTTTTTGAGGAAAGATTTTATGGATTAAAACTCTTGTTTTCAAAAACCAGTTTTCATAGTTTATTGTTCATCCTTGTGTTTGTTGAATCTTAGCAGGTACAAGGAAACTGGTGCTTGTTTAGCTAGCACCTAAGCTCACACATCCCAAAGCATGGATGTATGTTTTGGAGGTGCTCATCTCTAAACCCTTTTTCATTTTCTGAATATTTTGTGCTTTATGTTGATTCTGAGATTTGGTCTGTGAATCTGTGATATTGTGGTTGGATCTTGTGTTTTGATGTTTGTTTGTTAATTCTGAGTTGATTTGAACTTGATTTGTGGGTTGAATCTAACACAGCCTTTGAAAAATTGTTTAATCATTGATTAAAGGGGTGTTTGGGTTAATTGCATAATCCAAGTTTGGGTTGATTTGAGTAGTTGTATTTGGGTACTTGGTATTTGTTATTGTTTCATAAGTGCTATTGGTTCATTATCTGCAAGTTTTGAGGTTCTAATCACTTAAATCCAACAAAAGGTCATAAAATCTATTATACTAGTTGTTTTTTACTAAAATTTTGGGGACACCTAGATCTAAGGGTAGACTAGGGTTAACAAGTGCTAAATATTAGTTAATACAAATAGGGTAAGGGATTTAAGGGTTTCAAAATGGATCTATGGTCATTTAGATCAGCAAAAGGATTTTTGGATATCACTTTGTTCATCAGTAATCTGCATTTGCTTGAACCTGTCTCAAATCTTTGAATCAGTGTTTAAAACAAGTTTATTTATGCTTATTGGAGTTTATTATAGCTTGTGTATGCATATGGTTCATTTTGGTTGGCTAATTAATGCTTAAACTGCTTATTTCTTCATAATATGCTTATTTACATATCTGTGTGGTATCTGGTGACTGTTTGCTTATTCTGTATCATTTGGCTGGATAACTTTGTGATTTCTTGTTTGATTGTGACTCCTTACAACCCACTGGTTTTAAGGGTGCCCTTTTTATCCTTTGAATCCAAGTAAATCTCTCACAAATCCATAGTCAAATAGTCAAAGCAATGGGAACTCCTTTCCCCTGCTTCTAGCCACTTCTAGTGTTATTTTACATTAAGCTTATCAATAAACTGTTCTAGCTTATTTTAACCTGCAACAACTTTAATTTTGTAATAGGTGCTCATCATTTGACCCATTTGTTCATTCTAGAGCATTTTGGTGGTTGACTTTAAGCTTTGACTAGAAATCCAACTCCATTGACTTTTACATAAGTGCTTATTAGATTATTCTGCTTATTTTCCTTGGCTTATTGAACTTTTCTAGATTGATTTGTCTTATTTAATTCATTTAGAGTCTTTTGCAAGTTGAATCAAGGTCTGAGGTGGTCTAAAACTCTAAGTCGACTATTTTGTCTTTTAATGAAATTATACTTGGCTTATTTCTGGCTTATTGGTTGAGCTTTTTGAAATTTTCTTTTCACATATCTCTTAGGCATCTCAAAAGAAGGTTGTGTGTCAAATTAGAGCTTATGGCATTGGCTTATAGCTTAATGGGCCAAAAAGCCCATTAAGAATAAGTTGTTGTACATTTAAGCTGTGATAAGCTCACATTCAGCTTTTGGGCCTTCAGACTTTTGTGTTTAGAATTGAATTTTAACTTAGACTAGTGATTTTCAGCTTATTTGGTTGAGTTTGAACTTATTGGGCCAAAAAGCCCATTTCATTACACTGTTTTGATTTTAGCCCATTTGGGGGCCCAATAGGGGTATTTTGGTAATTTCACTTTCATTTTCTGTCTATTTAGGTAAAAATAAACTAGTTTGCAAGTTTTTAGAAATTTTTATAATTTTTGGATTTTTAATATTATTTTAATATTATTTTATTATTAAATTTCATTTTTAATATTTTTGCAACTTTTACATTTTTCCTAGGTCAAATACATAAAGTTAGGATTTTTAAAACTCTTAGATTAATTTTATCATCATTTTGTTAATTTTTAGAATTATTTTAATATTTTAATAGTTTTTAACCATTTAAAAATAGTTTTCTTTAGTTTAAAAATTCATATAAAATTTTTTTGTTCTAATTAAGTCATTTTAGAGGTTTACAAAGTGAAAAATCTTTATTTGGGCTTTTTATTAATTATTTGGATTTTTAGGGCTTTAATTCGCATTTAAAAATTAATATTTAATTAATTAAAAAGTTTGAAAAAATTTTGATCATTTTCAAACTCTTAATTTATTTTTATTGATTTTTGGTAATTTTTTGGGAATTTTTAGAATTAATTATTATTTTGTCACTTTTTACGGTTTTTAATTTTGTCGTCGCAGTGTAATTTAACGTATCTGTCATTCTCTTTTCTCATCCTTTCTTTCTTTCATATTAATCCAAAATCATTACGAGTTATTCACACACATATAACTCCTTGGGAAACGAACTTTCAACTTCATTGGGTCATTAGTGCTTGATTTTCCTAAATCAACACTTAATACTTACCGCTCATATACGCTCTTTTGTTTTCCTAAACAAGAGACGTATTTTACAACAATCAATGATTGATTTGTTCATGAATCGATTATGTTTTTGGATTATTTTTTACAGGGAAAAGATGCAACATATGATGATTCCTATTTCCCCTGAAGTACTACCGAGTGTTGTTCTCAATTCTACAATCATCAACATAAACATAGCTAACCGAGTTATGTTTCAACCGGAGGTAAGCGTTTTGATATTTTGATATTTTCAATGTTGACAGATTTCTCTACCAATGAGACGGGTCTTTACAGCACAAACAATGGATGGGCAACAATGCCATCATCTTTAACAGAAGTTCACGCAAATGACGTGTGTAAGTGAAACCCAAGGAATCAGCAAGCCAGCTCTAAAAAACTGGGTGGTACGAATGTTTTTGTTAATTATATAGTTGGAATGTTCCTGTCAATCAACCGGTTTGTAAGGCTATTTCACTGGTGTTTTTTTGTTCTGTTTAGTGAATATTATAAGATTACTGTGAGAACGCGATCTCAACACCCCTTTATAAGTTTGTTGCACTGCAGATGAAATAGATTATTTGACCAAAATAAAAGCTGAAGCATAATCTGTTTCCTCGAATTTCAAAATTATCATAGATAATCTATTTTTACATGAAAATCATCCAAACCCTTTCACCGCAACAAGCAAGTTTAAGGATGTTCCGCATGACGCCATTAAGATGATGTTGTTTCCATACTCGTTGGATGGACCCGCAAAAATTTGGCTCGAGAAAGAACTGCCAAATTCGATTTTGACATGGGGTGATCTCGTTTCTAAGTTTGTGAACCCTATTTTTACACCATCTAAAACAACACGTTTGAAAAATGAGATTTCAAGGTTTACACAACGTAATAATGGAAGTTTTTCAATGGCATGGGAACGATTTAAGGAAATGTTACATGAATGTCCACACCTTGATTTTTCGGAATTGCATCAAATTGATACTTTTTATAATGGGCTTAATGATCATGAACGAGATTATTTGAATGCCGCCGCGGGTGGTAATTTTTTTGTGCAAAACGACCGATGAGGCTTTAAAGATTATCGATAATAGATCTAAGGTTTATAACCCTCATAACACACCGAGTGTTTCCAATATGGGTTCATCGTCATCATCATCGTCTCGTAACATGAGTGCCTTACATGATGAAGAAAATGAGGAAAATCGGTTTTTCGATAGATTTTTGACACTTATGACACATTGGAAAGCACAAGATGCTTTGAATTCCGCATCGGTTAAAGCGGTTGAAAAGAGTTGTTTATCTTATGGTGGAGCTCATGATCATTCCGAGTGCATCACCGCCGGTGGTAACACCTCGAGTGCTTATGTAGCAACGGGAACTTACAACCAAAACGGCCAAGGTTCCCGCCCAAGTCAAGCTCCCCAAAATCAAAATGATAACAACTATCGAAACAAAAGGGAATTACCAAAGTGGGAATGGGCAAGTTCAAAATCAAAACCAAAACCGTGATTTTCAAAACACTACACAAGGTTTTCAAAATGCTCACACTAAAAATCTTAATGGATAATTTTTGGATTATGCAAAAGCAAACGATGCTAAGTTTGATAACATGCAACGTGAGATGATTAGCTTAAGATCCGAGTTGAAAAACGAGCTTAAAAACGAACTTTCTAATGAATGGAAAACTCATGCTAATAAAATGGAAGGCATGTCTCCAACAAAATCAACAAAAAATAGAGCAAGGTCAACATGAGATTAAGAAAGAATTGTTAAAAGCGATGCTAGGCAATCAAAATTTGAAGATCGAATGGGAAAAATGTTTGAAGCTATCATGTGTAAACCCTCTTCTTCGGGTGGTCTTCCTAGTGATATCATTGTAAACCCGAAAGGAGAGTTGAAGGTTATTACTACTCGTAGTTCAAAGAACCCATTTCTCGTCCAAGTACTTCTACGGAGAAGGAAATAGAGAAAGAACCCTAGGTGGTGGTCGAAAAGGAGAATATCCCAATCCCACAAAGAACCGCTCAAACCACACCTACGGTTGAACCAATACCAATAGTGGAACCCGAGATTCCAAGGCGAATGCCTATGCCCCAACCCACACCACCCTTACCTTACCCATCAAGACGAAACAAGGAAAAGGCACAAGAACGTAACAATTATCAATTTGAACTTTTTATGAAAATGTTACGTGATTTTCATTTTAATATAAGTTTTGCCGACGATTTAATCATGATGCCTCGATTTGCCCAAACATCAAAAGTATGTTGAATAACAAGGAGAAATTGCAAAAGTCGTCTAGTTATTCATCAGTTTTTCTTAGCCGCATACCCCAAAAAGTCGATGATCCCGATAAATTTTTGATTCTATGTGCAATTCAAGATATAGAGGAATGCTACACCTTGGCTGATCTTGGTGCTAGTATTAATTTAATGCCTCTTGAGAGTTTTAAGTCGCTATCACTTCCGGCTCTTACTCCTTTGAACATGTCTATCGAGATGGCCGATCATTCTACGATTTTAGCATGTGGAGTAGCCGAGGACGTTTCGTAAAAGTTGGAAAGTTTTACTATCCCGTGGACTTTATCGTTGTAGACATTCCTACGGATCTTATAGTTCCTCTCATTTTAGGTCTTTCATTTTTGGATACATCGAGAGCACTTATAGATGTTCATGCTAGGAAAATCACCCTACGCTTTAATGAGGAGGAACTTGTCATCAATGCAACCCAAAACTCCAAGCTTTCTCATGTCTATTCTATTGCAACTTTAAATCATTCAACCAATGTCGTTTGCAAGGAATTTTCACAAAGATTTTTAGGAATTGTCAACAAAAACGATTTACCCTTTCCTCCGCCGGTGGAGGTTATGAGTGTTAAACCTACAAATAAGAAACCGTAAATACTTGAATTGAAAAATCTTTCTCCTCACCTCGAACATTCATTCTTGAAAAGTGTTGATAAGTTGCCGGTTATTACGGATGATCTTTCGGATGACGAATATGTTGACCCCGATGGGGAGGTTTTCTTTATCGATAAACGTTTTGAGAACTTACCACCACCAAAACGCAACTTAAATGTGAGAATTTTTAGTGTGACTAACATCATTTTAGAAACACCAAATGTTTTTGACATAATCAAAACGGGTTTTTTTAAAGAGAGATTAAAAGATAAAAAAGGAAAAGATTTTGAATTTGATTTAAAAGATTTTTCTAAAAATCTAACTCCGTCATCACCATGTATTTTGAGTGCTACAAGCTCGTCTACTCCTTTTGACGATGCTTTATGTGGGTAATGTGTGGGGGAAGCCCCTTATGTTCCCTCCCCTTTCTTCACCGAGGACGAGATATTTGATCCTGGAATTGCTTATAAAGGGAAATCTCGGTCTTCTACCGATGCAATAAATGGAAAATAATTTCATTTGATTGGTATGAGTCTACCTAGAGTAGCTCAATTGTTTGTCTTACCATTTGTCCCACCCTTCTACTTCTCATCTCATTTCTTCAAACTCTTTGAGTTTTTGGCACATGTTGAAGTGGCGTTGGTTTGTTTATCCAATGAAAACGATGACGCAATCTTCGATCCCGGTATTTTGCATCATCAAAGGACTTAGTCCTTAATACCGGTTGCTTTTTGGGCCTTGTTCATCATGTAAGCCCCACCAAAAATGACCATACCAAGATTTTCCCTAAATGTTCACATTTAGAGGGGATGGGGTCGAGCTCATGACTCGGTAATAAAAAACGAGGAGCCTCGTGGGGGAGATCCCATGCTTATCCATTGTACATATTATCGCTTTCTAATGTAGTTAATGAGAGGGGATTTGTGCCCTTCCAAATCATTGTCTCGTGGTTGTTTGTGAATGTGTTATCTAGATCATCATCATCGCCATGATAGAAGACTCTCGTGTTCGTTTACGTGAGCCTCGATCGTTTGCTTGAAGAGTTTTTCACGAATCCATGTGTAACACCCCATTTTGATAATGGAAATGTCACATGCAATTATGGCGTGCCATCAAAGCATACAAGGAAAATGTCTAAACATTACTTGACCATAAAAGGAAAATACCGGAATCAAACATCGGTAGTCCAAAAGTAAAGCTCATCACACACAAACATAGTATAATAAAGGAAAGGACTAAACAATGTCCATAGCAAATGTATCATAAGAAAGGAAATGCATAAAGTAAAGAAGGCTAGACAACTTCCAGTCCATATGCACGTACTCTTAAAGTCTACGAGCGTCCCTGAGTACCAGCATTTTGGGAACATAGAAAAGGAAAAAAGCTGTGCAAATACGCTCAGTGCACGGATGTACAATCAAGCTTGAATAGGATAAGCATATAACATATAACAGCGGAAGAAAACTAAGTCCCGAGTAACCTGGTTAAGTCTTGATAAAACTGGTTTTATAGTTTGAAAAGTCTTATGTTTATCTTGTAAAAACTGTTTATCATATTTTACCATTAGCCAATATAGGTCATGAAAATCCACCGTGCATGAATACTTGGAGGGGTGACCTCATCATGCAAATTAGAGGGGATGCCTCTAATTTAATATACTGGTTTTTGGGTAGGAGGGATCAGCTCCTTGTGAAGGATGCAAGGCACACACCACATTCACCATGAAATCCTGACTGAAAACATGTAACTAGGATGCACCCATACGCCCCACATGATAAATATAATATAAATGGCAAAAAGCTGAAGGGACGCGACGAGCAATCACTCCGCCGTGGTGAAGTCATAACATCAGTGCCTCTAATGTTATGGTTATGGTACCTCCATAACTAGGTGAAACTAGTCATGCATGTATATGGCTATAGGTATTCTTAATTAAACATAAGCAATCAAACACGTAACTTATACTACGGGAAAACATTTGGCTGCATACGGGGAATCCTAATAAGGAAAGAATGTCCATATTGAAAGGACGGGAATCCGTACCTTATGTCCAGTGAACGAAGAAGATGAACTGGGAGGAATCCTACTTCCGTATCACTAGTGCTACATAAATACATACATGAATAAGTATCTGCTTACTAAATACGTAGCTGGTTTTATGTCATGTCTTAGCTTATTTAATGTGTTCTTATCATGTTTTACTGTTTTAAAGCCTTAAACCGTGTTTATCTTATATTCTGTTTAATCTGATTAAGTATTTTCTGGTATTTCATGTATTATTATACTTACTGTGTAATAATAAGTAACTTTCCAAAAATAGCAGGTTTCCTAAAATAGAAAGTTTCCAAATATAGAAAGTTACCAAAAATAGAAAGTTTCCAAAAATAGAAAGTTTCCAAAAATAGAATTACTGCTTAAAATAGATAATTTTCTAAAAATATAAAGTTTCCATAAATAGATCAGCTGTCTTAATTAAATAAGTTTCCATGAATAGATTAGCTGCCTGAAATAATAAGTTTCTAAAAATAGAAGGTTTCCATAAATAGATTAGCTGCCTTATTTAATTAAGTTTCTAAAAATAGAAAGTTTCCATAATTAGAATTAAGCTGGTTAAATAAGCTAAGTATATAAGCCTAAGTGTTTTCATGATTATTCTAAGTCATATGATATAATGTATAGTTTAATAATTATTTCATGTAATTAAATTAAACTATAGGTTAAAATATTTAATTAAAGTATAACATGTTTTTAATTAAATAAGGTTAAATACTTAGGTTAAAACATGTATTATTATTTATTAATAATATAACCTAAGTCATGTTAATTAATTAATTATAACCATGGTTTTTAAATAATTAATTAATTATAAGTATAAAATATAAAAATACTTAGGTGAATTAATTTCATGATTATTAATAATTAAAATAACCTAATTCATGTTATTAAATTAATCATGTCATTTTATTAATTTAATTTTTAACATAAGATCATAAAAAAAAAAACTAAACATACACCATGAACCGGATCTAGACTAAAAATCATGAACCAGACATGAAATCGACACCGTACCCCGAACCAAATCGGGGTACCCCTTGTCTTGATGCTGCCGTGGGACCCACACCAACCAACCGGGACCATATGGTCTCGGTGGTGGTCGGATGGCCAAACCGAAACCCCCTTCGGGTTCGGTGTAGGCTGCTGCCAAAACAAACACCCCTTAAAACATTACTTTTGATTTTTATTAAATCCCAATTCATGTTAGATCTATTATTTAATTAGGGTTTTTGAAAAAAAACATAACATGTTCTTAATTAATAAAAGATCAAATCAAAAGAAAAAGGTTTAAAAGGATTTACCGAATACGTGAATCAAAAGAACGAAGAACAAACACGAACACCAACAAGAATTCCAAGATCCAAGATCAACAAACACCCCCTTGTGGTGTTTTGAAGGTGGCGGCCAAAAAAAGAAGAAGAGAGGAGGGTTTTTAGGTTTTTGTTAAAATCTTCTGTAATGTAAAAAAATGAGTATTGTTTTTACCATAACACTCCTTTAGTAAAAATACAAATGGGCTTGGCCCATTTGCTCCTTGTAGCCGTGGGTAGGGGGCCCCACATGGGGTACCCGTACCTTTTTCCGTGTCTCGACGTTTAGTTATTCGTTCATGATTATTTGTGTTCGCGTTTTATGTGTTCTCGTTACGTAATTATCGTGATCTAATATATTTATTTACGCTCGTAATAAATATATATACGTAATTAATAATAGTTCGTGTTTTAATTACGTTCATGATTTCATGATCGCATGTTCGTGATTAATTATTGTCAAATAATTATTACGTGCTCGTGCGTAGTAAATACTTATCGTGTTCTTTTTTTTTCTTAACGGTAAATTAATTAAGAAAAACGCCACAAAGGCAGAGTACACAAACCCCAAAGCTTAACAAAAATTTAATTGGGACACCCCCCAATTAAACAGCTTAGGGCAGCAAAAAACATAAGAGTACATATCCCTAACAAACATAACACTAAAAAAATAAACAGGACATGGACAAGTCCCATGCTCAAAAACATAAGCAACAAAAAAAAACTAACAGCTGCTTCCCATACTAACAACACTTGATCACAAAGGAAAGACCAAGAACCTGCAAACCTATGGCACACCAATATAAAGGACTGTTTTATAGTTATGTGTGAGAACCACTTCAGAATACATGGCAGAATTGATTCAACCACAAAGGGAAGCAACCAACAACTACCAATCCATCCCCCATGGAAAACCCCACAACATAACTATAAAGACAGTAATGCAGGCAATAGCAAACCTACACAAAGACGCCATCAGATCATACACAGGAAAATAAATAGAGAGGTGCCAGAGTAGCACATTATGGTTATTGCCTCCTCAAAACCTCCAACTATGTAAAACCCAATGGGAAACCATAGAAGGAGGAAAGAGTACAACTAACCATAAATCCTCTCATGATGCCACGACCAAATTATCTATCATCACAACATTAAGCAGATAACTGGTTAGTGAAAAGGAGGACAAAGCATCAAAACATAAGCTTGGAAACTAAAAATATGTTCAATGGAAAGAAACTCAAAGAAAAGTAATACCATGCCAAACAAGACGGCACATCTTTCAGCACGCTCTTGAAAAACATAGCATACCTTTCCAAGAGAACTAACCAGAGTCCACTAATAGCACATCAAGCTAACCCGTAACATCCAAAAATGTCCTCCCCAGACTCCAACAAAGAGCATATCAGAACATAAGTCACCCACCAAACAGCCATCAAAAGCAGCAACCAATGTATCATAACTGGTAACAAGCTTACAACAGAACCACATCAACCTGCAAAACTTATTAAACAAAACCTCAACATCATAGATTAGACAGATGTGAACCCAATTCCTGTTACAATTCCAAAAGCCAGTCCCACCACGAGACCAGCAAACCCACACCTCACAACATAAAATACACATTATAAGACAATTTTATCACCCCTCTCAGCCCTCCCATTGAGGCTATCATTACTTCCCATATTCATGCTCACACTCCAAATATTAGCAGCCTTAGAAACATTGTTAGAAGGTTTAACCCTGAGAGTAAGTAGCTTAAGTCTAATATTGCTAGTAATCAAATTAAACAAAACCACCACATCTCTATGGGTCATACCCATCCTCCTATTATTTCTTTCCTGCCAAATATAATAAATACAAGAGCAAAAAACAAGCCTTTGGATAACACTCCAAATATTGTTCCTCGGAGGATAATTAACAATACCAGAAATCACACTCGGCCAAATGTTACTGATATTATCCATGCGAGCCATAGGTTTCAGTCTTTCCCAAAGACGTTTAGAATAGCTACACGCAAAGAAAAGGTGACTATGGGACTCCAAATTACCACCACATAGAAAACATCCCGTATTACTAACATTAAACCATTTTGACAGCCTATCCCTAGTCTTAAGCCTACCCTTAATCGCTAACCAAGTAATAAAGGCATGTCTTGGTATACATTGAGAGAACCAAACATGCTTATACCAAGTCACCTCAGGGCACTCATTCCTAAGATTCTTCCATACTTTCGTGGCACTAAATCTTTGCTCCTTCCCATATTTGTCCATCCATACAACAATATCTCTTTTTCCATCAACAAGCTCAGGAACAGGAATATCCAAAACACCATTAAACTCGCCAATCCAATTAATAGGCCAATTCCAAGAATTATCACTAATCATGTCCTTCACCTTAGCATTAACAGATAACCCAGCTTGATCAATAGATATCTTATCAATTGAGTTGCTAAGTGGGCCCCTAGGATGCCATCTATCAAACCAGATATTACATTTTCTACCATTTCCTAACTTAGTAAACACAAACTCCCTAATCTTATCTCTAAGACTAAGAATGTGTTTCCAACACCAAGACATACCCCTAACAATTTTAATATCCCAAAAATTTCGACCCTTAAGCTTATGGATTTTAATCCATTTCACCCAGATTGAATTCTTGTCACATAAAATGTTCCATAAATGTTTAATCATTAACGCATTATTCCAACTATGCATCGACTTTAAACCAAGGCCACCTTGATTTTTAGGTTTACAAACATCTTCCCATTTGACACTAACTAAGGCACCCGTTTTCCTATCATTCCCCCGTAAAAAATTACTAAGCAAATTATCAATATCATCACAAACTTCTAACGGAAGAATGAATAATGACCCCCAATATACTTGCATCGAAGATAAAACCGCAGCAATCAATTGTAATCTACCAGCAAAAGAAAGACATTTAGTCTTCCAACTATTAAGCTTATTTTGAATCACTTCAAGAAGGTAACTACAATCTCTCTTTGTAGTCATCTTAGAAACTAGAGGCACACCTAAATACCTAATTGGCAGTTCACCAATGGAAAAAGGCATAACCATAACAATATCCTCTTTGACATTATCAGGAATGTTACAAAAGAAAACATTGCTTTTCGTCATGCTAGGGTACAAACCAAAAGCCAAAGTAAATTCATCTAAACCTCTCCTTAAGATAGAAGCCGACACCATATCACCATGACACATTAATAAATCATCAGCAAAACATAAACTATTAATTTTAAGCTTCTGACACCCCGAGTGATATCTAAATCTTCTATCAAGCCTAATCTGCCTCTTAACCATTAAATTTAAAACTTCCATAACCAAAGTAAATAGGTACGGCGAAATTGGGTCTCCCTGCCTAAGCCCTCTCTTAGCTTTAAAAAAACCATGAGTTTCCCCGTTAATGCAATTCAAAAAAGAAGCAGTCTCAAGGCATGTCATAATCCAGTGGATCATAACAGGATGAAAGCCAAATTCCTTAAGACAACATTTCATAAAGCTCCAACTAACCGTGTCATACGCTTTCTGAATATCAATCTTAAAAGCACAATTCCTAATCCCACAATCCCATCCATACCCCTTCATGAATTCCTGAGCTAACAAAATATTATCACTAATCAGCCTCCCAGGTATAAAAGCACTCTGATTAACATCAACAAGTTCACTAAGAACTAATTTAAGCCTATTGGTGATAACTTTGCTTATAATTTTATAGACTATATTACAGCAAGAGATAGGTCTAAAGTCCGTAACTTTAGCAGGAATAGGGATCTTAGGAATAAGAGAGATAAGAGTAGTGTTAACCTGTTTGAGCATTTTACCACTACTAAAGAATTCTCTGACCCCCTTACACACATCATCCTTCACAACCTCCCAGACCGCTTTAAAGAATTTAGACGTATAACCATCCGGTCCAGAAGCTCTATTATCGTCAATACTGACAAGAGCAGCTTTAATTTCACCCTCAGATACAGGCTTGATCAAGTCCACAGCTTTATCAATGTTAAGCTTCTTCACAAATAAACTGCCCGGGTCTTCAATCTCAAACACCTCACCACATTTACCAAGAAAAGAACTAAAATGTTTAACAAATTTATCCGCAACTTCATCCCCGTAAAAAGCCTTACCATCATCATCGTAAATAACTTGAATCCTATTTTTACTTACTCTACCTTTAATCACATTATGAAAATACTTAGCTGTTCGTGTCACCATCTTTGAGCCATTCAATTTTCGTCTTCTGTAAGATAACCTTTTCTTCATCTTCCATAGCCTGCTTGTACGCAAAGGCATAAACACTCTCCACTTCTCTTAACTCACTATCCGACGGGTCTTTCTCCAGATCAATCTGAACTCTCTCAAGCTCAGACTTCAACTCTTTCACTTTATTAAACACATTACCATTCTCCTTATTTAATTGTCTCATAAAAATCTTCATGGCTTTCAGCCTCTTCACAAGTCTAAACATAGCACAGCCTTTAACACCCACATTCCAATTTTTGCTCAACACCTCCTTAAACTCTTTCTTATCCGCCACATAATTCATAAATCTAAAAGACCTAGGTTTAAAAACACCAATCTCAGATAAACATAGGATCGCAGGGCAATGGTCCGAAGACAGGAAGGGCTTGAAATTAGCAAAACTAGCAGGATAACTATAAAAAAAACCTTCATTTCCCATCACCCTATCTAACTTCTTAAGAATTCCCATCTCTGGATTCCTCATTCTCTGAATCCAAGTATAGAACATTCCCCGACTGTTAATATCCTCAACACCTAGCTGCTCCACACATTCCACAAAATCCCTTCTCTCAACAAAACGACTAAACCTACCACTAGAATTCTCATTGGTTTTAAGGATGACATTAAAATCACCCATAAGAACCCACGGACTATCATTCACAACACCAGCATGTTCTAATAAATTCTTCCACAATTTAGTTCTCAGAGTTAAATAATTCTCTCCATAAATGACAGAAATAAAAATACTCCTATTATCTCTTAGAAACACCACTTTGAAATGCATAACCTGATCAATTTGGGAGATAAGTTGAGCATCAACTACATTTCTATCCTATCCAACAGCTATCCTACATCCCTTAGGACTATCCACAGAATTAGAAACCCACAGCCAACTACCAAAAACATCATTACAAACATTATTCACCAATTTCTTTCTTAATTGAGTCTCTATTAAACCCATAAAGACAATACCATTCTTCCTAATGAAACTTCTAACTTCTTTTTGTCTAAGGGAATTACATATCCCTTTGACATTCCAAGAAGCGATATTTGTACTCATCGTAAAACCTGTGGGGGCGGTGCTGACATGCCCTGCGACTGGCTTAAATCTGAATCCATAACATTACTAACTACATTACTCACCATAAACTTAGCATTCACACTTCGATCCTCAGCCACATCTTCTTCCATAATCTCACCACTGTCCTTTCTAATTGCTTCCACAGCAGCATCAAAAGCATCTTTACCCATAGAAGATTTATAGAACTCTAAACTCTCCACTGACCAGTTATTCAGCTCCAACAAAGACAAAATTTGGCCAGTTTTGAAAAACAACTCTACCTCAGCATACTGTTTCCTAATTCCAAGGACTTGAAGCCTATCAACCTCATCATTATACACCTCTTCATACACTTCCTGAAACGCCTCATTTTCTGATATTTGCTTCTTATCCATAACCGACCGGTACAATTGATCAGCTATGTTTTTACATTCAATAGCTATCATTCGATTACCATGAATAATCTGTTTATTATATATGTCTACTTTAGATTTTAGTTCCCAGACAGACCATTTTTTTGTAACCTCCTGCATTTTCAACTTAAAATGCTCCTTTAATTTATCATCCCAACAATTTTTCTCAGCAACCGGGATATGACCACCTTTCTCACAGCATAAATCAATCTTTTTCCTCATAGTTTCCCATACTAGAACTTCCTCAACCTCCTCTTCATCTTCCAACGTGGCAAACCTATTATGAGAACTCATTGGTTTAACTGGCTTGCTCACCTTCTCACTCACATTCACAGATTTCTCATTAACAGCCTTACTATTACCATTATCTTTCCCATTTGAACCACTATCTATATCCATCCTAATAGCACCTTTATCAGCAATTTCCCCATTAGACTTTTTCATGCTCCCGCCATCATTCTTCTTAGCTTGATATCTTTGTTCAACACCCTCTCTATTAAATCTTTGATCACCCAAACCTCTACCCCCTCTGCCCATTCCACCTCTACCATTACCACCTCTACCCCTAGCATTATATCCACCCCTGCTATTTCCTTCACCAAAAATATTCCGCACTCCTACACTTTTCAAACTGTCAACATTACCATCTCTTCCCCCACCATTGTTCCCACTTCTGCTAGTCCCTTCACCAAACATATTCCGAACACCTACATTATTTATATTATCACCATTATTACCTTTCCTATTACCAACCGTCTTCCATCCACCCTCATCATTCTGACCACCATTAGCAACCTTAGCTTTGCCCTTATCAGCTTCCAATTTACTCTTCTCAGCTTCAAAAATACTTCTCTTTTTGCAATCATCAAAATAATGCCCAAACACCTTACAATGAGAGCAACAAGGTGGTCTCCACGGGAAGTCCACCCTAAGCTCCATTGCTTTTCCAAGACTTTGATACGTAACCTCCACCATTTCTGGTAATCCTCTAGCAGCATCAACTTCTATAAGAACTCTAGCAAAACTAGCCCTACCATACGCCTTATTGCACATAGACGTAGTAATGCTGTCCATCATGATAGGTGTACCTATACAACTAGAAATCCTACCTATTCCCTCAGTCGTCCAGGCTTCTAGAGGAACATCCATTATTTTCACCCACAATGAAACTTTAGTAGGTTCTGGCTTAACCATACACATACCCGGCTCCCATTTCTGGATAAATAACGGAAAACCATTAACAATCCATGGACCATTTTCTAACACAAACTTCATTCCTATATCTGATTTGAATTTAAGAAAGTACAACCCACAATCATTAGTGATAATCTCCTCAAAATCATAACTTCTCCACATCCTTCTCAAATGCCCCATAATATCCCTATAGCTCATTTTCATGCCTACAAAATACCCCACTAATGTCAACGCCCACTTTTTACTACCATTTTCAACAATAGGGTCCAAATCAGCACTTACAACTCCTTTAGCATTAACACTCACAGGGAAAGCCTTAAGCATATTGCTATTAGCCTCTACAAACCCTTGAACAGCTCTTTTAAAAGCCCCCGATAACATAGAATTGGTACCCTCTCCCATAAAAACATCACCATTTACCTCTGCAGCTTTATCATCACTACCCTTATTACTCTCCCCATTCAGACTAGGCCATTGCTCCTTTGAAAAAGCAAAATTAGCCCCCGCCTTATTTCCACCATCCACTAAAACTTCACCCCTCCTAATAAGCCTAGGGCTATCACCATTCACATTACTATTCCCAGCTTGATTCTCGTTCCTAACACCCGTCATTGTACCTAATAAACCATCACTAGGGCTAGGTAAAACCTTACTGGCCCCAGACGCAAACTTAATATTACTCTCCTTCCTATTTGGATCACACAAAATAGCATCAACCATATCACTTTCAATAACAGCTAAAACTTCACTTTCTGTCAAAGATTCACTATGACTAGGAGTTTCAGAGCAAACAACAGAACCACCATCTCTACCCTCACCATTACACTATCCCCTTCAACAAAATCTATCCCTTCAATATCCTTACCCCCATAACTTTTCTTAACCCCCTTTTTAAAATTAACATGAGAGGGTTTTGATACCTGTTGATTTTGCATATTCCCAGCAGACAAACCCGATTCCTTATTCCTATTCCTAGTAGCCCTCTTAGTACGAATCACCTCATCCGAACCCCTAGGTGGGATTTGGGAGGAATCAGTAACAGGCGGATCCTGTTTCGCCATGAATATTTGATTAGAAATCAAACAGTAAGGTATAAAAGAAGACCCATGGTGATTAAGGTTAGGTTAAAGAGATGTAACCGTGTACGATGAACAAATAAAAGTATATTTGTGTAAAACGATAAACCCAGAACAGTATTTCAGCTATTTAAAATTATCAAATGCAAAGTTTTATAATAAAATTTTATATGAATAGGTAGATCAATAGTAGTAGAACACAAATCTAAAATAAAATCAATGATCCATAGGATGGATCAAATTTAGATGATAGATTACTTATCGTGTTCTAACACGTACGTAATACGTAAAATCCTAACACGTAATCGTAATCATGCTATATTATGAAAGTTTTAATCTAGTACGTACGATCTTAAGGGTACTATTCATGGTAAAAGCATGCGGGTTTTACAACTCTTCCCCCCTAAAAAGAATAATTCGTCCCCGAATTATAGATAAAGTAAACTGGAAAAGAAGAACATACCCGAATTCAAAATATGAAATGAGGGTAAGAAGCCCGGATAGACTCCTCTGATTCCCAAGTGGCTTCCCGCTCGGTATGATCCCTCCATAGGATTTTGATGAATGGAATCGTCTTCTTCCTCATGACTCGTTCTTGTCTGTCAAGAACTCGTTCAGGTTCTTCTATAAAAGTGAGATCTTCACGTATCTGTTCCAGTGGATACTAAACCATGTGAAGGGGATGATACTGGTACCCTCTGAGTAAGGACACATGAAACACATTGTGCACATGCGAAAGCTGCGGAGGTAACGCCAATTGGTAAGATACTTCACCGACTCGTTCAATGATATCAAACGGTCCGATGAAACGAGGACTGAGCTTCCCTTTAATACCGAAGCGTCTAACACCACGTGCCGGCGAAACCTTAAGGAAGACGTGATCTCCTATGTTAAAGTGTATGTCCCTACGATGCTTATCGGCGTAACTCTTCTGACGTGACCGTGCTTCCTGAATTTTCTGCTTAGCTACTGCAATATTCTCATTGGTCATCTCTATGATTTCTGGTCCTTCGAGTGTTCGCTCACCAAACTGATCCCAGCAGATTGGGGCGCGACACTTTCTGCCATACAACATCTCAAATGGAGCACACTTGATACTTGCGTGCCAACTGTTGTTGTATGCAAACTCCACCAAACAGATGTAATCGTCCCAATCACCCGTCCATTCCAACGCACATGACCTCAACATATCCTCCAATGTCTGAATGGTTCGCTCTGACTGTCCGTCCGTTTGAGGGTGAAAAGCCGTGCTAAGCTTAAGTTGTGTACCCCAAGCTTTCTGCAGACTTTTCCAAAAGCGCGAAGTGAATCGAGGATCTCTGTCTGAGAAGATGCTGGATGGTGCACCATGGAGTCTCATGATCTCTCTTCCGTACGTATCTGCGAGTTTACTTACCGGATCTTCCTTGCGGATCGGTAAGAAATGAGCTGATTTGGTAAGTCGATCTACGATAACCCAAATTGCATCGTGCTTCCTCTTGGTAGGCGGAAGACCAGTAACAAAATCCATGGTGATTTTGTCCCACTTCCACTCTGGAATATCTAACGGTTGAAGGAGACCGCCAGATCGCTGATGCTCGATCTTAACCTGCTGGCAGGTAAGACATTTGGAGACGTAAGTGGCCACATCCTGTTTCATACCACTCCACCAAAAGTACTGCTTGATGTCATGGTACATCTTAGTCGAACCAGGATGTATAGAGAATGGGGAGCTATGAGCTTCAGCTAACAAAGCTTCCCGGAGTTCTTGGTTATCAGGAACACAAAGTCTCGTGCCCTGCCATACGATACCATATGCATCTACTCTGAATTCCGTCTGCTTTTCCAAATTCTGTACTATCGCCCAAATTTCTCCGTCATCCTTCTGAGCTTCCTTGATCTTAGAGAGTAACTCGGGTTCTACTCTAAGATTATCCCAGTAGCCGTGTTGTCCACGTACCATGATCTCGATGTCTAGTCGCTCCAAATCTCTTATGATTTCCTCTTCGATTTTAATGCCGTTGATCATTCCGGACTTCCTGCTAAGAGCATCTGCTACTACATTTGCCTTTCCGGGATGATACTGTAGATTAATGTCATAATCCTTCAACAGCTCTAACCATCTCCTCTGCCTCATGTTCAATTCATGTTGAGTGAAGATATACTTCAAGCTCTCGTGGTCCGTGAAAATGTCACATGATTCTCCATATAAGTAGTGCCTCCATATCTTCAATGCAAACACCACAGCTGCAAGTTCCAGGTCATGCGTGGGGTAATTTTCTTTATAAGGCTTAAGCTGCCGTGAAGCGTACGTGATCACTTTCCCATGTTGCATGAGAACACAGCCAAGTCCCTTCCCCGATGCATCACTGTAGATTTGAAATCCACCCGTACCAGATGGTAGATTAAGAATAGGTGTAGATACTAGCTTCTGCTTTAGGTCTTCAAAGCTCTTCTCTCGATCTTCAGTCCTGATGAGACTGCTTTTATACATAGTCTCATCTTCCAAATAGGACTTAAAATGCATTAAATATCATCAAAATACCCATATATATGCTTGTGTTTGTTGCTTGTGTATTTTATGTACGGATATTGAGAAAATGACAAAAGATCACAAGAATCATGCAAAAACGGACACGGGAAATGAAGCCGCACAATGAACCAAGACCTAATGAAGACTTACCCAAGATTTACCCTTGAAGATTTGAAGAATTATGAAGAAGGGTCCTCCAATATTGAAGAATTGACACTTTATACTCTTGTATCCTCATAATTACAAGTTTGGTCCCAAAAGTTTGTCAAAATTACAAAAAGGGCCCTCCACTTTGAAGAATTGGCAAGTTTAGCCCCTCAACAAAGCTAAATTGTCAACCAATATCCTTTACAAAGTCAAATATATCATGAAGTCCTTCAAAGTACAAGAAATTACAAGTGTGGTCCTTGGAAAATTCCAAAAGACCCTCAACTTTGAAGATTTGGCAAAAATGGTCCCTCAATCATTAAGACTTGGCAATTTCAGTCCTCCAAAATACCAATCAAACAAGTCAAGACCATTACCATTGAAGAAATTACCAAATTAGCCCTTCAAGAGTCATCAAATGGCAAGAAATACCCCTGAAAATACTTTGGAAAAGTATTTGGGGCAAAAGTGTGAAAATGAAAACTTGAAATACAAAGGGAATACGTTTTTGGCTGTTTAATTTGCAAGTGAAAGGAGTATAAAAGATTGAGGGTTAAACCTGGCAGACATAATAGTTACCTTAACCAACCAAGGCATGACACGTGCCCCACTCACCAAAACCCACCAATCCCCTTCCACCTTTTGTCCACCTCACACATCCACTCAGCATTATTTAACTAATTAATCTGATTAGTTAAATAACGCGCTAAACACATTTTTTAAACACAAAAGAAGATCAAACCATCTGTTCTTAGTGTTCTTGACAAAATTGGGTTTTTCCAAATCACTTGCAATTACACCTTAATTCACTCCAGATATTTGATTAAGGTGAGAATAAACCCAAGCCCACCTTAAAACCTTGGCCACGTCACCATACCAGCTCACATGTTAAACCCTTCTACACCACCTTTGGGGAAAATGCCAAAAGAAGCCAGAGAACCAACAACTCAGATTCCTGCTTACTCCTTAAGCTTGATATACACCATTGGATGCAATTTCACACTTGCCACCTCCACAAAACGCCAATTCAAAGTCACATGAAGCCAAGATTTTCAAAATGCAGCAAGGGTATTTTGGGACTTCCACAAGCTAGGGTTTTTAGTTTTTAGCCTATGCAGACCATGTACACCCTCTATATAAAGGGTACAGGGTCCAACATAAACGTTTGCTTTTGATTTTTCCTTGTTCAAGTTTCTGTAAATCCCATTTCAGTTTAATAAAATTGTGTTTGAATCATTTAAGAAAAGTCATTGGCCAATCTTTGTTACTGCTTATTATTGTTATATGATTGTTAGTTTAGAAGTTAAAAACCTGTTTTCACTTGGAGGTTGCAAAAGTTTGCAATTTTCCTCATTCTTGATATTTTGCTAAGTACTTGTTCCAATCTTGGAATTCTTGGGTTATAGGGCTGATCATAGCATCCTAACTGAGTTAGTTAAGGTGTTGTGAGGCTTATAACTTGGGGATAATCAAGTGTGGGGTAACAAGGTTGCATCAATCAAGATTTTTCAAGTTTCTGTTTTTATACACTTGTGCTTTAACCTTGTTCAATCTTAGCAGGCTTTGTTGTGGAAGCTTGTGCTTGTTCTTGCTAGCACATAAGCTCAAAATTCGTGGGTGTGGATGTACATCCATGAGGTTTTCATACTTAATCCTAAAATCTGCTTAAATTCATGATTTTTGGTGATATTTGTATGTGACTTGTGATCTTGTTAATTTTGTGGCTTGTTCTTGCTTAAATCTGTTAATCTTACCTGTTTTAGTGTTAATTGATGCTTGGGTAGTCTTGAATCTATCTTTTACTTTGAAAAATTTGATTTGGAAAAGATAAAGGGGTGTTTGGGTCTATCTATCTGTGCTTGCAACTTGATATTGTGTTGTTGGATTGTGTTGTTTATGCTTGGTATCTGATATATGCTTGGTTGAGAGTGTTTTGCTGCAAGTTTTTGGGTTTGAAGCCTTGAATCAAACAATCTGCTATATAGAGTTTGATATTGCCTATTTTGACCTAGGATTTTGGGAACACCTAGTGTGTATGCATGCTTAGGGCTAAAAGTGGTTTAAACAAAGTTATTGTAACCTGTTTGAGAGATTTGAGGTGTTGAATCTGGCTTAAGTGTCAAATACATCAGCAAAGTAGAAAACTGCATGTGTTAGTGTTCATCAGTAACTTTCATTGGCTTGACTCTTGCTTAATTCTTTGAACCATTGCATGAAACCTGTTTAGACTTGCTTATTGGAGTTTATAATAGCTTGTGTATGCATTTGGTTGAATTTGGCTGGCTGATTATTGCTAAAACTGCTTATTTGTGCTCAACTGCTTAAGTGTTCATGTCTGTATCATGTATGGTGACTGATTGATTAAACTGTATCAATTGGGTGTTAGTGATTGTGTTATTTTGATTGTGATTGACTCCTTTTGATCCAAAGATCATTTGGGTTCCTTTGTGTAATCTGAATCTCCAAAAAAGTCACTAAAGACAAAAAGTCAAACAAGTCAAGCAATGGAAAAAGTTTCCACTGCTCAACACCCAAAACTAGCCCCTGCTAGTGTAATTTTGAACTCAGCTTATCAATAAGCTATTCTAGCTTATCCAGACTTGCAACAACTTATTTTTTGTGATAGGTCTTCATTATTTGACCCATTTAAGTAGACTGGAGCTTATTGGACTTTGACTTTGACTTTTTGCTAGGAAACCAACTTATTTGACTTTTACATAAGTGCTTATTTGCTTTTTCCAGCTTATTGAGTCAGCTTATTTGAAAACTCTTTGTTGATTTTGCTTAATTAAGTCATTTCCAAGCTTTTGGAACTTGAATCAGCACTTGGGGTGGCCTAGAACTCAAAAACGACTATTTTGTCATTTTCTGTAGATTGCTTATTGCATTTTCAGGCTTATTCCTTGGGATTATTTCAAATTTCTTTTTGTAGAAGTCTTATTTAGGTCAAAAGAGGCTTGTGTGTCAAATTTTAGCTTATGGCATTGGCTTATAGCTTAATGGGCCAAAAAGCCCATTAAGAATAAGCTGCTTGTTATAAGCTAGCTTATTTCACATTTTCAGCTTTTGGGCCTTTAGAAAAAGTTGTTTAAAATAAAATTTTGAGTCAACCTGTGCTTTTTGGGCTTATTTTGAACACTTTTTGTTATTGGGCCCAATTTTGGCCCAATAAGCTACTATTTTGGGTTTAGCCCATTTTCTAGGCCCAATAGGGGTATTTAGGTAATTTCACTTTCATTTCTGAGTTATTTAGGTTAAATTAAGCTAGTTTGCAAGTTTTTAGAATTTTTTATGATTTTTGGATTTTTGATATTATTTTATTATTAAAAATTAAAAGTCTGATTTTCTAAGTTTTTATATTTTTCCTAGGTTCTAAACACTTAATTACAATTTTCCAAATATTTTTAGAGTCTTTTAATTATTTTCTAGAATTAATTTAAGTTTTAATTGATTTTAGGAGTTTTTAATTGTTTAAAAATAGTTTTTAGTGATTTTAAAATTTTGAAAAACACTTTTTAGCTTAATTAGAGTATTTTTGAGGTTTACAAACTTTAAAATCTTGTTTAGGGTTTTTTAATAATTAATTTTGATTTTTAGGGCTTTAATTAGCATTAAAAAGTCATTATCTAATTAATTAAAAGGTTTTAGCAAGTTTGAATTTTTTTAAACTCTTAGAATATTATTGTGGATTTTTGGTAATTTTTAGGAATTTTTAGGTTAAAATTTTAGTTTTAGCACTTTTTACGGTTTTACGTTTATACCTTTTTCGACTTAGTTTAATTCGTCTTCATAACTGTCATTCTCTTCTAATCTCATTTCTATTTTTCTCTCTCAAAAATATAATCACAAATCTAATCCAATTCATTACACACATAAGACACTAGCCTCCTTGAGAACGAACTCATTTTAGGGTCATCTACACACGGTTTTCCTAAATCGTCGTGCTTACTTACCCTATTTGTTGCTCTTTTCCTAAAGGGTTTACAAAAACTCAACTATCATTCCAGACAAATTTCTCCCCTTTCCGCATCAGTTTGGTCAATGGTAGTGCTAGGCGGGAAAAGTTCTCCACGAACCTACGGTAATAGCCAGCTAAGCCTAAGAAACTGCGGACTTCCGTCGCTGATGTTGGCCTTGGCCACTTAGTAATGGCCTCAACCTTCGCTGGATCCATAGTGATTCCTTCTGCTGATACAATGTGACCTAAGAATGCCACCTTGTCTAACCAGAACTCACACTTGGAGAATTTAGCATACAACTGCTTCTGGCGAAGAATCTGTAGTACTGTACGAAGATGGTCTTCGTGTTCCTCCTTGGACTTTGAGAAAATCAGGATGTCATCGATGAAAACAATGACGAACTTGTCCAGAAATTCATGGAAGATTCTGTTCATCAAATCCATGAACATTGCTGGAGCATTTGTCAGGCCAAATGGCATAACTAGAAACTCGTAGAGGCCATAACGGGTACGAAAGGCAGTCTTAGCGATGTCCTGCTCCTTGACCCGTAGCTGATGATAGCCTGACCTAAGATCAATCTTGGAGAAGTGTTTGGCCCCTTGGAGTTGGTCAAACAGATCGTCAATGCGTGGTAGTGGATATCTATTCCGAATGGTAATCTTGTTGAGCTCGCGATAGTCTATGCAAAGACGCATACTGCCGTCCTTCTTCTTAACAAACAAGACCGGTGCGCCCCATGGAGATGCGCTCGGTCGAATGAAACCTCGTTCAAGAAGTTCCTGCAGTTGATCCTTCAGCTCCTTCAGCTCTATGGGAGCCATGCGATAAGGAGCCTTGGAGATTGGTTCAGCTCCTGGAATGAGCTCGATACTGAATTCCACTTCTCGTGCAGGTGGTATGCCCGAAAGTTCTGCTGGAAAAACATCTTGGAATTCCGACACTATAGGTTGATCCTGAATTGATGGGGATTCAGCATCCATGTCGTGAACCGTAGCTAGATAACCCTCGCAGCCATGTGACAGTAGTGCACGCGCTTGCAGGGTAGATATGGTTTGTACAGACCGTCCGGGTATGAACCCATTATGAATGCACTCTGGTGCATTAACATCACCGAAGATAACTCGATATGAATGGCAGCCTATGGTAGCATGATGCTTGGATAGCCAATCCATGCCCAAAATCATGTCGAAGTCATTCATGTCCAGCGGAAGTGCGTCAACAGGTCGAACCTTATCGTCAAATTCTAGGGGAAGACTCTTGTATACATGGGTGATTAATACAGAGTCTCTCAAAGGCGTGGAAATAGTAAGCCTATTTTCTAGTGGCATGGGGAGCATCCTAATGTTCTTAGCATAAGCAGTAGAAATAACCGAGTGAGTAGCACCCGTATCGAAAAGAACACATGCAGCTTGACCATACATATACAAGATTCCAGTGATGGTACCTGTAGACTTGTTGGCCTGGTCTCGAGATTTCGTGTAGACACGCCCGGTAGTAGGAGGCGGCTTGGTATCAGCATGTCCTGATGTACCCTCCATCTCGCCCTTATGGCAATCCTTCATAATATGGCCAGGAAGACCACACTTGAAGCACGCGTCAGTATTACGGCGACATGGTCCTGGGTACCTACGGTGGCAAGTAGAGCAAAGAGGATGAGTGAATCCTCCAGCAGGTGCTCTGGCTGGCTGGGAACCTGATAAAACATTTTACATAAGACATGATAATTGGGTACAAAGGACAAAGCGGATAATCGTAAGACTGAATACCAATGATAGCTGGACGGCTAGGCTGCGAACCTCTCTGGTTCTGGTCCCTACCGTTTCCATGGTTCCTGGTAGAAGTTTTTTGCTAAAGTGTCAGAATATGAGTTATAACATGAAATCATAAGGAAATGCTTAAGTATTAGGACCTGCTGCCGTTGGAGTGCCCAGCGTTGTTACAGTAATTATCATTACCGCCACGCCTATCGGTAGCAGAATGGTCGTTAGTCTGACTGTTTCCCTTGGGCTGATGAGGCTGCTGCTGAGTAGCCGGCTGAGACCGGTCCCCAGTTTTTTGCCTGGAAGATACATTTTAAAGAGATTAATAATTGACATGTATGGAAAGTATACGGATTGATCACCGCTTGAATACGAATGTTTACCTCTTGTCGAGTCTTTCAGCTTCCCCGAACTCATCTCTCTCCTGCAGCATCTCCAGCTTACGTGCTGCATCGGCCACTTGTGCTACAGTGTTGAACGTAGCACACACCAGATTGTTTGCGACCGATGTGCGAAGAGCCCATCTAAAGTGATGTGCCTGCTCTTCAGGAGTTCCTGCTGCCGCACCAAGGAAACCAACTAAGCGAAGAAAGCGTTGCATAAACTCGTTGCTATTCTCCCCAGCTCTCTGTCGGATCCCATGGTACTCTCTCTTGAGCTTGTCCTGCTCAGCCTTGGGAAAGAACTGCTCCATCACCCTGTCCTTGAACTGAGCCCAAGTCAAACCAGCAACCCACTCGTCACCACCTTCGGACTGCATCAACGCTAACCACCAGTTTAGCACATTGCCTTCGAATCGATAGCATGCCAACCTCGCCTTGTATGCGGGGTCACAACCATAGCATTGAAAATCTTCTCGATGTGAGCCAACCAGCTTTTAGCATTACTGGGACTATCTGTCTTCTCAAAAGCTCGAGGGCGGAGCTTGTTGAATCTCTCCAGCCATACTGCTAATGTCACTGGAGGAGGAGGAGGAGGTGCCTGATTATGCTGCTGATTGTTGGCAGCTTGAACTTCAGCCCTGATCTCATTCCTCAGTTGAGGAAGCAAAGCTTGCATAGCAGCTTGAATTGCAGCATTGAGCTACTCCTGTTCGTGTGTGAGAACCATCTGACAATATAACATAAAACATATGATTAAACAGATCAAAACATAAAATCTATATATACATGAAAAAATTTATACCAAAATTTCACGAGAAAAAATTTATGCAAGAAAATTTTGTGTATGAATGCATGATGCAGTTTTATGAAAACTTTTGTATGCTCGAGAGTGAACGCCTATGGTCAGTTCACCCAAAACAAAAGACATGGCGAGGGGACGCCTATGGGTCGGTCCCAAATTTAAAAGTTTCGATAAAACACATGCGACTAAATAGGGCCAGTCCTGTACCAACCATTACTTAGTCAAAAATCTGCGATAATGACATATATATGTATGCTTAAAAAAATGATGAATGCATGAAAACAACTGTCAGTTCTAGGAAGACCGTAGTGACTACCCACCAATCACAGGTCATATTTGAGAGCCTATAGGTCGAAGCCTTGGCTCTGATACCATAATTGTAACACCCCATTTTGATAATGGAAATGTCACATGCAATTATGGCGTGTCATCAAAGCATACAAGGAAAATGTCTAAACATTACTTGACCATAAAAGGAAAATACCGGAATCAAACATCGGTAGTCCAAAAGTAAAGCTGATCACACACAAACATAGTATAATAAAGGAAAGGACTAAACAATGTCCATAGCAAATGTATCATAAGAAAGGAAATGCATAAAGTAAAGAAGGCTAGACAGCTTCCAGTCCATATACGTACTCTTAAAGTCTACGAGCGTCCCTGAGTACCTGCCGTTTTCCTTTTCTATGTTCTCAAAACGGCAGGTACTCAGGGACGCTCGTAGACTTTAAGAGTACGTGCATATGGACTGGAAGCTGTCTAGCCTTCTTTACTTTATGCATTTCCTTTCTTATGATACATTTACTATGGATATTGTTTAGTCCTTTCCTTTATTATACTATGTTTGTGTGTGATGAGCATTACTTTTGGACTACCGATGTTTGATTCCATTATTTTCCTTTTATGGTCAAGTAATGTTTAGACATTTTCCTTGTATGCTTTAATGACACGCCATAATTGCATGTGACATTTCCATTATCAAAATGGGGTGTTACACCATTACATATCCTTTATTGTTCTAACAATTATCTTTTAGCATAATTCATAAACGGCTTTAGATATATTGTTGATCACCCTTTCCATGCTAGATCCTAAGCATTCGACTCTTCGTCTCTAGTATGGAGGTGCTCCACCTTTAGACTCGAAACATTGAGGACAATGTTTAATTTTAGTATGGGGGTAAATAGATACTTGCCTTGCTACGCCCTCATGTTTTCCAGCTTTCAACGTTTTGTTTTGTTTTGTTGCTAATAAGGGTAAAAATGGCCAAACTTTATATTTTTTCTTAGTTTTCATAAGTGTTTTTAAGACACGAATGTATATTTTCCGATGGGTAGAATAAGAGTTAATTTTTGACTTGATGGGCATTTGGAGCCCTTTACATTCCTTAACCCGCTCGAATCAAGTTTTGCTAGACTTTTATATAGGGAACTTTAAAACGCGAAAGTCTTAGCTCATTCGGGTTAAGAACAAGAACCTTTCGCAAGTTCCTATAATTGACCCTAGAAAGTCACTTATAAAAGGAACTTTAAAATGCATTCTCTAAACTTGAAAAAGTCTAAGAAAGTGCAAGATCTTATAGGTGGCTTGAAAACCGAAAAATTCGATTTGATATAGTCTTAATGAAAGGTAATCCAAATTTGGCTTAATTTTGACTTGCATGGCTAAGTATTCACGAGTCTCTTTAATTAGAGGTCTTTAAATAGTGAAGAACGAGAAGTGATAAGTCAGACAAGTGATCATGCTAAACGTAGAACATGAAAATGTTCTTTCAACAACTCATATATTTTTAATTGTGGCTTTTTCTCCCATAAGATCAATGCATTAGGAATAAAATAATTTCAATAAGTAAGGTCGTACGATTTGAAAGGTTACATAGCATCTAGCACAAGATCGTTTAAAAGTTCGTCGGGGTTGAATAGAGTTCATAGCCAAGGCATAACTTGTTGAAGCGGGATGCGAAGATTGGTGAATATCCAAAAAGGCCCTAACAAGGCATGGGGAGCTCTATTTTTTGCTAAAGATCCAAGATGATGTGAAGTATCATTATTCCAAAAACAATATGAAGGATCGAGAAACACGACGAAAAGCAATTACTCCCCTAAAGATCATGGAGAAAGTCTATCCAAAAGACCCTTACAAGGTATGAGGATAAATATATCCAAGTCTTAAAAGGAGGCAAATCATTGTATATCAAAATCAAAAATAAAGATTGAAGAAAAATGATGAAGTCGTGGTCCAAGTATGAAGAATCTCTCAAAAATGTCAAGTGAAGAAATTCCAAAATATGAAGAGAAGACCATAATTTCAAGAACGTCTTCTGAAGATTTGAAGTATGAAGTACATGCCAAATATTGGTCCGAGAAAGGTCTCAAATCGTGAAACGAGTTATGCCATGATATGAACTTAAGGAGATACATGAGAAGCCGTCTTAAAAGATTTTGTCCTTTTGGCTAACTATCGATTAAATCGTGCTACTTTATTTTTGGACTAATAAATACTCAAATAAGTCAATATGAATCATTTGTGATTCATGACAAATAGTTAAAAAATTCTAGAAACCCTTTTTCTTTTATAATAACTTGGATTGCGGGGAGAAAAAGTATTACACAATTTGGACGTATGAGTAGTGTTAGCATTGTGACTTGTACCAACAATGATCTCATTTTTGCACTTAGCATGGAATGTATGACAATCAAGGTTGACGAACTTTACTCTATGGGACATTCACTTGTTTCTATTCATTGGCCCTAAAAGTCACTCACGTGATGGAAATCGTACATTATGTCTTTAACATATCTTCGTAGTATTTTAGCAAGTCTTACTTTTCAATAAAAGTTTAATAAAACTGACTTTTGGAGATGGTTAGATACTTTATTCTAGCATTGCGTGAGGGCACGGTAATGGTTTAGTATGGGGGAGTGATGAGATGGCATTTATACATGATCTCATCGTTCTTTTCGGGCTTTAAATGCAATAAATGTCATCAAAATACCATATATATTCTTGTGTTTCTTTACTTGTGTATTTTAGGTATGGATATCGTGAAAAAGACAAAAGATCACAAGAAACAAGGAAAAACGAACAAGAGAAACAAAGCCGCACAATGAACCGGGCCTTTGTTTGTGATTTATCAAAGAAAAACCCTTGAAGACTTGAAGATGTACAAGATTGATCCCTCATTTATGAAGAATTGACACTTAATACCCTTGTATATTCATAATTACAAGTATGGTCCCTTAAGTTTGTCAAAATGAAAAAAAAGTCCTTTATCTTTGAAGAATTAGAAAGTTTAGTCCCTCAACAAATCTAAATTGTCAACAATGGTCCCTCATGAAGTCAAAGTTCCAAAGAAGACCTTCAATCTCAAGAATATTACACATTTGGTCCTTGGTTTATGATTTAAAACACAAAAGGACTGATATTGTAATTACATCAAAGTTATAAAAGCCCTAATTTCCTTTTTGAAAAGTATTTGTGGCAAAACTATGAAATTCGAAACTTCAACAACAAAGGGAATGGGTTTATCAAGGCTGGAAAACATGATATACATATTTGGCCAAAGTCTGAGGACTATTATTGTACAAACCAAACATTCAAAACAGTTTTTGCGCCAAACACATTACCCTTCCACTGATTTCGAATCAAAACAAGTTACTATTCACCCCAAGAACCCAGTTTTACCTTCCACTTAAACAAAGGGTAAATCAAAATTACCCACACCCACGCTTGATTGACACACACATAAACCTATCCCACGCTTGAACTCACAATCCCACTCACCCAAAGGACCCCACACTCTTAACCGTCCACCTATCATGTGACACCCTCCCCTCCAAGCAATGCCACATGGCAAGATCAATGTCCCACACTCCTTACTTGGACACAAAGCAAAAATGAACAACTAGGATTCATTTGGATAGCTCGCAAACATCACACGCCATCAAGCACTCAAGGGCATATTTGAGATTTCATAGCTAGGTTTTCTGATGTATTTTGCATTCTAGAATCATCTTAAGTAGTCTATAAAAGGAGCCTCAACATGTGAGTATCCCTTTGTTCCAGATTTTAGCTAAAATCTTTGTAATTCCTTTTTATGAAATAAAAGTTGGATTTTCTGAAAATTGTGATTTCCTTTTATGTTTTATAAAAGTTTGGTGTCTGATAAGCTAAAGTCTGAGTTCCATTAATCTGTTTGTTGGTTTTTGAGGAAAGGTTTTATGGATTAAAACTCTTGTTTTCAAAAATCATTTTTCATAGTTTATTATTCATCCTTGTGTTTGTTGAATCTTAGCAGGTACAAGGAAGTTGGTGCTTGTTTAGCTAGCACCTAAGCTCACACATCCCAAAGCATGAATGTATGTTTTGGAGGTGCTCATCTCTAAACCCTTTTTGATTTTCTGAATATTTTGTGCTTTATGTTAATTCTGAGATTTGGTCTGTGAATTTGTGATATTGTGGTTGGATCTTGTGTTTTGATGTTTGTTTGTTGATACTGAGTTGATTTGAACTTGATTTGTGTGTTGAATCAAACACAGCCTTTAAAAAATTGTTTAATCAGTGATTAAAGGGGTGTTTAGATTAACTTTATAATCCAATTTTGGGTTGATTTGAGTAGTTGTATTTGGGTACTTGGTATTTGTTATTGTTTCATAAGTGCTATTGGTTCATTATCTACAAGTTTTGAGGTTCTAATCACCTAAATCCAACAAAAGGCCATAAAATATGTTATACTAGTTGTTTTTGACTAAAATTTTGGGGACACCTAGATCTAAGGGTAGACTAGGGTTAACAAGTGCTAAATATTAGTTAATACAACCAAGGTAAGGGATTTAAGGGTTTGAAATTGGATCTATGGTCATTTAGATCAGCAAAAGGATTTTTGGATATCACTTTGTTCATTAGTAATCTACATATGCTTGAACCTGTCTCAAATCTTTGACTCAGTGTTTAAAACAAGTTTATTTGTGCTTATTGTAGTTTATTATAGCTTGTGTATGCATATGGTTCATTTTGGTTGGCTTATTCATGCTTAAACTGCTTATTTCTTCATAATCTGCTTATTTGCATATCTATGTGGTACCTGGTGACTGTCTGCTTATTCTGTATCATTTGGCTGGATAAATTTGTGATTTCTTGCTTGATTGTGACTCCTTACAACCCACTGGTTGTAAGGGTGCCCTTGTTATCAATTGAATCCAAGTAAATCTCTCACAAATCCATAGTCAAATAGTCAAAGCAGTGGGAACTCCTTTCCCCTGCTTCTAGCCACTACTAGTGTTATTTTGCATTAAGCTTATCAATAAGCTGTTCTAGCTTAGTTTAACCTGTAGCAACTTTAATTTTGTAATAGGTGCTCATCATTTGACCCATTTGTTCATTCTGGAGCATTTGGGTGGTTGACTTTAAGCTTTGACTAGAAAACCAACTCTATTGACTTTTACATAAGTGCTTATCAGCTTATTCTGCTTATTTGGCTTGGCTTATTGAACTTTTCTCGATTGATTTGTCTTACTTAAGTTATTTAGAGTCTTTTTCAAGTTGAATAAAGGTCTGAGGTGGTCTAAAACTCTAAGTCGACTATTTTGTCTTTTAGTGAAATTGTACTTGGCTTATTTCTGGCTTATTGGTTGAGCTTTTTGAAAATTTCTTTTCATAAGGTATCACAAAAGAATGTTGTGTGTCAAATTAGAGCTTATGGCATTGGCTTATAGCTTGATGGGCCAAAAAGCCCATTAAGAATAAGCTGTTGTACATTTAAGTTGTGATAAGCTCACATTCAGCTTTTGGGCCTTCAGAATTTTGTGTTTAGAATTAAATTTAAAGCTAGACTGGTGATTTTCAGCTTATTTGGTTGAGTTTAAACTTATTCGGCCAAAAAGCCCATTTCATTACACTGTTTTTGATTTTAGCCCATTTGGGGGCCCAATAGGGGTATTTTGGTAATTTCACTCTCATTTTCTGTTTATTTAGGTTAAAATAATCTAGTTTGCAAGTTTTTTGAAATTTTTACAATTTTTGGATTTTTAATTATCTTATTATTAAACTTCATTTTTAATATTTTTGCAACTTTTATATTTTTCCTAGGTCAAATACATAAAGTTAGGATTTTTAAAACTCTTAGATTAATTTTATCATCATTTAGTTAATTTTTAGAATTATTTTAATATTTTAATAGTTTTTAATCATTTAAAAATAGTTTTCTTTAGTTTAAAAATTCATAAAAATAGTTTTTATTCTAACTAAGTCATTTTAGAGGTTTACAAAGTGAAAAATCTTTATTTGGGCTTTTTATTATTTATTTGGATTTTTAGGGCTTTAATTAGAATTTAAAAAATAATATTTAATTTATTAAAAGGTTTGAAAATGTTTTGATCATTTGCAAACTCTTAGTTTATTTTTATTGATTTTTTGTAATTTTTGGGAATTTTTAGAATTAATTTTTATTTTGTCACTTTTTACGGTTTTTAATTTTGTCGTCGTAGTGTAGTTTCATGATAGGTGTGTAAACACCCATCTTTTCTACCACTTAATTACAATAATAACCTCACCAAAACGTGTATTTTATGTCTTTTATGTCAGAATTATGCCTGGTTTGTGTTTTTGTTGTAATTTAGGACGAAATTGTGAAAAGTGGAGAAAACACGGGAATTCACGGGCATTCACAGCTTTTATTGAAGAAAAAGAAGAAAGACGGAGTCGAGAAGTCAAAAGTGGAAAAAGAACGGAAGTCCAAGGCCAATTCTGAAGATTTATCGAAGAAAAAGTCAAAAGACGGAAGTTTATCAAAAGCCGAAGAACTCGAGTCTAATTTATTGAAGAAATTAAAGACGAGTTTAAAAGAAATCCTGAGCCACAAGTCATTAGAGTCCAAGAAAAGAAGATTAGAAGGAAAAAGGACTAATGGTGCAATTAATGAAGACTATATGCTTAAGGACCTAATGACGCAATTAAGAGAAAAGGAAGAAGGGGAGGAAGCTTCCTAATCCTCCCCTATATATAGTTAGGATTTGTTAATCATTTCTTTTTGTTGGCTAATAGTGACAATTAGTCCTTCCACCTTTAATTACCTTGTCAATTTAAATACTTGTCCATTTAATTACCTTGTCTTGCACTTAATTACCATTTTAATTCAAGTAAGTTTTTCTTTTTAATTCTTGTCAAGCTTTATCTTTACCTTGTTAATCTCATTCTTCCTTTCTTTAATCTTTGTGTTGATTTGTTTATGTTCATGTTCTTAATTTTTGTTGATTTATTTAAGTGGGTTTTGATTATTGTGATCTTTATTGTTTGATTTGTTGTTTTGGTTTGATTGTTTATGTTTATTAGATGTTCTATTATTAGTTTGGTTTAATCTTTTTGTTGATTTGGTTAAGTTTTTATTTGATTCGTGCTATTTTCTTATCCCTTGTTCTTCGGTTTATGGTTACTGTTCTTCCCCTGAGATCGAGCCCAGGAACTTTCCGTGTAAGCTTTTGTTGGGAGGACTATTCGGAATATTCTATATTCCGAATAGCAGCTTTATATTCCGAGTAAGAGTTTTGCTGTGAGGCTTATGCTGAATAATTTATTCCGAATAGGGATTCCGCATAGAGGCTTGATATTCCGAATTGAAGCAACATTCAGAATAGAGACTTTTATTCCGATTAGGTCTTGATTTTCCGCATAGGCTCTACTTTCCGCATAGAAGCTGAACTTTCCGAATAGGGGGATTTTTCCGAATAAGGCTTTTATTCCGCATAGGAGGATCTTTCCGAATAGGCTGGAGTTTCCGAATAGGCTTGACTTTCCGAATAGGTCTTTATTCCGAATAGGGACAGCTATTCCGAATAGAGGATTATTCCGCATAAGAGGTTTATTCCGCATAGGGTCAATCTTTCCGAGTAGACATATATTCCGAATAGAGCTAATCTTTCCGAATAGGTGACATATATTCCGAATAGCATTTATTCCGAATAGGAGTTTATTCCGGATAGGGAAATCTTTATTTTTAGTTTTCTGCCTTTTCATTTTAAGCTTTATTTTTCCGCCTTTTTCCTTGCTCGCACTTTAAGTTTATTTGCCTTAGTTTAAGATTTAGTTTAGCTGCGTTTTAAGTTTGCCTTAGTTAGATTTAAGTTTGCGTTATTTACTTTATTGCCCTTTAGTTTTAGTCGCGCTTTAAATGCTTGCACTTTATTTTAATTAGACTTAGATTTACTTTAATTGCACCTTTCTTTTATTATTCTGCACCTTTAATTTTCAAAACTACAACGACACATCTTTGTTCCACCAAAGTTCAACTGAGTCACACATTAAACATAAGTTTTTCAATTCGAAGAGAACAACACAACGAACTTAATTAATTTTTATATAGGGTGTCAAAAGCCTTGTATCAAATGGCGCCGCTGCCGGCTCTTTTCGTAAAGATCAACAGTTTTTTGTGAGAGACACGTTGCTTTTTGGGATCCGTTCACTTGTGAACGTTATTTTTCTTGCATAAAAATTAAAAAATCATAAAAATTAAAAAATTCATAAAAACCATAAAAATTAAAAATATCAAAAATCCAAAAAGATTTTATCTTTATTGTGTATATATATTGTCTTTGTGTTTGGTTTTGTTTTCTTTTGCATTTTCAGGTGTATGCGTACTAGATCTTCTAATTATCAAGAGCCCGAGCCTCAAGAAGATTTAGATATGGCAGGTGTTAACAACAATAATCAACTACCGCACCTCAAGAATAACAACAATGCTCTTCCACAGCCCGATCTTCGGACCATGGAGGAACTTTGTCAACCAACAATGTTTGGACGAGGAGGACCGATTGCGCCGATGCAAATCAACGCTCCTGAGTTTTCGTTGAAGCACCACATGATTCAGCAAGTACAAACAAACCCATTTAGAGGATTGCCTGATGATGATGCCAACAAACACCTCGACAAGTTCATTACAATCACCCAAAGCATGAAGTTGCCTGGGGCCACAATGGATGTTCTTCGCCTACAACTCTTCCCACATACTTTATCGCATCATGCCGAGAAATGGTTTGATCGTCTCCCGAAGAATTCTATTCACACTTGGGATGACATGACTCAACGCTTTCTTTCGCGCTACTTTCCACCATCCATGGTCACAAGCCTTCGCAATCAGATCAGCGGTTTCATGCAAGATCCCGATGAATCTCTTTTTGATGCATGGGAGAGATATAATGTCTTGATCGACCATTGTCCAAACCACAACATGCTTCCGGTCACCTTGATCGATACTTTCTACAACGGATTGACTTTTCGAGATCGTGATACGATCAATGCAGCCGCCGGTGGCACATTCATGAAAAGGAGACCCGAGGAGTGTAGAGAGTTAATTGAAAACATGACTACTCATCATAAGAACTGGGATTCCTCTGCTTCTTCTAGAAACAACACGAGAGTCAATGTTTCTTCTACCTCAGCAAACCCTGAGATGACCGAACTCACCCGCATGATGGCCGAAATGAGCAAAAGTATTACGCTTCTCGCTTCAAACCAACAACAACAACAAGTTAAAGCGGTTGCTAATCCTTGTGAAACATGTGGCGGTCCTCACTCATACACCGATTGTCCTTCGACACAAGCAGATCCGGAAAATGTGTATGCAGCTTACGGTAATTATTCACCGGAAAATTACCAAGCTAGACAACAAGGGGATAGAAATCTGCTGAGCTACCGTTCCAACAACTACCTTTCACCCGGTTTTTCTCCTCAAAACCAAAATCCCGCCAACAACTACAATAGAAGCAACCAAATCCCACCTCGTGCTTCTAACCCTTATCAACCACCCACCCAACAACACCCACCCATTAATCCCGATGTTGACACAATTATGAGAACTCAAGGTGAGCAAATCAAGAATCTACAGAGCCAAATAATCAATTTGAAAGGAGATATCTTGAAGCAAGGTAATGACATCAGAACTGAGGTTCGTGATAATCTTCAATCCTCTTTCATCACTCAAACAACTGAATTAAAGAATCTGTTGGCTAGTTTCTTGCCTGAAGCTCAACCTTCTTCTTCTTCGGGTTCTCTACCTTCAAACACCGTCACTAATCCGCGAGCTAATGTGAGTGCTATAACTACGCGTAGTGGAATTACCATTGTCAATCCACCTGATTCACCACCATCATCTACACCTCCTCCACCACCATGTATCCCTACTCCTCTTACACTTAGTGATAGTACACCATTACCGTCTCCGCCTCGTCATGACGATGTATCTCGGAAGGACCCTTCAACATCACAACCTTCACCAACTACACCTTCACCTAACCCTTATCAACCCAGAATACCATACCCTTCTCGCATAGGCAAGACCAATGATCTAACCAAGAATGACTGCCAAGTATCGAAATATGTGGATATGCTATCTAAAATGACCATCAACATTAGCCTTGTTGAAGCACTTTGCCACATGCCGAAATTTGTCAAAGCATTCAAGGAATTGCTTAGCAAGAAAGAGAAGCTGATTGAACTCGCCAACACACGCTTAAATGAAAACTGCTCTGCAGTTCTTCTTAGAGAACTTCCGGAAAAGCTTGGAGATCCCGGTCGTTTTGTGTTGCCTTGCGTGTTCAACAAAACTGAAGAATTTACTGCCCTTGCTGATCTCGGGGCTAGTATTAATTTGATGTCACTGAGTGTTTGGAAAACACTATCATTGCCCGATCTCATTCCTACAAAGATGACTCTCGAACTTGCAAACCGCACTCTCGCTTACCCCGTTGGTATAGCCGAAGATGTGTTTCTTAAAGTTGGCACATTTACTTTTCCGGTTGACTTTGTCGTAGTTGATTATGAAATGGACCCTCGTATTCCTTTAATACTTGGTCGGCCATTCTTGAGAACCGGACGTGCTTTAATAGATGTGGCCGAAGGTGAGTTAATCTTACGAGTCGGGGATGATTCTAAAGTTTTTAAAATGGGGAAGCTTACAGGAAAATCTTTTGGAGGCCGAGAATCAGTGAATATGATCAATGTGCTCGATAACTTTACCGTCTACGATAATCCTTTATTCGAGTCTTCCACTGATAATCCACTCTTTGAGGATGATGTGGATGATTCTCTCCCTACTTTGGACGCTTCTCCCATTTATGATTCTCAACCGGTCTTTGATGCTTATGATGATGATGATTCTAGCTCAGACTCGGATGATTTTGATTGTACTTCTGAGTATCCCGAGCTGCCCACATTCGATGATTTTGATGAGGCCGATACTCTTTCGAGCGATTCTTCACTTAATGAAGATCCTCCATCACTCGATCCTACTTTGGACGATTACTCATTTGAGGAAGATTTCTCTGAATTTCTCAACACATACTTCCCTCATGAGAGTGATGCTCCTCCTTATTACTTTGAAGATTATCGTCTTGATCCTACTTTGGATTTGAAGAGCATTTTGTCAAAGGAGAAGAAACCGGTTGACACCGAAATCCGTTGCACGTATGATTTAACACCTCTTTGTCCCACTTCTGAGGACGAGGTTGTGCTTCTTTGCGGATCTTCTTCACACTCGGCTGAGCCTGAGTGCTATTTTCCCTTGAAGGAAAAGGTGTTCGATCCCGGTATTGAAGTCTTTAAGCCATCTCAGTATCCACCTGACAAAATAAAAGGAAATATCTTTGGAACCATTGAAGATATGCTTGCACCACTTCATCTTTGCTTCCACCATGCTCCATCACTGCTTAAGGGAACCCTGCCACTTCTCTTTTGGCTTGCCTTGTTCGCCTTAAGCTTTTGCTTATTGATGGATGAAAACTATGTCTTTGATCCTGGTGGATTTGTTTCATGCTACTTCCATTGATGATCAAGGTCGAGTCAGGCTCACGACTCGGTAAACAAAAACCAAGCGCTTCTTGGGAGGCAACCCATGCATCTATCATTTCGCTTTCTTTACCATAAGTGTAGGGGGGACCCTTTGGATTGCTATTTCCTCTCCTCGCTTCTTAATCAGGGATTCGAGCTTCAATGATCCACTCTTGATGTTTCTTGACGACCCGTGATTCCGTGTTCTACTTTATCCCGGTTCTATCCTAAACTCTTTTCGATTCACTATTTTATATTTTCTCAATATTAAAATAGGAATCTCTTTAGTTGTCTTTTCCTTAGCGAGATTTAAATAACGTGCACAATGTCCTAAGTGTAGGGGAGTTTACTCCCACATGCTTAAACATTGAGGACAATGTTTATCTTAAGTGTAGGGGGGACTTCTATCGAAGTTAAGTGGTCTTTTCCTTGTATTTGTCCTCATTATAACCGGAAAATCAATTTTTCGACATTTTTCAAAATTTTTGATCTATTTTGGCCTATTAGTTTTTCCCTTTTGTATAGTTATTCTCTTTCTTTGCTAGAATAAATGTTTAATAAGTGGTTTTAATTTTCAAACGTTGTGAATCTTTTGACTCAATCCGAGTTTACTCTAGCTAGTATCCTTAACGTGTTTAAGTCAAGTTTTGCTAGGCTTTTATATAGGGAGCTATAAAACGCGAAAGTCTTAACTCTCAAGGGTTAAGAACAAGAACGTTTCGCAAGTTCCTATAATTGATCCTAGAGAGTCGTTTATCAAGGGAACTTTAAAATGCGATTTCTAAACTTGAAAAAGTCTAAGAATTTGCAAGATCCTATAGGCGACTCGAAAACCCAAAACTTTGATTTAATAGGCTAAGCATCCACGAGTCTCATTACTTGAGATTTTAAACTGTGGAGAACGAGAGATGATAGAGCCAATTATAAGTTCGGTATTCTTTCGTGAATTTATGTGAGTTAATTATAAGCCTATTCTCCCATCGCTTGCTAATAAATTTATCTGCTAATAAATAAGGTTGTACGATTTGAAAAGTTACTTAGCTTCTAGCCCCAGATCGTTTAAAAGTTGCTCGGTAATGACGAGAGTTCATAGCCAAGGCATAACTTATGAAGCGGGGCACGAAGATTGGCGAGTCCGAAAAGGCCCTAACAAGGCATGAGGGCTATGTTTTGTTGCTAAAGATCCAAAAGTGATGTGAAGAATCATTTATCGAAAATCATTATGAAGGATCGAGACACACGACGAAAAGCAAAAACTCCCAAAAAGTCATGGAGAAGTGTATCCGAAAAGACCCTAACAAGGTATGAGGATAAATAGATCCAAGTCAATAAAGGAGGCGGATCGTTGTATATCAAAATCCAAAATAAAGATTGGAGAAAAATGAAGAAGTCGTGGTCCATATATGAAGAATCTCTCAAAAATTCCAAGTGAAGAAATTCCATTTATGAAGAGAAGACCATTATTTCATGAACGTCTCTCAAGATTTGAAGTATGAAGTTGCTGCCAAATATCGGCCCGAGAAAGGTCTCAAATCGCGAACCAAGTTATGCCAAGATATGAACTTTTTGATATCCCGAGAAGCAGTTTTAAAAGATTTGGTCCTTTAGCTAACTATTGATTAAATCGTGCACTTTATTTTCAGACTAAATAATTATCGAAATAAGTCAAACAATGCATCTTCGTGATCATTCAAGACAAATAATAAAATATAAGAGATACCCATAGGAATAAGGGAGTCTAAGTGAATAATTGGCCCACATGAGTTCGTGTTAGTTTACTAACTTATAATAACAATGATCTCGTTTTTAAGCTTGGTTTGGAGAAAGTGAAAAGTTGAGGATGATGATTATTCATGACATTTTCAAAACCCAAGGTATGCTTTTAATTTCTTTGCTTTGCATTTTTATAATTTTCTATCTCTTTAATAAAGGCCAATATGGATTGATTATGATGAAAAGTGTAAACATGCTTTGTAACTAATGCATTGCATGAGGACTTTGCAATGGTCAAGTGTAGGGGATTTGATAGGTGTGTAAACACCCATCTTTTCTACCACTTAATTAGAATAACAACCGGACCAAAACGTGTATTTTATGTCTTTTATGTCGGAATTATGCGTGGTTTGTGTTTTTGTTGTAATTTAGGACGAAATTGTGAAAAGTGGAGAAAACACGGGAATTCACGGGCATTCACAGCTTTTATTGAAGAAAAAGATGAAAGGCGGAGTCGAGAAGTCAAAAGTGGAAAAAGAACAGAAGTCCAAGGCCAATTCTGAAGATTTATCGAAGAAAAAGTCAAAAGACGGAAGTTTATCAAAAGCCGAAGAAGTCGAGTCTAATTTATTGAAGAAATTAAAGACGAGTTTAAAAGAAATCCCGAGCCACAAGTCATTAGAGTCCAAGAAAAGAAGATTAGAAGGAAAAAGGACTAATGGTGCAATTAATGAAGACTATATGCTTAAGGACCTAATGACGCAATTAAGAGAAAAGGAAGAAGGGGAGGAAGCTTCCTAATCCTCCCCTATATATAGTTAGGATTTGTTAATCATTTCTTTTTGTTGGCTAATAGTGACAATTAGTCCTTCCACCTTTAATTACCTTGTCAATTTAAATACTTGTCCATTTAATTACCTTGTCTTGCACTTAATTACCATTTTAATTCAAGTAAGTTTTTCTTTTTAATTCTTGTCAAGCTTTATCTTTACCTTGTTAATCTCATTCTTCCTTTCTTTAATCTTTGTGTTGATTTGTTTATGTTCATGTTCTTAATTTTTGTTGATTTATTTAAGTGGGTTTTGATTATTGTGATCTTTATTGTTTGATTTGTTGTTTTGGTTTGATTGTTTATGTTTATTAGATGTTTTATTATTAGTTTGGTTTAATCTTTTTGTTGATTTGGTTAAGTTTTTATTTGATTCGTGCTATTTTCTTATCCCTTGTTCTTCGGTTTATGGTTACTGTTCTTCCCCTGAGATCGAGCCCAGGAACTTTCCGTGTAAGCTTTTGTTGGGAGGACTATTCGGAATATTCTATATTCCGAATAGCAGCTTTATATTCCGAGTAAGAGTTTTGCTGTGAGGCTTATGCTGAATAATTTATTCCGAATAGGGATTCCGCATAGAGGCTTGATATTCCGAATTGAAGCAACATTCAGAATAGAGACTTTTATTCCGATTAGGTCTTGATTTTCCGCATAGGCTCTACTTTCCGCATAGAAGCTGAACTTTCCGAATAGGGGGATTTTTCCGAATAAGGCTTTTATTCCGCATAGGAGGATCTTTCCGAATAGGCTGGAGTTTCCGAATAGGCTTGACTTTCCGAATAGGTCTTTATTCCGAATAGGGACAGCTATTCCGAATAGAGGATTATTCCGCATAAGAGGTTTATTCCGCATAGGGTCAATCTTTCCGAGTAGATATATATTCCGAATAGAGCTAATCTTTCCGAATAGGTGACAGATATTCCGAATAGCATTTATTCCGAATAGGAGTTTATTCCGGATAGGGAAATCTTTATTTTTAGTTTTCTGCCTTTTCATTTTAAGCTTTATTTTTCCGCCTTTTTCCTTGCTCGCACTTTAAGTTTATTTGCCTTAGTTTAAGATTTAGTTTAGCTGCGTTTTAAGTTTGCCTTAGTTAGATTTAAGTTTGCGTTATTTACTTTATTGCCCTTTAGTTTTAGTCGCGCTTTAAATGCTTGCACTTTATTTTAATTAGACTTAGATTTACTTTAATTGTACCTTTACTTTTATTGTTCTGCACCTTTAACTTTCAAAACTACAACGACACATCTTTGTTCCACCAAAGTTCAACTGAGTCACACATTAAACATAAGTTTTTCAATTCGAAGAGAACAACACAACGAACTTAATTAATTTTTATATAGGGTGTCAAAAGCCTTGTATCATTTCACGTATCCGTCATTCTCTTTTCTCATCCCTTCTTTCTTTCATATTAGTCCAAAATCATTACGAGTTATCACACATATATACCTCCTTGGGAAACGAACTTTGAACTTCATTGGGTCATTAGTGCTTGATTTTCCTAAATCAACACTTAATACTTACCGCTCATATACGCTCTTTTGTTTTCCTAAACAAGAGACGTATTTTACCAAAATCAATTATTGATTTGTTCATGAATTGATTTTGTTTTTGGATTATTTTTTACAGGGAAAAGATGCAACATATGATGATTCGTGTTGCCCCTGAAGTACTACCGAGTGGGGTTCTCAATTCTACAATCATCAGCATAAACATAGCTAACCGAGTTATGTTTCAACCGGAGGTAAGCGTTTTGATATTTTGATATTTTCAATGTTGATAGACTTCTCTACCAATGAGACGGGTCTTTACAGCACAAATAATGGATGGGCAAAAATGCCATCATCTTTAACAAAAGTTCACACAAATGACGTGTGTAAGTGAAACCCAAGGAATCAGCAAGCCAGCTCTAAAAAACTGGGTGGTACGAATGTTTTTGTTAATTATATAGTTGGAATGTTTCTGTCAATCAATCGGTTTGTAAGGTTATTTACTGGTGTTTTTTTGTTCTGTTTAGTGAATATTATAAGATTACTATGAGAACACGATCTCAGCACCCCTTTATAAGTTTGTTGCACTGCAAATGAAATTGATTATTTGACCAACATTAGAGCTGAAGCATAATAAGTTTCCTCGAATTTCAAAATTATCATAGATAATCTATTTTTACATGAAAATCATCCAAACCCTTTCATTGGATGCTTGCATTTTTCTTTTTGTTTGTGAAATTTTTAAAGTTTTTTTATTTTATTTTGGACCAACTGTATTTAAAAGGTATTTGCAATAACTTAAAATCGCTTTTTTGTAATCGACTGTTCATGAGATTTATAATCTAAATGATTTTGTAGGAGACTTGTGTTTTGATGTTTGATCTTCAGAGCTACAAACAAGCACGGTACTCGATCTAAATGAAAGTAAGCATAAAAGGTAAATAATGGGACACGATGTGTGATCTCTCATTCTGCTTTTGTGATAATATACGCTGAGGTAAAACATATATACATGGAACTCTCAAAAACCATCATGTAACTATATTTACTCTTAGACAAAGTTATCAATGATAAGTGACCGTATTTACCAATGGGTCATTAAAATTAGTCTAAGTTTTATTTAAAAGCAATTGGTCATTAAAATTAGTTTTTTTTTTAAATTAGTTTTAAATTTTACTTTTATCTACAAGAGTTTTCAAAAATAGTTTTATTTTAAGTTTTATTAGATTCTATTTTAAATAGTTTTTAGTTTAAAAATACAAAAAATTACTTTTAACCAAAAACAAAGTTAAGTCGCAACGATAAATTGGAAATCAAATTCGAGTCGAATCGAGGAAAAACGAACTTAATTTTAAAGGACTAAAAACCCTAGTTTCAAAATGGCGCCGCTGCCGCTTCGCTCGTACGATTGGCGATTTTTCGTGAAGACGTTTGGATTTTGGGATCCGTTCTTTTTGAACGTTACGTTTCTTGTTAATAAAATCAAAAACACAAAAAAATCAAAAATTTAAAAATACAAAAAAAATTAAAAAAATCACAAAAGCAATTTCTTTCCTAAGAAATGCACCAAAAAAATTAAAAAAGCAAAAAGTAATACTTTTTCCTAAAAGTATTACACCAAAAATATTACGTATTAGTGTTAATTTTTAGTTCGATTTCTTTCGATTTTTCTTGCATATATATTTTTTCTAAAAAAATACAAAAATATTCTTCTTTATCCTCTATTGTGTTTAATTCTTTTTCTCAACCCCTCTTATTTATAATTCTTCATGGATTTGTCTTGCGTTCGGTGTGGGAGACCATGGCTCGGTTTTCCAATTTGTCCATGGTGTACTTATGCGAAGTGTGGTTCCGATATCGACAATACACAATTTGGATTTTGTCCATTGTGCAATTCTAGAAATTCGTACTTCTCCTCTTACACAAATTTCTCCCCTCCTCCCGTCTATGACAATCCCTATCCTCAACATGCACCGGGTTTTTCTCAATACCCGTGTTGCAATCATTGTGGGGGTCCTCACGATACTTCTTATTGTCAACCGATGAATTATGAGCCACATCCGTGCTATAATTCCGGTTTTCAAAATTTTGAACCCCCACAACACTCCGTCGTTCATCAACCTTCTTTTAAGGAACAAAGCATTAGTTTGGATGAAATTCTAGAACGCTTAAAACAAATCAAAATTAGCTTGCATGACGAAAGACAACAAGAGCAAGTATCTACTCTTAGTGTTTCTACTCCTCCTCTTGTGCGTTCTTACTATTATGATGATGACGATGAGACTACTATTTCTTGGAGTGATCTTTGTGCTCAATGTCCTAGTGCAATTGTAATCCCTTCTCTCAATATTCCAAATGCATCTAAGGATCTTGATACATCGAGTGAGATTAGCGATTTTGGGCTCGACAAATTCTTTGATGAAGTTTGTGATGTACCGACTTTTGCTGAGCTTACGGACACGGTCGTTCCGCTAGTCCATGATCACATACTCACAAATCCAAAAGCGAAAATTGATTCTTTTAATAAGAGTTCTATATGTGGTGAGTATGATGATTTCGTCTTCGAGCCCGAGATTAAGGAAATTATCGACCGAGAGCTCGCTCTTTTACCTCCACTTCCACCTACAAGTGAGGTCGATTTTTCCAATATCAAGGCCGAACTTGATGAGTTAGAACGTCTTATTTATAATAATAATGACGAACCAACTCACATGACCACGCATCCAATTCTCGAGGAGTTACCTAATAAACACTCCTCTAATGAGAATTACGTTTACCACATTCGTGAGGATTTAACTTATCAACAAATCCCACAAATGAATGATGGTTTCGTACTTGATCGTGATCTCTTCGAGAGAATTTCTAAAATCCTCAATGAGGGGAACGACAAACCTTGGTTTGATGAGCCTATCTATGATGAAGAAATCGAAGAGATTCACGTTCATGAGGATGATTACTTTGACCCGGGAGGTGAAATTGACCATTCTTTGATTGATACCTTTACGGCCTTGCCGAATTATGACCATCCATTGTCTTTGGGGGATGACAATTTGTCTCCTTTACCCATCCCACCTCCCGTGGATCACGACTTCACATACTTTTCGTATGTTGAGAGGACCTTTTTACCTTCTATGACTTATCCTCCTGCCTCTCATTTATTATGTTCCTCCGGGACCGAGGACAAGATCTTTGATCCCGGTATCACATTCGAGGCTTCCCCATGGACCAATTAATTCGGGGTCGAGTCAGGCTCGTGACTCGGTTAACAAAAACAAGCGCTTCTCGGGAGGCAACCCGATGATCTATCTTTTATCTTTTATCTTTTATCTATTTTCTACAATAAGTGTAGGGGGGAGCCGTGTAGGTTGTTTGTTTGTGTGTTGTGTTGTGATTGTGTAGGGACTTGTGCTTTGATGATCCACTTTTGGTACTTTTGACGAGACCTGTGTTCCCGTGTTTCCCGTGTACCCGTTTCCTTCGATAAGTTTTTGCTATTGTGATTCTATCTTAAAACGAATAAATGTAATCACTTTAGTTGTCCTTTCCTTAGCTCGATTTAAACAACGTACTCAATGTCCTAAGTGTAGGGGAGTTTATTCTCCCACATGCTTAAACATTGAGGACAATGTTTATATTAAGTGTAGGGGGGATTTCTATCGAAATTTTAGTGGCCTTTTCCATGAATTTGACCCCATTTTACCGAAAAATTTAAAAATTTTTCAACATTTTTCAAATTTTTGATCTATTTTGGCCTAGTAGTATTTTTATTTAATTTCTTTCCTTTTATTATCGCATCATAATAATTTCCAATTCAAAAATAAAGTCAAAAATAAATAAATAAATAAAATGGTTTTAACAAGTTTAGATATCTTTGATATATTAGGCCCGTCGAGAATATTTTGACTCAACCCGAGTTTACTTATCTAAGTTTACTCTAGCTAGTATCCTTAACCATATGGACCTTAATTGGTTTATTAGGCTAAGCATCCACGAGTCTCATTCCTTGAGATTTTAAATTGTGGAGAACGAGAGATGATAGAGTTAATTATAAGTTCGGTATTCTTTCATTAACTTATGTGAGTTAGTTATGAGCTTTTTCTCCCATCACTTGTTAATAAATATATTTGCAATAAATAAGGTTGTACGATTTAAAAGGTTACTTAGCTTCTAGCACAAGATCGTTTAAAAGTTGCTCGGTATTAATTAGAGTTCATAGCCAAGGCATAACTTATTGAAGCGGGACGCGAATATTGGCTTATCCAAAAAGGCCCTAACAAGGCATGAGGATACCCGAGTCCAAAAAGGCCCTCACAAGGCATGAGGATTCACTTTTTGCTAAAGATCCTAAGATGATGTGAAGATCATTAATCCAAATCAATATGAAGGATCAAGACACACGACGAAAAGCAATTACTCCCCTAAAGATCATGGAGAAGTCTATCCAAAAAGACCCTAACAAGGTATGAGGATAAATAGATCCAAGTCCGAAAAGGAGGCGGATCGTTGTATATCAAAATCCTAAATAAAGAAGAGGATAAATGAAGAAGTCGTGGTCAACGTTTGAAGCATCTTTCACTCCTTATGAAGATGTATACCAAAATGAAGAGAAGACCATAATTTCAAGATCGTCTCTCAAGATTTGAAGTTTGAAGTACAAGCCAAATATCGGTCCGAGAAAGGTCTCAAATCGTGAAACGAGTTATGCCAAGATATGAACTTTATGAGGTTTCGAGAAGCAGTTTTAAAAGATTTTGTCCTTTAGCTAACTATTGATTAAATCGTCCCACTTTATTTTCGGCCTTAATAAATTATCGAAATAAGTCGAAAAATGCATCCTCGCAATCATTCAAGACAAAAATAAAATATAAGAGATACACCGTAGGAATAAGGGGGTCTAAGTGATTAACTAAACCACATGAGTAAGTGTTAGTAGTGCTAACTTGTAATAACAATGATCTCGTTTTTAAGCTTAGTTTGGGGAACGTGAAACTTGAGGATGATTAATATTCATGACACCAAAGCCCTAATCTAAGTCTTAGACGTCTTAACGAGTTTCTTCCATCTAATAATTTTCAAGTTAATAAATTGTTACAACTTTTTGTTTCCTTTTAAGATTTTATCTTTATAGTACTAGTAATAGTAATAAAGGCCGAGATGGATTGATTATGAGAAAAATGTAACGTTTGCTTTAAAACTATGCATTGCATGGGGACATTGCAATGGTCAAGTGTAGGGGATTTAATAAGTGTGAAAACACTTATCCTTTTGCCACTAAAATCAAGGAAAAACAAGACCTAATCATGTGTTTTATATCGTAAAAGTCGGAATTACGCGTGGTTTTGTGTTCTTGTATTAAAATAGGTACAAATGATCAAAAGGAGAGAAAACACGGGATTTCACGGTCAAATGTTGAAGAAAAGTCCAAAAAGAGACGAAGACGAAGTCAAAAGACCAAAAGTGTGCCCAAGTTCACGAAAACCGGCAAAATCGATACGATTTGAAGAAAAGACCAAAATGCCAAAGATCAAGTCATTTTATTCGGGGATTTAATATTTACGAAGATTTCGGGTCTTGTGGGTCCCACATTGGACAAATGGGCTCAAAAAGCCCATTTAAGGATTTGAAGTAACTTTATGTCAAAAGAAAGCCCAAAAGCCCATTTATGATAAAATGGTGCGGATTTAATGTGCAAAAAGCCCAAATCCAACAAAGCATAATATTGAAAGCCAACAATTGGGACGGATGACATTGGGCTAATAGCCCATTTGATGATTTAAACAAAAGGGACGGTTTGTTATGTGTTTTGGCTAGGTCAAAATAATAAATATCCCTTACCTTTTGATAGAAACAAGAAAATGACCAGTCAACATTCTTTTACCCATCCCCTCATCATACACGTGCACCCCCATTGTATTTACCCCCACTTCACACAAACGTATTACTCAATTCTCACTTTTCCCATTTTGTTCGATACAAACAAGACACACACACAATTACTTTACTGTTTACCTTCTCTCTCCCCAAAACACCTCCATCTCCATTCTTACTTTTTACATAAACCCTAGATCACCCATCACCAAAATCCTTAAGTAAAAATTGGGGGGTTTTATCCACCCAATTAATTCACAACTAAAGAAATTAAACCCCCAATTTTTTCGGATGCTCCACATAGTGGTCCTATCTCTCTCATCCGACGTGGCACACAAACCCACCAATCAAACCATACCACGCTGACAATCCGTGGGCAAGAGTAATTACAACCGTTTGATCAATATAGGAAGAAAGAGAAGATGAAGAACGGTGGAGATTGGAAGCCTTGCTCACCAAGTTTAGGGTTTCTTTATAAAAACCCCATCTCCAAGATGTATTTGAAAAAGCTTTTATTTATTTTTCTTTCAGTTTATTTTAATAAATTAGGAGTAGATTTAAATTAGATTTATTTTCCGTAAATTAGTTTAGGGATTATTGTATTTTGAAATTTCAGAATATTGTAATTTTTATTGATTAATGAAAAGTTTTAGTTAAATTAATTTTTGTCTCAATTTAATCTCAATTTTAGTTACTGTTCAAGTCTATGATTTTTGATTACTGTTTTTTTAATAGTCTTATTATTATCACTGTTTTCGTTCATTATTATGATTATTAAATAAAATATATATATATATATATATATATATATATATATATATATATATATATATATATATATATATATATATATATATATATATATATATATATATATATATATATATATATATATATATATATATATATATATATATATATATATATATATATATATATGTCGAGAGCTACTGTTTAGTTCGAGAGAAATGGAACGAAGATGATGATGTTGATGGTTTCGGTTCATTGAGGTGGCTCAGCGCCAACCTACGGCGCAACGGTTCATCAAAAGGTTTAATCTCCTTTCTTGTTTTTTGTCTTATTTTAGTTTAGATAATTAATCTGTTTTTTTTATGTTATCTGCTAAGTGGTAATACTTTATTAGTTTGATTTATGTTAGTTTTGGTTATTTGGCTTTTGTTTTTGGTTATTATAGCTTATCAGCTTATATCATGCTTTAATGTAATTTGCTTATTTAACTTTGTTTAGATAGTTTAATCTGCTTAATCTTGTGTTCAGCTTTAACTTATTTCTAGTTTTTGATTTTCTACTTATTTTCTTGATTTGCTATTTGCTTATTTGATTCCGTTCTTTAGCTTATTTGTTCGTAGCTTATTGTCATGTTTTGGTTTCGTTTCTTTTAATCTTCTTATTAGCCTAATTTCAGTTTAGTCTCTTATAGCTTGTTTGGTTTGAATGTTTATTTGTTTACTGCTTATTTGGTATAATGCTTATTAGGATTTTTGTTTATTTGAGTAATAGATAGATTGCTATTTAGCTTTTATTAACTGCTTTTTTTTTATTTTTTATTTTCAGCTTATATGTTTTTATCCTTGTTAGCTTATTTGGTTCCTGCTTATTCTGTCATTTTGGCTTATTTGCTGTTATTATTATATTGCGCTGCTGATATACTGATCCCATTGATCAGTGTTGATTACTTGTCCAAAATATAGCAAAAATAAATATTTGGCAAAAATTTGTCTGTCTTGGGACTCGAACCCAGGACCTCCCGTACAACAGTCATACGCACCAACCATTGGGCTGGAACCCTTTCTTGTGTTTGTTTTCATAGTAGTTAATTAATATAGGGTTAATTCAAATTGGCAGTTTTTTATTTATTAGGATTAATACAAGTTTAAGTTTATTTAAATTTAAATTAAAAAGTTTATTTTAGTTTTAAATTAATTAGTTTAATTTTTAAATTAGATTTATTCTTAGAAATAGTTTTATTTACATTAGTCTAAGTTTTATTTAAAAACAATGGGTCATTATCCTCCTACCGTTGAAGATAATGACCCATTGCTGGAAGAAATTGACATCCACTCCATCCCTCCAGGTATTGATGATTCTGACACGGAGGGGGACATTATTTTTGATAATTTGCTACTTGAAGGTATTGTCCTAAGTCCCCCTCCCGAGCACCTTTCATCCTCCCCTTTAGAGACTATCTCGGAGGATGAGTGCTTTGACCCGGGAGGTGACATTGATTATGCTATGATTGATAACAATACGGCTTTGCCGCTTGCTCAGCCTCCATTGTCTTTGGGGGATGACAATGTGCTTACTTTACCCACCCCACCTCCCGTGGATCTTGAATTCACATACTTCTCGTATGTTGAAAGGGTTTTTCTCCCATTCAAGACTTATCCCCCCGCCTCCCCTTTGTTGATGTCAACCGGGAGCGAGGACAAGGTCTTTGATCCCGGTATCACATTCGAGGCTTCCCCATGGACCATTTAATTCGGGGACGAGTCAGGCTCGTGACTCGGTCAACAAAAACAAGCGCTTTTTGGGAGGCAACCCAATTATCTATCTATTTTCACCATAAGTGTAGGGGGGAGACCCGTGGTGTTTCTTGTTCTCTTTCTTATCATGTGCAGGGATTAGAGCTTCAAAGACACACTCTTGATGACTTTTGACGAACCGTGATTCTGTGTTCCCTTCTTCCCGGTTCTATCCTAAACTCTTTTCGATTCACTATTTTATATTTCTCAATATTAAATAGGAATCTCTTTAGTTGTCTCTTTCTTAGCGAGCTTTAAACAACGTGCACAATGTCCTAAGTGTAGGGGAGTTTACTTCCACATGCTTAAACATTGAGGACAATGTTTATCTTAAGTGTAGGGGGGACTTCTATCGAAGTTAAGTGGTCTTTTCCTTGTATTTGTCCTCATTTTAACCGGAAAATCAATTTTTCGACATTTTTCAAAATTTTTGATCTATTTTGGCCTATTTGTTTTTCCCTTTGTATAGTTATTTTCTTTCTTTATTAGAATAAATGTTTAATAAGTGGTTTTAATTTTCAAACGTTGTGAATCTTTTGACTCAACCCGAGTATACTTATCTAAGTTTACTCTAGCTAGTATCCTTAACGTGTTTAAGTCAAGTTTTGCTAGGCTTTTATATAGGGAGCTATAAAACGCGAAAGTCTTAAGTCTCACGAGTTAAGAACAAGAACTTTTCGCAAGTTCCTATAATTGATCCTAGAGAGTCGTTTATCAAGGGAACTTTAAAATGCGATTTCTAAGCTTGAAAAAGTCCAAGAATTTGCAAGATCCTATAGGCGACTCGAAAACCCAAAACTTTGACTTAATAGGCTAAGTATCCACGAGTCTCATTACTTGAGATTTTAAACTGTGGAGAACGAGAGATGATAGAGTCAATCATAAGTTCGGTATTCTTTCGTGAATTTATGTGAGTTAATTATAAGCCTATTCTCCCTCCGCTTGTTAATAAATTTATCTGCTAATAAATAAGGTTGTACGATTTAAAAGGTTACTTAGCTTCTAGCCCCAGATCGTTTAAAAGTTGCTCGGTATGGATTAGAGTTCATAGCCAAGGCATAACTTATTGAAGCGGGATGCGAAGATTGGCGAGTCCGAAAAGGCCCTAACAAGGCATGAGGGCTACATTTTGTTGCTAAAGATCCAAAAGTGATGTGAAGAATCATTTATCGAAAATCAATATGAAGGATCGAGACACACGACGAAAAGCAAAAAGTCCCCAAAAGTCATGGAGAAATCTATCCAAAAAGACCCTAACAAGGTATGAGGATAAATAGATCCAAGTCCTAAAAGGAGGCGGATCGTTGTATATCAAAGTCCAAAATAAGGATTGGAGAAAAATGAAGAAGTCGTGGTCTAAAGATGAAGAATCTCTCAAAACTTCAAAGTGAAGAAATTCCTATTATGAAGAGAAGACCATTATTTCATGAACGTCTCTCAAGATTCAAAGTATGAAGTCGCTGCCAAATATCGGTCCAAGAAAGGTCTCAAATCGCGAAGCGAGTTATGCCAAGATATGAACTTTATGAAGTCTCGAGAAGCAGTTTTAAAAGATTTGGTCCTTTAGCTAACTATTGATTAAGTCGTTCACTTTATTTTCGGCCTAAATAACTATCGAAATAAGTCAAACAATGCATCCATGTGATCATTCAAGACAAAAATAAAATATAAGAGATACACCTAGGAATAAGGGAGTCTAAGTGAATAATTGGCCCACATGAGTTCGTGTTAGTTTGCTAACTTATAATAACAATGATCTCGTTTCTAAGCTTGGTTTGGAGAAAGTGAAAACTTGAGGATGATGATCGTTCACGACATTTTCGAAACCCAAGGTATGTTCTTGATTTCTTTACTTTGTATGTTTATAATTTTCTATTTCTTTAATAAAGGCCAACGTGGATTGATTATGATGGAAAATGTAATCTTGCTTTGTAACTAATGCATTGCATGAGGACATTGCAATGGTTAAGTGTAGGGGATTTGATAGGTGTGAAAACACCCATCCTTTTTACCACTTAATTACAATAATAACCGAGCCAAAACGTGTGTTTTATGTCAGTTATGTCGGAATTATGCGTGGTTTGTGTTTTTGTTGTGATTTAGGACGAAAAGGTGAAAAGTGGAGAAAACACGGCATTTACGGGCTTTTATCGAAGAAAAAGACGAAAGACGAAGTCGAAAGATCAAAAGTGGAAAAAGAACGGAAGTCCAAGACCAATTCTGAAGATTTATCGAAGAAAAAGTCAAAGACGGAAGTTTACTAAAAAGCCGAAGAACTCGAGTCTTATTTATGAAGAAAATACAAGACGAGTTTGAAGAAATCCCAAGACAAAGTCCAAGTATTAAGAAGACTAACAAAAGATTAAAGAGATCAAGGACCTAAGTGTGCAATTAAGAGAAAGAAGAAAGAGGGAGGAAGCTTCCTAAGCTCCTCCCTAATCTCCCTATAAATAGCAACCAACCTCAATTGTTTAGAGTTGTTGGTGGCTTGACAAGCCTCTCTTCCACCATTTTCATTTCTTGTCATTTCATTTCTTTCACTTTAATTAAATGTTATGCACTTTTAATTATTTAATTTTCAAGAAAGTTTTCATTATTTGTTCTTTAATCTTTAATCTTTACTTTTCTTGTCTTAATCTCTCATCTTCCTTTCTTGATTCTAATTTACTTTTGGTGCGATTCACATATGATCCGTGTTGTTCATTTATGTTTTCGCGCTTAAAAGTTCATCTTTTTATGTTTTGATTCTAAAAGTTTGTTTCTTTTAAGTTTTGTTAAGTTATATTTGTGCTTATTCGATTTGTTTCACTTTAGATTCGTGCTGATTTTGGATTTAGCTTATTATCTTAGCGTATCATTTGCTTATTTCTCGGATCTTGTCATTATCGGAAAGGGAAATCCCTTTTCCGATCCATCATTCCGACCAGCACCCTTCATTCCGATCAGTAGATCGGAAAGGGGTTTTAGATTGTTCCGATTTGCCCTTTTGGGCATATTCCGATTGGTACGTGTTCATATATTCCGATAGTTCATTTTCTAATTATTCCGATTGGTTCTCGTTTTTCATACATTCCGATTGTACCTTTTATTTAAATTCCGATCATATGCATTTTCGTATATTCCGATTGTACTCCATTTCCTCATTCCGATCATGCCCCTTTTAAGATATTCCGATCTAACGATCGGAATATATTCCGATCAGAAGTTTTCCTATGTAATGTTTTGTTTTGTTTTAAGTGTTAAGTTTGTTTGTTTTTCCGCAACTTCACTCGTTTTATTTTTAGTTCATTTTAATTCCGCTTTGTGTTTTTATTTGATTGTTGATTTAACTTTTGTTAAGCTTTAATTTTACGTTATTTAAATTCGTGTCATTTACTTTTAACATTTTAAATATTGCACCGATTTACATTTTAACTTGTTTTAGTTTTAATTTCCCGTCCTTTATTTTTAAGTCTTCCGCATTTATTTTTACAACAACTAAACAAATATTTGATTCACCAAGAACAACTAATCTCACACAATTAACCGGAAATCAATTCGAGGAGATACCGAGAAAACGAACTTTCAACGAGTAAAATCCTTACATTACCTTTTTAGCTTACCTTTTGTCGTACTTATTCAAAGATAATCACATGAGCCGTCAATGTTATCTGGCCTGCAATCTGGTCCGTTGTTCCTTTGTCAGAATCATTAAAACAAAAAAGTTTTGCTATTTTTTCCCTAAAAATCGTTCTAAACGTGTGTTTGGTTGAAATTTTTGTAGAAAATTGTTTTAAAAGAGGCTGTTTGGTTGCTGAAGTTGTGTAGAAAGCTGTTAAAAAAGGGTTGTTTAGCTGCTAGAATTTTCTGCAAAAAGAAAAAAAATAGTTCTAGAATGGGGTATATTTGTTTGCTGAAAAATAATGCAATAGAGGAATTTTAATACACTGTTGGTTCCTGAAACTTTATGCTTATTTCGTGCCAGAATATTATGGTTGTTTTAAGCAGATTTAAGGGATACATTATGCGGACTACTGTAGCTATACTTGCCGATATTGTGCAAAATATCATTATTGCGTAGGGCCTAATTTTTCCGCACTATACAGTGTAGAATCATATATTCTTAGGATTGTAGATGTGTTTGTAAAGATCTAATGAGATGGAAGGAAAAGGAAGAACTATAGAGAGAAAGGAGATGTAGAGAGAGAAAGATAAGTTTATTGAATGAGAAGTGAAATGAACAAATGACCAACCCCTCCTAACATGCTAGGAGGGGGTATATATAGCCCAATCTACATGTGGGCTATATGGGCTATATGTTTACATAATTGATCACGAGCCCAATACTTGAATATATCGTTGGAGTGACCGACCCTTTCTAAATACGTAAAAACGTATTTCCAACAATCTCCTCTTAAGGGAGGTCAATCCAAGTTACAATGTCCTAAATAGTGTATAGCTCATGATTTATGCTAATAATGATGTGACCGAGACTTTCTTTGGAAAAAATTATTTCCAACAATCTCCCCCTAAGGGAGGTCACACCATTTTACAAAATCTTAATCCTAGCATACTATGCTTGAGTCTTCGATCTTTTTCTTGTGAACATGCTGGTGAGATCTTTGACTTTAGTCTTGAGCATGTTTCCTTGCCTTGACCTTGTGCATTCATCACTTGTGATATTCGCCTCCTCGTGACTTCATGTTCCACATACTTATACCTTTATAATTCTTTAAAGCTTAAGAGTTTGATACAACGGAAGACTTGACTTTTAGGCTTTCTTGAATTTGTTTAAGTATTAAGTGCAGAAAGCATAAGCATGTGTTTACGACTTCTTCTAGATTGTACACCGCAATGCCACCTTCTTGTTACGCTGCATAAGACAGTTAGCAACAAAACATGTAGAAGGATGAAATGGCCTTGAACATTTCATTCTAATTCGGTAGCATTTTACCTCCGGCGGGTGAAGACCGTTGGACGATATTAAATATCGTACTTATGACAGGTAGTTTCAATTAAGAACCTCCTTGAAAAGATTTCGCGGGTAAACCCGTTCTCTTTATTCGACCAACCAAAGCTGACTGCGAACATAAAGAGTGAATCATTTGGATAATAATATCCGCATGATTTGATGTAAAACCCACAAAATAAGGTCATTACTTATTTCTTACTTTTCAAATATTTTTGAAGTATTTATAACATTAAATATTATTATGTTTAACGGTTTAAGTTGAAACCGATATTAAATATTTTATTTTAATATTTTGACGAGCAACGAGGACTACTAGTGATCGCGATACCGACGGATGCCCACAAGTTTATATTTTGTTATCGATCGTTTCGATATTTAATATTTTCGACGATATCGTTTTAATTACGTATCGAGTCGTTATATTATTATTTTTCGTGTGCGTTTAAACTTTTAAGTATTTTTACGAAACCCGAGCCCCGTAAATATTTTCAAAATTGACTAATAATTATTTCCCGCTTTTTAGCTAACAATTTACATTTTTAGTCACAACTATTGCTAAATTGCAACTATGGTCCCTACCCCATTATATAAAAACCCAAAACACACACACACATTTCATTTTTCACTTCCAAATTTTCACCCACTCCTCTCTTTCTCTCTCTTATTGCCGAAACACCACACCACACCCCAAATCCATACATTTTCAATTTTTACTTGAGTTTTAGGATGATTTGAGCTAAACCAAGCATAGACCAATCCCTATTTTTGATCAAGGATCACATTGGTATAAAAATTTCACACATGCAAGCACTTTTTATTTTCTTGATGTTGGTAGGTAGAAGCCATGATCATGCATGGTGTTTTTAGCATGATCCATGGTGGTTCTTGCTAGAAATTTTGTTAAAAACTTCATTTTGATCTAAAGATTTTTATTTTGATTATGATTTTGATGTTATGGTTGATGTATGATGATATTAGGGTATAGGAATGATCATTTCTTTGGTTGGTTTTGGTCAAAAAGTTGATTTTGTACAAGATTTTGGTAGCCATTTTATAACAATAAGTAAACTGTAAAATCCGAATTTTTATGTTTTGAAAATGACTTAACTTATAGCCTAGGGTTGTAGATAATTTTATTAGCTTCGATTTAATATACGCACCTTATTTGCTAGGTTGCGGTTGTCGTGTTTATCGGGCATCTACTATCGTCGGTGATCGCCTTCAACTACTATAAGTACTAAGGTGAGTCTATAGCCTCGTTTGAGCTCATTCAAATATTTTAAAACCCGCGAGGGGGAATACATGTTTTGTAAACTTAGAACACAAGATTTTTATGGTATGCTTGTCCCTATATGAATGGACCCGTGGTTGCCTTTAAATTGCATTAAGTGATTGCCTTTATTAAAGCCTCAATTATGGACCGTTAACTAGCTTATGATGGGCTAGCCGCTAGTACAATTAATAGATCTATGGGGGAAGCCTCCCCGGTTCAGTTTTTGTGGACTTGTCATAGAAGCTTAGGCCCGACCTCCACACTGTTTGAACATATTGTATTGAGAAGTCAGGTATACGACAATGTACCAATAATCTAGAGGTAACCGACAATTAATAAATCTCTTGTCTTATTAGACCTAACGGAGTGTCTAAGGGCTCGGTTCCATGAGCTTATTGCAATTTATGCTATATACAATTATCATTGTTGATGCAAATTATTATTCGATGCTTATTAAGCATGCCACAAACTTATAATCTTTGCTTGTGTTCAAAATGATTATATAAACCTATAGATTCACTCGGCATTTTTGCTGATGATTTTCTCACATGTATTTCAGGTAATCAGGAAGGGTGAAGCTTGGAAGCCACGGGAATGAATGTTGTGCACTACTTTTGTAATATAAACTCTTTGAATGTTTGTCATTCCTTTTGTTCAAAACAATTTAAATCCTTTGTTTTGGTTGTACTTTGGTTACAATGTCTTGGGACTACGCTACTCTAACAAATGTTTTAGGAACGATAAATCTAAAACGTCTCTTTTTGAGTCGCTCTTTATAAATTATGTGTTGTTGTATCATTGTTTAGCACCCAAAGATGTATTCCATTGCGTGTAAAATTTGGGGGTGTTAAATTTGAAGCCGTCAATTCATATTCCTGGAACAAGTGAAATTCAATTGAGAACCGCACCATCGTTGCTTTCCAGTTGTCACGAGCTTGATTCGTTTATAATCTTGCAAGTTACCTACCAAGTCCTGTTTGAGGTTAACACTAGAAGGATTTCCACTCATCAATGTGAACACTAAGGTATCACTCTGAGTGTTCTGGCAAGATGACTAAGATATTGCGTAGAGGCCTCGAACGTGCTTAAATTCTTTTAAGAATTAAACCACTGTTGCTTTCCAGTTATCACAAGTTTGATTCATAAAGAATCGCACAAGTCACCTACCATGAGCTTTTTGATATTCGCTCAAGAAGGATTTCCATCTTCATTGTAAATACTTTCGTATTACTCAGATGTTCAGGCAAGATCATGAAGATTTTGCGTAGGACTCTTAAGATCTTTCTTACTTTTCACAATGTGTGAAGAAGCAAGGAATTATGAAAGTGTGTCCTAATGAGACATTTTATGATCTCAAATGGCTCTAGACTCAATCGTGCATTTTAGATTTTAGTGATCGGAGGGTGGAGAGGAGTGCCACCATTTCAATACCAATTTATTTGGAGTGAATAAATCAATTAATAATGCATTGTCTCCGTGTGATTAAAAAAAATATCTTTTAAGAGATATCAGAGTTAGTTGGGATGGGTTGTGCATTACATCACTGGGTCCATGATGTCTATCTTCAATATCGAGAATCATTGAAAAATGATCTCAATAGCATATGTATTGACCCGGTTTCTGCCTAAGGTTGTTAGGAGGGCTTCTTTCTTTAGACCCTTTATCTTTACAATTCTTTTTCATTCTTCAACCCCTTCAATGCTTACCAATACGTCATAACTAGCACCTTGTTGTGATTGTTCCAGTGCTAACTTAAGTACTTGGTCGGCATTCAGCTACATTCACAATCTTTCTCCATCTTTCCTAAGGACTACTATTTCTAGCTATGGAATGTACTTGGGAAGATTCCTCTGGTTCTAGAGGAATCATTGGACTTTAACCTATCCTACCATCCTTATGTCACCACAATCTTCACCGTCGTGAATAGAGATGTTTTGGGTAAGTGTATGTCACCATGAAATCCATTTTGAAGTGCAAATCCATTTTGCTCCCCCTTAACATATGCCAGGATATCCGAAAACATTTCGCACATGTCGGGATGAGCTATCACGTTAAGTCAAACCATTTGTGATTAATCATTTCCCATATTAAATCACATTTTCTCCCCATATTAAAAATATTAACCCAATCGATGTTTTTAATATCAATTGATTTAAAAGCATTTTAAGAAAACTTGGGAAGAAAAATGCAAATCCAATTATCTTCATGAATTACACAAGCTCCCCCTCAAATTAATGAGGGTGTACTTGAAACGTAAATTAAATACCTTTTAAACACAAGTGTAAGGTATTTATCACTTGCAAAGATCATATATGACAATGTATTCATAAGATTAGCAATTTACAAGGTTGGACCTGAATGATGGAGAACATCATATGAAAGTATCACATGGTTCTTGTTCATGAATGTTGGTCGCCTCGTCACGTCTGAAGTTATCTCTTGACTCCATGTGTACGACTGATATCGTTGTCTTGACACCAATATGTGAACTTGGCACTTTCGGCGTCAAAGATTCTGAATGCTGGACAATTGCTCCCCCTCAATTGTTGACCCGTGTTCTATTGAAAGAGCTGTATTCGCCGTTTGAGTAGTCGCATCGTCGAGTATGTAGGTTTCAATTGTAAATTGCTACAGTTTGTGGAGATGATAACTTCATAAAACAAGATTTCTCTTGTTTTAACAAATAAATGCACTGACACGTACATATATTCGTGTTAGATTGTGTTATTACGTAAACACAATCCTTTAGATGGTTATAAAGTAAACCATGCCCGAGAAAATTAATTCCCGTTGTTGAGTCAAAGCTTTTCGGTGAATTGCTTGACTTGAGTATGAAAAACGGGTTACTATCTGAAATAATAGCAAACCATTTGAGCATGTTTTAAAACATTTGAACTTCTGCTCGAACTTTATTTACAACCACGTGTTATTATTGAATGACATTTCTAGTATCGTAAATATTATCGATTCCAAAAGACATGCTCTTTTTATCAAAACATTTTTTTTGAACACACAATTTTGAAAGATTTAGAAAAACTTTTTGAGAAATTCTCAAAAAATGGTGTTCAAAGTTTTGAAAACAAATTACTTGAGCTTAAGATGTTGAATATCTTACAAAACAAGCTCAAGTCCGAGAAGTTGTAAACTTCCCGTTGTGAGGATAAGTTTATCATCGGCGATAAACTTTCCTTTTAACTGAAGAACGAGTCCTAAGTTGACATTTACTTAGAAGTCGTTTTCATGAGCTTGAAAACTTTTGAATGTTTTAATGTAAATCTCATGACCGAGAAAGATGAATTTCTCGTTGTGAAGAAAAGTTCTCTTATTTAAAAAATACACTTTTCTTTATGAGCTTAAAACTTGGAATGTTTTAATACAAGCTCATGACCGAGAAAAATTAATTTCCCGTTACGAGGATAAGTTATCATTAAAGATAAGCTTTCCTAAAATGAAAGTCCGAATTACAGTATGATATTTAACTGTAAGTCATTGTGCATGAGCTTTAAAAACTTCGAATGTTTTTAATATAAGCTCATGCCCGAGAAAAATTATTTCTCGTTGTAAGGATAAGTTTATCATCGATGATAAACCTTCCTTTCTTTGAAGTCCGGGGCATAATCTGAAATGTGATTATACGCCATTTACACGAGCTTAAAAACCTTTGAATAGTTTGAATGTAAGCTCGTGTCCAAAAAAATTTAATTTCTCGTTATGAGGATAAGTTTATCATCGGCGATAAACATTCCTTTATTTGAAGAACGGGTCATTATCTAACATTTAACAATGAACCATTTACACGAGCTTAAGACCTTTGAATAGTTTAAATGTAAGCTCGTGTCCGATAAAATTTAATTTCTAGTTTTTGAGGATAAGTTTATCATCGGCGATAAACTTTCCTTTATTTGAAGATCGGGTCATCGTCTGACATTTAACGATGAGCCATTTACACGAGCTTAAGACCTTTGAATAGTTTAAATGTAAGCTCGTGTCCGAGAAAATTCAATTCTCTTTTGGGATTGTTTTCTATGATTGTGTGTGATGTGCTATGAGTAACGCCCAATGTGGACATTCTGCTGCGTGGTAATTTGGGGCTGTTACATTTCATCTTTAGTCTTTTTTTCGATAAATCTTCAGAATAGGCCTTGGACTTCCGTTCTTTTTGCACTCTTGATCTTTTGACTTCGTCTTTTGTCTTTTCATCGATAAAAGCCCGTGAAAGCCCATGTTTTCTTCCCTTTTCACATTTTGATCCTAAATCACTACAAAAACACAAACCACGCATAATTCCGACATTTACGACATAAAATACACGTTTTGGCTTGGTTATTATTATAATTAAGTGGTAATAGGATAAGTGTTTTCACACTTATTAGCGATCCGTGTGCTAGTTGGCTAATTACATCCGTGACATCAAGAGAAAGAAGAAAGAGAAGAGATCAAGGGCTGTGATGGAAGATTCTACTCAACAAACCTTCGCCAACAAGCCTTGGGGGTTTGGCTATAAAAACCCCCATATTTTCTGTAATCACTATCCCATTTTTATCTTTAAAGTTATTATGCTAAATTAGTTTTAGTGTAATTTGTAATTTTCTTTTCTCAAGTATTGTAACCATTTTGATAATTAATAAAAGTTATTCGGTTTTGTTTTAATTCCTGTTTTATTTTCTATTTAAATTTAATAATGCAATTTATTCTTTAAAATTGTTTTGCTATAATAATGATAAAATTATTTAATTAAGTTGATTAATAGCTTGAGTTAAATAATAAAGTGAGATTGGGAATAAACTTATCCCCACTGGATTAGTTAAAATAAGCTGCTGTTTGAGTTATGGTTAATGGTTCGTATGGTGGTTCGATGATGGTGGTTCGACTAATGGCGAATGGTGTAGTTTATTCGGTTTAATAAGAATGCTCAGCGCATCTCTTCGTCCCAAAGATTTACTTCAAAAGGTTCATTTCCCTTTTAATTTTCACGTTTATTAGATAAAACTGTGTTAAAAGCTTATGAGTTTGAAATGTTTAATATGATTTAGATTTATTGCTTTAAATCTTTTTAGTAATAATCTGTTAAGTTTGACGTATATTGATTATGGTTTGGGTTTTATTTTTAGATTTTAATTAACTGATTTGAATAGTAAATCTGTTAAGTGAGTTGTTTGTTAAGAATGGGGTTTGGATAAATCTGATTCTGTGAGAATTGCTTTAGCTGGTAGTTATTAAATTTGCTTTAATTTTGTGCTAATCTGAGCAGTGATTGCTAGGTTTGAGTTTTCACATTGTTAGAATCTTAGTTATTCTAGGGATAAAATGTTAAAACTGATTTAACTTGGTTTTACAATGCAAATTGGTTTGTTAAGATCTAATATGGCTTATCCAGATTGTTTTTTTTTAAACTGCATTGACTGTTTTCAAAATTTTAAATCATCTTTTATAATGATATAAATCTGCTTAGTTATGTTCTATGCTGAGTTTGGTTTAACTATGATAACTTTTCAATGCCTGTGTTATTTTTGTTTTAATTGATTGCTTGAGTTTTGTGTTATGCTAGTTCTGATATATAGCTGAATTCTTATACATTTGCTAGAAATTTGGTTTACCGAGTTAATCATTCAGTTTTGTAAACTGAATTTAGCTTAGTAAGTTTAAATTTGCTGATATTGTTTGTTTGCTGATAGCAAAAGCTATCAGACTCGATTGGTCTGGTAGTTTCTGAATTATTCAGTCCAAAGTATTCATCACTAGTCACTCCTGTGACTTGGTTTTCATTTATATTGTCAAAAAATAATAATAACCAAAAAATGTCCCTTGTTGGATTCGAAACCATGACCTCATGGATAACAGCCAAACGCACTTACCATCTCTGCTAGCTTCTTGTTTTGATTATAACTTTGTCATAGCAATTAATATATAGGGTTATTCATTAGGCTGTCAGCCTATTAGTTGATTTTAAATACATAGTTTTAATTTGATTTAAATTCAAATCATTTTAATTACTTTTATATAATTTTAAAATAATAAATAAATTAAAAAAATGTTTTATTAATTTTAGAAATTTAATTAGTTATAAAAATTAGTTTTTAAATAAACTAGATTTCTATTAATTTATATTTTAATAAAAATAGTTATTAAATAGATTTGTTCTTTAAAAAAGTAAAAGTAATTTTTAATAGATTTTAAATAGTTTAAATTTTAAATAGTTTTACTTTTGAATAATTGTGAATTAGATTAAGTTTCGGGGAACGATTCACGCACTTAGGTTTAAAATTGTAGGAGTAATTTTAGATTAAAAACCAAAAACCAATTCAAATCGATTGTCCAAATTCATACAAAACGTCTCAAATTCACTTGATCCTCGTGTACAACGAACTTGGATCATCCACGTGTTTAATTAAATTTGTCTTCGACTTATTTATGGATTATTACCTTTTCCTAAGGGTAATTTCCTAAATTTGTCCTATATCGTATCTAAATAAAATACACTAACGTTTCCACGACACACCAAAAATTTTGGCGTCGCTGCCGGGGATCTTGTGTACGATTCGTTCGTGGAGATTTGTTGATCGTTGATTTGAAGAACCTTTCAGTCCTCGGAAAGTTTTGTTATTTTTCTATTATATATAGTATGTATCGTTTTTCGTGTTTTTGTGATTACTATATTATATTACGTAGAACAATAAATTTACCTACTTCCAAATAAGACCTTGGTTGGGATTTCATCACCTAGCTATTGTATTCGAATCCAAAAGAAAATAAAGGCAAAATAGATAAATACTAATAAAAAGTTTGAACTCGATTTATACAAACTATAAGGTGGGTATAAGGCAACGAGCTATAAAATGTCGTCTAAGGAAAAAGGTTTTTAAGTGCTTTGCGTCACCTTGTTTCCCCGCTTGCTTGTGCGTATATTGAGAGGGACGACCTATTATTGGTTTGCAGACTCAAGTAGTATTATATCTTATTTTTCTAGTTTACTTATTGAACCTCGAGACGTTTAGGTTTTCACTTATCGTTTCAAAGTCGACCGAGGGTAATTTACTTCCATAGTAATTATCCTTACTCCTTGTTTTTGTCAATCTTTGATTGATTTATGAAAAATACCAAAAATAATCTTCTTAATCCTCTATCATGTTTAATTCTTTTTCTCCTCACCCTCCAATTTTCAATTCTTCCATGAATTCCTTTGTTAATTGTGTAGGGTGTGGAGAACCGTTATATGGTCTTTTACCATGTCGGTGGTGTACGTGTGAGCGTTGTGGAAATGATTTACGTCACGATTTACGAGTTGGATTTTGTCCTTCTTGTAATACTTCATGTGGAAATCCGAATTTTTCGAATAATTCTCTCGGTTTTTACCCACCTCCACACCCCACATACGAGACACCCTCGTGTGAGTTTTGTGGTAACAATTCTCATTTTGGAATTAATTGTTCGCATCGATTCTCGCTTAATTACGAGCAATAACCGGGATACAATCAAAACTTTAATGATAATTGTTATCCACAAGATTTACCGAGTTTATCACAACAACATCTTTGTTGTGAGTATTGTGGAGGTCCTCACGAGAGCTTTGATTGTCAACCAAGGGATAAAATTTTTTATGAGCCTTATCCTCTCGAGAGTGAAAATTTTAAACGACTTGAAACATTGTTCCAACAAATAATAAATCAAAGAAAATTTTAAATTGTTGAGAAGAGCATTGAAAATATGTTGCTAGAAAATAGAAAATTTAATCAAGAGATTAATGATATAACTAATAAATTAGGAAGTCGAAGGTATCATGGGGAAATAATTGATGATTGGATTTGAAAGAGGATGTGAAATTAAGATTAGACAACTTCTGCAAGATTATAATGGATTAAGCATTGAAATTCAAAAGAAAGAACAAGCTCAAGAGGAAGCTAAATATCTTGCTACTCGTGAACTCGAGCGTTCTCTTCTTATTGATGATGACGAGGAGAGTACTATTTCTTTGCGGGAACTTATTGCTCTACATCCTTCGTCTAGTGCAATCGTACTTCCTTTTCATGTCTTGTCGGCTATGGAGCCTGAGAATTCACCCATCCTAGATGATGAGGATATCTTTGATCTCACTCCACCTCTTGACATCACCACTCCTATTCATGATTCTTCCACCGTGGAACCCGAAAATTCTCCAAACAAGGGGGACGAGCATATTTGCATTATTCCGGAAACGGAATCGGACGAAGTAATAAAGTCTAGTGTTGAGATCCTTGTCCAAAACCCGAGAGAGTTCGATGGGATATCCAATGAAACGTGTCATTTTCCACCTTGTGATGACTCTCATTCTTCCATTTTCACTTTGAGATTTTCTCCAATTCTAGTGATGAAAATTGTGATGGAAATGAAGATTTTGAGAATGATTCGACTTCTAGTGAATTTTCTAATGAGGAGTTCTCTGATGAAATTTCTTATAAAGATTATATTCACGACTCAGATTTTGAGGGGTTTCTCGATGAACCTACTCGTCTTCACCCATTTCCACCGGGAAATGAGGATGATAGTGATCCGATTTTTGAGAGGTTCACCTTTGAACTTGCTCCTTTAGACCCACTTCCACTGGGAAATAAGGTTGATTTGACTATTCCGATCCTTGAGAAGTTCTCCGATGAACTTACTCATTTGGATGTGGAAGACGTGATTCTTCGTGAAAATTTATCAAACGTCTATCTTCTTATTTCTAAGATCGAGACTTTGAATTCTAAGCCTATTAGAAAGTCTTTCTCTCCATATCCTATTCCCGTTGAGGATACTGATCCGCTTATGGAGGAGATTGGCATGTTTCTTGCTTCTAATGATTCGATACCACCGGGTGTTGATGAATTTGACCTGGAGGGGGACGCTCTCTTTTTAGAGAATTTACTTAATGATGATTTCATCCCAAGTCCTCCTCCCACCCACTTTGACCTTAAAGTGTGGTTTTTCATGTGTCTCATATCAAGTACCATGACCCTATTGATCACATTTTTAAGGGTGAAATGGTCGTTAAAGCTAAGAATGTTGATTCCACTATGGATAAAAATTTTATCCCACCATTACCATGTGCTGTATATGATCTTGGATTAGCATGGGGGGACGACACCGTGTTGTATATTCCTTTCTCTCCCAAGGACGAGGTATTTGACCCCGGAATCATGGATTTAGGGAAATCTCGGCCTTTCACCGATGTAATAATTGAAATATTTTTCGATCATCTTGGTGCGAGTTTATCTCGGGGAGCATGTTACATCCATATCATGATTTGTGACCACCATCTCTTTTTGGAGATTTATGTTGGAGTTTTATCCTTTCGTTTGTCATCCGACAACGAGGATGAGATCTTTGACCCCGACATCGTGCTTTATTATGGATTTAATTCCATTATGCCGTTTTACACCATTTTCCCTAAGGACCAATGAATGCGGGGATCGAGTCGAGCTCATGACTCGGTTAACAAAAACGAGGTGCCTTGTGGGAGAGTCCCATACATTCAATCTTCTTTCTATTTGCTAACACTAATAAGGCTTGATCTTTCAAGCTCGTGCTCGTGTTTTGTTGTGTTGTGAATCTTAGGTAAGACCCTAATCATTGAAGACTCTCGTGTTCGGTTTTTGCCGGTCCACTTGATCTTCCATACTTTCATTGTCAAAAGGGGCACACTCTCTATCCTTTGATATTTATCGACTAACGTTTTATCTTGAGGCATAATTAATCAACGGCTTATAGATTTGCGTGCTCTTTCCATGTTAGGACTTTTGCATTAGGCTCTTCGTATTTTAGCAAGGGGTGTTACTCTTGAGCTAAGAAACATTGAGGAAAATGTTTGGTTTTAGCATGGGGGATTCAATCGATATAATCGCTTGCAATTGCTTTTGTCATGTCTAAACGTATTCGTTTTTCATAAAAATTTTAAAATTTTTAGTGTTATTTTAAGCTTTAATAAAGAAAATAAGGCTTTTGGCACAACTGTAGGCTTTCCGTTGGTGAAATTAAAAATAATTTTTGACTCGACTCGGTTTTTACCTTAGCTTTTTCCTTAACGTGTTTGAATCAAGTTTTGCTAGGCTTTTGTATAGGGAACTTTAAAACGCGAAAGTCTTAACTCATACGGGTTTAAGAACGAGAACTTTTCGCAAGTTCCTATAATTGATCCTAGAAAGTCGTTTATCAAGGGAACTTTAAAACACAAATTCTAAAACTTGAAAAAGTTTAAGAAGATGCAAGATCCTATAGATGACTTGAAAACCCAAAACTTTGATTTAATAGGCTAAGTATCCATTAATTTCACATTTTTGAAATTTTACAATATGGAGAACAAGAGATGATAAAGTTTAATCATAAGTTTTTAAGGTTAATTCTTCCTTGTGTAAGTATTTTTGTGTTTGATTTAATCTCCTCATATTTATTTTTCACGCTTGAATAATTAATTGCTTAATAAATGAAGTTTTTAGCGGTTTAGGCTTAATATCTTAACTCGTAACTCCTTCTTTTTCTTCCCTTGTAATTAAAGTGAGAACACATTAAGGGTGTCAGCGTCATGGACTTTTGATCATGGGATTGCGGAAATTTGGCTTACTATACATATAATAATAATAAGAAGAATAAATAAAAACATGTTCTTTATGAGCCTTCGGGTGGGAGTCATGTAGCACTAACCTTGTCATTTGAGCCTTAGGGTGTATGGCATGGGGACTTGTTTAATATAAATTGCTTCATCATCATGAGCCATAAGGTGAGATGGTGAATGTTAATTCCTCTTATTTTTGTCCAAGGAGCCTTCGGGTGTGGATTATAAATAAGGAGCACGATTACATCTTAAAGAGCCACAAGGTGATATGATGTAATTGTTGCTAACTCCATTAATAAAGTCATAATTGACTTTGGAGGATTAATTGTTGCTTTTAAGTAGACCTATTAGCCAAATTTCGGATCCGAGGATTTATCCCTCAAATCGTGTTAAGTTATCCTAGATGCGGGCTTTCTTTAGTGACAACGGTTTTTGAAGTCGAGGTTAGGTTTTGAGTGTTGAGTTTACACCGTTTTTGCCTTCATTTTTGGATTAATAAATATCAAATAAAGTCAAATGAGCCCTTGGGTGAGTGACAATAAAATCTAGAGATACAATTACGAATAAAAGGAGATTGAGTTAAACACAAATAACTTGTATGAGTTGTTTTAAATTTGGGGCTTATGATTGACAATTATCTTGTTTTTAAACTTAGCATGGAAAGTGAAAAGTCGAGGACGATGAATATATTTGAGTTTAATGATCCTAAAAGTTATTTTTCAAATAATGAAAGCATTACATTATGTCTCTGCAAAATAAAGTTTCAAAAGGTGAGTATAAGTGTAGTTAGAGTTTTATTTTATCATTGCGTGAGGACACGGCAATTGCTTAGCAAGGGGGAGTTTGATATGAGTGATTTTACTCATATCATTTGTATCTTAAAACATACAATAAATGCATGAAACCAATGAATATTGTCTTGTATATGTGTTTTTGTTGTTTAATGTGTCTAGGTACCAAAGTTCACGAAAACCGGCAAAATCTACACGAGTTTGATGGAAAGATCAGCAAAGCTAAAATCAAGTCCGTTTTTAGTGGATTTAATCTTAAGTGAAGTTATTTGGGCTTGTGGGTCCTACATTTAGATTATGGGCCCAAAAGCCCAATAAGGAAGCAAGTGTTATCTACAATCCCATCAAAGCCCAATTTACATTTAACCTTTGGACGGATTAAATACTTTAGGCCCAAGCCCAAAGTTTAAACAAGTTACGGGACGAATTTGGTTTCAAGCCCAAGTTTATTATGCATTTATCTTGGAAAGGTAGAGTAATGGGCTTCAAATACCCATTAGGTTAACAAATGAGTGAGTTATATTTATTTACTTTTTCACATTCGGTCAAAGAAATAAACATTCACCCACACACAATTTATTTCGATAGAAACAATGCCATCTTTCTCTCTCACCACCAAAATAACCAGACACCCCACTATTCCCCCAAACCCTAGTTACATAAATCAAATTGGGGCTTTATTAATCAAGGCGCGTGATTATACGCGCTCCTTAATTAAATGCCAATTTTTTCGGACTAAGAAGATGGGTATAACCAGTGTGACGTGGCTCCCTCCTTGCAACTGATTGGATGAACCACATCATCCTCCTTCAATCCTCTAATAAAAAGAAGACACCTCAGCTTACAAGAAGCACAACTAGCACACTTGATTGCCATATTGGCGATCCGTGTGCTAGTTGGCTAATTACAGTCGTGAGATCAAGAGAAATAAGAAAGAGAAGAGATCAAGGGCTGTGATGAAAGATTCTACTCAACAAACCTTCATCAACAAGCCTTGGGGGTTTGGCTATAAAACCCCCCATATTTCTATAATCACCATCCCATTTTTATCTTTAAAGTTATTATTCTAAATTAGTTTTAGGGTAATTTGTAATTTTCTTTTCTCGAGTATTGTAATCATTTTGATAATTAATAAAAGTTATTCAGTTTTGTTTTAATTCCTGTTTTATTTTCTGTTTAAATTCAATAATGCAATTTATTCTTTAAAACTGTTTTGCAATAATAATGATAAAATTATTTAATTAAGCTGATTAATAGCTTGAGTTAAATAATAAAGTGAGATCGGGAATAAACTTATCGCCACTGGATTAGTTAAAATAAGCTGTTGTTTGAGTTATGGTTAATGGTTCGTATGGTGGTTCGATGATGGTGGTTCGACTAATGGTGAATGGTGTAGTTTATTCGGTTTAATAAGAATGCTCAGCGCATCTCTTCGTCCCAAAGGTTTACTTCAAAAGGTTCATTTCCCTTTAAATTTTCACGTTTATCAGATAAAACTGTGTTAGAAGCTTATGAGTTTTAAATAAATATGATTTAGATTTATTGCTTTAAATCTGTTTAGTAATAATCTGTTAACTTTGACTTATATTGATTATGGTTTGGGTTTTATTTTTAGATTTTAATTAACTGATTTGAATACTAAATCTGTTAAGTGAGTTGTTGTTAAGAATGGGGTTTTCAGCTCAAACATTCAAAGGCTTTGATGTAAGTCTTGGAGGTTTGCATCTCTTTTCCTTTTTCATTTTTCTGAATTTTGTTGAATTTTTGGTGATTGTTGTATGATTGATTGTGAATATGTGAATTTGTGGTTGATTTGAGTTACTGAGGTTGGATTAGTGTTTATAGGGTTGATTAGATCTTGTTTGAAAGGTTAAATCATAACAATCCTTTGGAAGATTGAGAAATCAGGTTCCAAAGCGGTGTTTGGGTTAACTGATTCAAATGGATTTAAGGCAACTAGTGTGTTGTTTATTATTTCTATTGGGTTGGTATCTGGTTATCTGGTGCAAAGGGTTCATTATCTATAAGTTTTGTGGCTAGAAACACCTAAATCCAACAAAAGGCTATAAAATCTGTTTAACTTGGGTATTTTGGCTAAAATATTTGGGACACCTAGATCTAAGGGTAGACTAGGGTTAACAAGTGCTAAATTTTGGTTAACTTAATCAGGGAAAGGGATTTGAGGGCTTGAAATTGGATTGGTGGTCAATTAGATCAGCAAAAGGATTTTAGATAATCACTTTTGCTAATCAGTAACTTTTGGTGCTTGAATCTGCTTATTTACTTTGATCCATTGCTTGAAACAAGTTTATTATTGCTTATTGGACTTTATTATAGCTTGTGTGTGCATTTGGTTCAATTTGGCTGGCTTATTCATGCTTAATCTGCTTATTTGTTCATAACTGCTTATTTTCAAGGTTTGTGGCATATCTATGAACTGTTTGCTTATTCTGTGCTTATTGAGTAAACCAAATTGTGATTTCTTTGTTGATATTGACTCCTTGTGATCCACTGATTACAAGAGTGCCCTTGTTTCCATTTGAATCCAACTGGATCTCTTTAAAAAAGCAAGTCAAATAGTCAAAGCAGTGGGAACTCCTTTCCCCTACTACTAGCCACTGCTAGTGTTATTTCAATTGGTGCTTATCAATAAGCTATTCTAGCTTATTTTAACCTGCAACAACTTTGAATTTGTAATAGGTGTCCCTTATTTGACCCATTTGTTCATTCTGGAGCATTTGAGGGGTTGACTTTGAGCTTTGACTAGAAAACCAAGAACTTTGACTTTTAAATAAGTGCTTATCTGCTTATTGTGCTTATTTGGCTGGGCTTATTGAACTTTTCTTTGTTAATTTGTCTTAATTAAGTCATTTGGATTCTTTTGCAACTTATTAGAAGGTCTGAGGTGGTCTAGAACTCTAAGTCGACTATTTTGTCTTTTAGTGAAATTCTACTTGGCTTATTTCTGGCTTATAGGATTTGCTTTTTCAAAATTTCTTTTCACAGATCTCTTAGGCATCTCAAAAGAAGGTTGTGTGTTCAATTAGAGCTTATGGCATTGTCTTATTGCTTAATGGGCTTATTGGCCCAATAAGAATAAGTTGTTGACCGTTTAAGCTGTGATAAGCTCAAAACCAGCTTTTGGGCCTTCAGACTTTTGTGTTTAGAATTAAATTTTGAGTCAGATAGGACTTTTTAGGTCACTTGGGCTTAGTTGAAGTTTTTGGGCCAAAAAGCCTGTTAGTTTGGACTGTTTTCTATTTTAGCCCATTTAGGGGCCCATTAGGGGTATTTTGGTAATTTCACTTTCATTTTCTAGTTATTTAGGTTAAAATAAACTAGTTTGCAAGTTTTTAGAATTTTTTTAATTTTGGGATTTTTAATATTATTTTAATATTATTTTATTATTAAATTTCAAATTTTACTTTTTTGCACTTTTTATATTTTTCTTAGGTTAAATACATTAAAATAGGTTTTTTGGAACTCTTAGATTAATTTTATCTTCATTTGTCTAATTTCTAGAATTATTTTAATTTTTTAATAGTTTTTAATCATTTTAAATAGTTTTAATTAGTTTAAAAAATTATAAAAATAGTTTTTAGTCTTATTTGGTCATTTTAGAGGTTTACAAAGTGAAAAATCTTAATTTGGGCTTTTAATAATTATTTTGATTTTCAGGGCTTTAATTAGCATTTAAAAATTAATATTTAATTAATTAAAAGGTTTGAAAAAGTTTTGATCATTTGTAAACTCTTAGTTTATTGAATTTGATTTTTGTTAATTTTTTGGGAATTTTTTGAATTTATATTTATTTTAGCTCATTTTACGGTTTTAATTTTAGTCGTCGTAGTAATAATTTCACGTCGTCGTCATTCTATTTTCTCATCCCCTTCTTTCAAATATTAATCTCAAACGAATTACGAATTATTCACACACATATACCTCCTTGGGAAACAAACTTATTTTGGTCATTAGTGGTTGATTTTCCTAAATCATCACTTAATACTTTCCGCTCATTTACGCTCTTTTGTTTTCCTAAACAAGAGACGTAATTTATCATAATGATTTTGGCGCCGCTGCCGGGGAGGTGTGTCGTGATTAATTTGTTATTTTGTTTTTAATATTAGCCATAAATAGTATTTGTATTAGTAGAACTCTACTAATACGTATTATCGGTTTTTTTCGTTTTTCTTGTGAAATTATTATTACTATATTGTATTAAATATCACAACAAATACAAAATATCTCCAAAAGTGTGCAAACACAACCTTAATTCGGATTTGATCTCCTTATTATTGTATTCGAATCTCAAACAAAAAGAAAAAGGAAAAAATAGATAAATACTTTCGAGAAGCACGATTTTGAAAAATACAAACTATAAGGTGGGTATAAGGCGGGTATTATAAAATATACCCTAAGGAAAAAGGCTCTTAAGTGCTTCGTGCCGCCTCGTTTCCCCGCTTGCTTGTGAGTATTTTGAGATTGAAGGCTAATCGAGGGTTTTGCCGCCTAAAGTATTATTACGTATCATATAAATTTGCTTGGTTTTCTTTGTGATTAAACCCTCTTGAACAATTTGGTTTTCACCAAAGTTCTAAAGTCATCCGAAGGCGTTCATTCCACGTGATCGTTTTCATTCTTTTGAGGCTTCTTTAATCAAGAGTTTGATTCGAGGAGAGATTTGGTAGATTGTTGTCTAAGAAGATACACAAAATCCAAAAATATTAAAAACAATAAAAAATACAAAAAAAATGAAAATCCACAAAACACCCAAAAAGAATCTTCTTTGCTCACCTCCCATTCTACGTCAAGTTTATGCTAACTCGTAATCAAGCAAAACGAGCTCGTAAACGTCGTCAGAGTCAAGGAAACCAAAGTCCTTTGATTGAAGAACAAACTCCAATTGTCGAACCTGTTGTAGAACCAATAGTCGTCATGGCTAATCGTACTATGATGGAGTTGCTTCAAGCACCCACCGAGGGTTTTGGAGAAGCTATTGTGATTCCCGCCATCCTTGAGGAGAATTTCGAGATTAAGACGGGTTTAATGTCGATGTTGCAAGCAAATAAGTTTAGAGGTCATGAAAAAGACAACCCGCATTACCACATAAGGAATGTTAATCGTCTGACCGCAACAAGCAAGTTTAAGGATGTTTCACATGACGCCATTAAGATGATGTTGTTTCCATACTCGTTAGATAGACCCGCTAAAATTTGGCTCGAGAAAGAACCGCCAAATTCGATTTTGACATGGAATGATTTCGTTTCTAAGTTTGTGAACCAATTTTTTCCACCATCTAAAACAACACATTTGAAAAATGAGATTTCAAGGTTTACACAACGTAATAATGAAAGTTTTTCAATGGCATGGAAACGATTTAGGGAAATGTTATAGGAATGTCCACACCATGATTTTTCGGAATTACATCAAATAGATACTTTTTATAATGGGCTTAATTATCATGAATGAGATTATTTGAATGCCGCCACGGGTGGTAATTTTTTGTGTAAAACGACCGACGAAGCTTTAAATATTATCGAGAATAGATCTAAGGTTTATAACCCTCATAACACATCGAGTGTTGCCAATATGGGTTCATCATCGTCTCGTAACATTAATGCCTTAAATGAAGAAGCAAATGAGGAAAATCGGTTTTTCGATTGATTTGCAAATCTTATGACTCATTGGAAAGCACAAGATGCTTTGAATTCCGCATCGGTTAAAGCGGTTGATAAGAGTTGTTTATCTTGTGGTGGAGCTCATGATCTTTCCGAGTGCATTACTGCCGGTGGTAACACTTCGAGTACTTACATAGAAACGGGAACTTACAACCAAAACGGCCAAGGTTCCCGCCCAAATCAAGCTCCACCAAATCAAAATGCTAATAACTATCGAAACAACAATCAAAATGGTGGTTATCAAGGCAATTCACGTAACTATAACAAAGGGAATTATCAAAGGGGGAATGGGCAAGTTTCAAATCAAAACCAAAACCGTGATTTTCAAAACACTACACAAGGTTTTCAAAATGCTCACACTAAAAATCTTAATGGAGAATTTTTGGATTATGCAAAAGCAAACGATGCTAAGTTTGATAATATGCAACGTGAGATGATTAGCTTAAGATCCGAGTTGAAAAACGAGCTTAAAAACGAACTTGCGAATGAACTTAAGACTTATGCTAATAAAATGGAACGAAATGTTCAACGTCTTCAACAAAATCAATAAAAGATGGAACAAGGACAACATGAGATTAAGCAAGAATTGTTAAAAGCGGATGCTAGGCAATCAAAGTTTGAAGACCGAATGGAAAAAATGTTTGAAGCAATCATGTGTAAACCCTGTTCCTCGGGTGGTCTTCATAGTGATACCATTACAAACCCGAAGGGAGAAATGAAGGTTATTACTACACGTAGTGGTAATACTTTCAAGGAACCAATCTCTCGTCCAAGTACTTCTACGGAGAAGGAAATCGAGAAAGTGCCCGAGGTGATGGTCGAAAAAGAGCATATCACAAGCCCGCGAAGTACCGCTCATGCCACACCTATGGTTGAACCATTGCCAATCATGGAACCCGAGATTCCAAGGCCGTTGCCTAATGTCCAACCCACACCACCCTTACCTTACCCTTCGAGACGAAACAAAGAGAAATTGCAAGAACGTAACAAACAACAAATCGAGCTTTTTATAAAAATGTTTCAACAAGTTTGGTGACCCCGGAAAGTTTCTCATTCCTTGTGATATACAAGATATGAAAGAATGCCACGCCTTGGCCGATCTTGGTGCGAGCATTAATTTGATGCCATTTTCCATTTGGAAATCGCTTTCGCTTCCGGCTCTTACTCCTTCGAACATGTTTATCGAGATGGCCGATCATTATACGATTTTAGCATGTGGAGTAGCCGAGGATGTTTTCGTGAAAGTGGGGAAGTTCTACTATCCCGTTGATTTTATAGTAGTTGACATCCCCGCGGATCCTCAAGTTCCTCTAATTTTAGGTCGTCTATTTTTAGACACCTCGAGATCGCTTATCGACGTTCATGCAAGAACTATTGCTTTGAGTTTAACGAAGAGGAACTTGTTATAAACGCTACTCAAAACTCGACACCTTCTCATGTTTATGCAATCGATACCATCAATCACATCGACTTAGTTGACGTGGTTTGCGATGAGTTTTCACAAGAAGTGTTAGGTTTTTCTGATAGTTCGTCAAGTGGTAATCCCACTATTTTGGATCCGATTCTTACTAATTCTACACTAAATCTCACTCCATTCCAAGGAGAAGATTTTACTTCAAATAAAATCGACAATGAAGATGTGGTGATTATTAGTGATGATACTCTTATTCCACCATTTCTTCGGCCGTTGAAAGTTATGAGTGTTGAGCAAAAATCTTCAATCGAGGAACCACCTATCCTTGAATTGAAAGATCTTCCATCTCACCTTGAATACGCATTCTTGGAAGGTGATGACAAGTTGTCGGTTATTATTGCAAAAGGTCTTGCTAATGATGAAAAAACCGCTCTCTTGAAAGTTCTTAAAGCTCATAAAGGGGCAATTACGTGGAAAATTTCCGACATTAAGGGTATTGACCCAAAATTTTGTACTCACAAGATTTTGATGGAGGAGGACTACAAAACCGCAATTCAAAGTCAAAGAAGGGTAAACCCAAAATTCACGATGTCATAAAAAAGGAAGTTCTAAAACTCCTCTGACGCGGGAATGATTTATCCTATCTCCGATAGCCATGGGTGAGCCCAATCCATTGTGTCCCTAAAAAGGGAGGAATGACCGTTGTGCCCAATGAAAACAACGAGTTAATTCCCACTCGTGTTGTGACCGGTTGGAGGGTGTGTATTGACTACCGAAAGTTAAATGACGCCTCTCGTAAAGACCACTTTCCTTTGCCCTTCATGAATCAAATGTTGGAGTGACTCGCGGGAAATGAATTCTATTGCTTTTTAGATGGTTTTTCCGGTTACATTCAAATCCCTATCGACACTCGTGATCAAGAGAAAACTACGTTTACGTGTCCTTATGGAACGTTTTCTTATCGTAGGATGCCTTTCAGACTTTGTAATGCACCGGGTACGTTTCAACGTTGTATGATGGCTATTTTTCATGATATGATCGAGAAGTCGTTGGAAGTGTTTATGGATGACTTTTCGGTATTTGGCAATTCGTTCACGTCGTGTTTATCTAATCTCGAGCAAATGTTAAAACGTTATGAAGAAACCAATCTTGTGCTTAATTGGGAAAAATGTCATTTTATGTGTAAACAAGGAATCATCTTAGGACATAAGGTCTCGAAAGCGGGGATTGAGGTCGATAAAGCTAAGATAGACGTCATCGCTAAGTTACCTCATCCCAAAACCGTTAAGGGAGTTAGAAGTTTCCTAGGCCACGCGGGCTTTTATCGTCGTTTCATCAAAGACTTTTCGAAAATCTCTCGACCTATGACACACCTTCTCGAGAAGGATGCTTTTTTTAATTTCAATGAAGATTGTGTTAGAGCTTTCGAAACTCTCAAAAGGAAACTTACCGAAGCTCCCATTCTTGTTGCTCCTAATTGGGAATTACCCTTTGAAATCATGTGCGATGCAAATGATTATGCTACAGGGGCCGTCTTAGGGCAACGTTATGAAAAGCATTTCCGTCCTATCCATTATGCTAGTAAGACGATGACCGAGGCTCAATTAAAGTACACCACAACGGAAAAGGAATTCCTTGCCGTGGTTTATGCTTTTGAGAAATTCCGACCTTATCTCGTCTTAACTAAAAGCATCGTGTATACCGACCATTCGGCTATCAAGTATCTCTTAGCTAAGCAAGACGCTAAGCCGAGATTGCTTCGTTGGATGCTCCTCCTCCAAGAATTTGATGTCACCGTGCTTGACAAAAAAGGAGCCGAGAATCTAGCGGCCGATCATCTATTTCGTCTAGAAGATCCTCACAAAGATGTTTTCGAGAACAAGGAAATTACCGAAACATTTCCTCTCGAGACTCTCGGTGTAGTGAATTCTAAAGACACCACCCCATGGTTTGCCGACATTGCAAATTACCATGCGGGCAATTTCATAATCAAGGGTATGACGACACAACAAAAGAGAAAATTCTTTCGTGACGTCAAGTTCTATTTTTGGGACGACCCTTATCTCTTTCGGGTTTGTGCAGATCAACTCGTTCGACGTTGTGTTTTTGGTGCCAAAGCTTCTAACATCCTTAGAGCTTGTCACGAGGGACCCACGGGTGGTCACCACGGTGCTAATCTCAAGGCTAAGAAAGTGTTCGATGCCGGCTTCTTTTGGCTTTCTATCTATCATGATGCACATGCACTTGTGAAGTCGTGTGATTCGTGCCAACGTCAAGGAAAATCGTCTCAACATGATGAAATGCCGCAAAATATAATTCAAGGGTGTGAGATTTTCGACATTTAGGGCATAGACTTTATGGGGCCGTTCCTATCGTTTCATGGTAACAAGTATATCCTCGTCGTCTTCGACTACCTTTCTAAGTGGGTGGAAGTTAAGGCTTTACCTACTAATGATGCTCGTATGGTAGTGAAGTTTTTGAAGCAACTATTCTCTCGGTTTGGAACCCCTCGCGCTATTATAAGCGATCGTGGAACCCATTTTTGTAATGACCAATTCGAGAAGGTCTTAAATAAATATGGAGTTACTCATCGTCTTTCTACGGCTTATAACCCGCAAACAAGTGGGCAAGTCGAGGTTTTGAACCGAGCCTTGAAGAGGATTTTAGAGAGGTTGATTGGAGAAAACCGTGCTTCATGGTCCGACAAACTCGATGACGCTTTATGGTCCTTTAGGACCGCTTATAAGACACCTACCGGTTGTACTCCTTATAAGTTAGTCTATGGGAAGAATTGTCATTTGCCCATTGAATTGGAGCATAAGGCATATTGGGCCCTTAAGCATGCTAATTTTAACTTGAAGACCGCGGGAGATCACCAGAAAATATAATTAAATGAATTGGATGAATTAAAAGATAATGCTTATGAAAATTCATTAATTTTCAAAGAAAAGACTAAAAAGTTTCATGATGCAAAGATCAAAAACCGGGGTTTTAACGTTGCTGATCAAGTGTTACTTTTTAACTCTCGATTAAAGATATTTTCCAGGAAATTGAAATCTCGTTTTCGGGTCCTTTCACCATTACACAAGTGTTTCCTTATGGGACCATCGAGCTAGCTCAAAATGATGGTCCTAACTTTAAGGTGAATGGACATCGGCTTAAGCACTATTTTGGTGGGGAAGTTCCTTCATTGGATGACCTCGACCAAGTCACCTTCCCCAATGATAATTAGCATTGAGGGGATCGAGTCGAGCTCATGACTCGGTAATAAAAAACGAGGTGCCTCGTTGTCACATCCCACCATGGCGGAATATGGGGCGCGACGTATGGATATCATCACAACAAACGGTGTCTCTATAGAGAAAACTAAATGCAAAAGAAATGTCATAAATGGCGACACAAATGTCGTGACAATATCTCAACAAAATGCAGGAATCTAGGTACGTAGGTAAAAGTCCTACCTCTTACCAAATACAAACAAATAAACAAACATCAAACATATAGGTGTCTAAAATGTACCACTTATTCAAACATTAAATAAATACTAAGAGGAAAGGGGGTTCCTCCAAATGCAATCCTAAAAGCCTCTAGACTCTAGCCATTTCTAACATCATCCTTCTTAACTATCTCACCTGAAAATGACACTAAAATCTGTCAACATAAAGTTGGTGAGAACATAGGTTTAAGTTATCTAGAACATCATAAGAAACCTTGACATCCGCTGTAAATAGTTGAAGAAAAAACAATTTATAGTAATGGACCATAATGTGATAATCATGTTACATGCATCCACGACAAAACTTAAACCAAGTACAGATCACATATACAATTTACAAAGCACACTATAACAATCAAGAAGTATCCCGTCACACACACAAGAACACACAACACACTATCCGAATCTTTCCCACACCACCTGTGGAAGATGAACTATATCCCCGTCGAGATATCTTGCCTCCGAATAGACGATGCACAAGTAGTCATGACGGATCGTGCCCCCCCGAACCAAGAACTGAGGACGTATCGTGTCCCACGAACCAAGAACTCAGAACCAAGAACTCAGGACGGATCGTGCCCCACGCTCCACACACATCACAACTGGTCCTATAGACGCCCATACATCTATGTACCAATCCCAATCATAACACAATCAAGATTCACATATCAGAACATGTATCAAAGCACATATGAGAACACATAAGCACGCATGTCACACAATAACACCTCTATGTCCAAAGATTTATAAAAATATAGTACCGAAACATTTTAAGAACACCACAAGTGTCATCTCCATCACATACTAGAAGAAAACATTTAAAAACTTAGTAAAAATGGGACTATGAACTCACCTGATAGCACAGCAAGCTAGCACTCCTGCAAACCTATAAAATCATACACGACACCCTTAGCTCAGGTCTTAACACCCAAGTTAAGTAACAATCAAGGAGATGAATCTAGTCCCCCAAATCCCCACTATCTAGTTCTCTCACTACAAGCTATTCTATACGTAAAAATCCAGTTTTGTTTTTCTTGGTACGGTTTACTAGTCACGAAACGATCACATGAAGTGAACTTAACACCACACTTGACTCCTACCCTACTGGAGTTATGTTGTTATATGATCTAAGAACTTTAAAAACCAATTTTACTTTCTAATTACACGTTTAACCCTTTCGTTTAGTCTCTACGTCAAAAGTCGTTTTCACCAAAACTAATTTTCTGTACATGCTAAATGTTTGTCACCAAAAGCCCGACCTAAACAACATAACTTTTATTAAAAACCTCCAGTACTTTCATATATATTATAAAGAGTTCCCAAATCAAAAATCTTTAGCTATCTCATTCGTTTGGTTAGGTTTTGACTCAAATTCCCGAAATCCAAATTTATTCCTGAACAACGCACTGTTTTTGTAAAAATTGTTTGACGACGTTCCCTAACTCCATTTTCCACCAACCTGACATTTTTGAAAACTAGACTCTCTGAACTTAATTTTAGAAAAAAGAAACTCGACCAAAGGTGCTACCTACTGCCCGGAACAGTCGACACAAGACAGCCCTAAAAATCAGACTGTTTTACGCCTTTATGCACTAACCTTCTAAACATTATTAATTACCCCTAAATTATTAAACAAGAACCCTAAAGTCATTAATAGATCTTAATTATAATATTTTTCCAGAAAATTAATAAAATCATCTCAATGATGGTTAATTAATATTACAATCATGATTAATTAATATAAACATGAATTATATTAAAGTTAAATTGATCACTTACCTTGAATCAAGAAAAATTTTATGAAACCCTAAAAACCTTGTAGAAACCTTCGACCCAAAACAAAAGCTGGAGAAAATAATGTGTTTTGATTTGTGTTTATACTAAAACAATGAAAATCCTAGCCAAACACAAATAATACTTTCCTTTTTTTTATTTTTTTCATTTTTCTTATTTTTCCACCGTCCTTTATAATTTTTTTACCAAAAATAGTTTTTTTAATTTTATTACTAAATTCGTTTTTAATAAATATATCCTTAATTATATTTTTTTATTAGTCCCTTAATTAATTAATTACACCTAAACCTTTTGACTAGTCAATTTTACGCGATTACCGTAAAATACGTAAAATATACAATTTTATGTAAATTCTTAAAATATGAAATAAACTTTATAACTAAGTCCTAAATGACTTAAAACCATCCCGTAAATTATTCCCGTGACTAAATACCTCATCCGAGACCTCTAAACGCTAAACCCTAAATCGTAAAAATACGATTTACCATAATACTTATACGTACACATAATATCCTAAAATAGCAACGCATTCTATCATAGTCACATCCATGTGAACTAATGAGCACGAACTATCCCATTCGTAACATTATATAATGCACCACGCAATTCACAAACGATGACTAACATCCAATCCAAGGCTCAAATACAAACAGAATGCTCATAAACGCACACTAAGCACATAATCAAAGTCAAACAGTCAAAAGTGACAAATCCAAAATCTTGGGTTGCACATCACTCCCTCCTAATAGAAATCTCGTCCCGAGATTACTCCAAACTCAAACTTATTCTCAGCAAACAAACGAGGATACATATCCCTGATAAAACCTTCACGTTCAAGCGTAAACTTAATTTATAATAAATAATCTCAACCAACAACACATGAGCCTTAACCGTCTGCGAGGAAACTTATTAAAAACCATAAAGTTATGTAATCAACCTAACTAAATCTCGCAACTCATCAAACAAGAACTGTCTTGAAACCAAGTTAGGAGCCATCACATAACTTGACGAGTTTAAAACTGTCACCCCGATTTCAGTCTTACTCATAAATACCATAAATCAAAACTCATCAAATATAACCACGTATTCTAAAGTCTAAAGAACTCTCAAATTCCATCCCAACTCATCTCTATGTTAACCCTCCAAGTGTTTATTACCCAAAAATACCCAAAACACGAGTTTAAACTATGTTGTCCGAAAATTAACCTTGAACTCGACACTTGTACAATTAATTAGACTTAGCTAATGACCTTCATTTGCTAAACATTCTGAATATTTGAAAAGTACGTTCCGAGTACATAATTTTAGGCTTTTGAATCACCCAAAAAAAAACTTTAAAAACGAACAAGTTATGACCATAAACCGAGAAATCATCCATGAAGACTTCCATAGTTTCTTCAACCATGTCATGGAATATAGCCATCATACACCTTTGGAATGTCCCAGGAGCATTGCACAAGCCGAAAGGCATTCTTTTGTAAGCAAATGTTCCATAAGGACAAGTGAATGTGGTTTTCTCTTGGTCGTGGGGATCGATGGGTATTTGAAAATAACCCGAGAAATAGTCTAAGAAACAGTAATAGTCATTACCTGCTAGACGTTCAAGCATTTGGTCCATGAAAGGAAGGGGAAAATGGTCCTTTCTCGTAGCATCATTGAGTTTGTGATAGTATATACAAACTCTCCACCCTGTAACGAGACGAGTAGGAATCAACTCTTTGTTTTCGTTGGGAAAAACGGTGATTCCGCCTTTCTTAGGCACACAATGGACTGGACTAACCCATGGTGAATCCGAGATAGGGTAAATCATGCCCGCATCAAGAAATTTGATAACCTCTTTTTTGATAACGTCATGGATCTTAGGATTCACCTTTCTTTGGCTTTGAATAGTGGGTTTAAAGTTGTCCTCCATGAGAATTTTATGTGTGCAAAAGTGAGGATCAATTCCACGGATATCAGAGATTTTCCAAGCAATCGCTTTCTTATGATTCTTCAGCACGGCGATAAGTCGGGATTTTTCTTCTTCTTTCAGGTCCTTTGCGATGATGACCGGTAACTTCTCGTGGTCTTCAAGGAAAACGTACTCGAGATGAGACGGAAGATCCTTAAGCTCTAAATCCGGAGGATTTTCGATGGACGGCTTAGTCAGAGTTGGAGCATCGGTAGAGATAGCCTTAGGAGACTGTGGAGAAATATGTTCCTCATTGAGAAGTTTCTCAATGGTACGAATGTCTTCATCCCTATTGGAGGGAGAATCGTCATATTACAAATCCACATCTCCCAGAGTTGCTTCAAATTCTTTCAAGAGGAAATCACTTTCTCCAAATGGAGTTAGTGATGGAGCAATAGAGGCAACGGTCTCAACAGTGGGTAGAGAAGAAGAACCACTTTGACAAGCGTCTTTGAAATGTTCTTCACAAGCCTCATCAAGAACATCAATAGCATTAACACTCTCATATGAATAAGGTTGCTTAGAAATCTTACCCATGTTGAAGACAATTTTATCGTCACCAACTCTCATGATTATTTCGCCCGCGGCTACATCAATGAGAGTGCGACCGGTCCTCAAGAAGGGACGTCCAACGATTAATGGAACACGAGGATCCATCTCGTAGTCAACGACAACTAAATCCGCCAGGAAGGTGAATTTGTCAACGCCCTCGTAGTCAACGACAACTAAATCCGCCGGGAAGGTGAATTTGTCAACGCCAACGAAGACGTCTTCGGTTATCCCCACTGGATAAGCAACCGTACGGTTAGCTAATTCCAAAGTCATTTTGGTGGGGACTAGCTCGGGAGAGATAATTTCTTCCAAACACTTAAAGGCATTAAGTTTATACTAGCACCTAGATCGGCTAGGGCCATGCAATTCTCTACTCCCGGGAAGTTGCAAGGAATCAAGAAACGACCCGGATCACCAAGTTTGGTGGGCAATTTCCTTAAGAGAACCGCGGAGCAATTCTCATTAAGTTGGGTCTAAGCAATGTCAAGAAGCTTCTCCTTGTCACTAAGAAGATATTTAAACATCTTCGCATATTTAGGAATGTGAGCGAGAGCCTCGGCAAAGGAGATGTTAAAATTCAATTGTTTAAACATTTTAAGAAAGTTTGAAACTTGAATATCATCCTTGCTCTTTTGCTTCTCTTTCCTCAACCTTGAAGGGTAAGGTATATCGAATGAAGAGGAAGGCTTTAGAGGAATAGGATCACTCACAACCGCGGGTGGTGGGGGAATGGGGGTAGAAGGCAAAGGAGGTGAAGAAATTTTCTCTTTTTCCTTGTTCACAATCACGGGTGGAGCTGTAGGAAGCTCGGGTTCCGTATAACCTTTTCCACTACGAGTGGTGATTGCTTTCATCTCCCCTCTTGGATTAGCAACGGTGTTACTCGGAAGAGTACCCGAAGAAGAGGGTTGATTACTTTGGAAAAGCGAACCTAACATATCACGTAAATTATCCGCTTGAGTGCTGAAAGAATCTATCATGTCTGCGCGAATATCATTGCTTTGTTTTGCCATGTCATTCCTTAGCTTGGCTCGAATATCACTCCCTTGTTTCGCCATGTCTCCCTTCAAGTTGATGAATTGACTCTGAAGATTCGTCACCATCTCTCTATTAGTCCTCATGAACGTCTCGATGTCTTGATTCAACGCCGTTGGTTGATTGAGAAGTGGAGTGATAGGTGTGTAAACACCCATCTTTTCTACCACTTAATTACAATAATAACCGGACCAAAACGTGTATTTTATGTCTTTTATGTCGGAATTATGCGTGGTTTGTGTTTTTGTTGTAATTTAGGACGAAATTGTGTAAAGTGGAGAAAACACGAGAATTCACGGGCATTCACGGCTTTTATTGAAGAAAAAGATGAAAGACGGAGTTTAGAAGTCAAGAGTGGAAAAAGAACGGAAGTCCAAGACCAATTCTGAAGATTTATCGAAGAAAAAGTCAAAAGACAGAAGTTTATCAAAAGCCGATAAACTCAAGTCTATTTTATTAAAGAAATTAAAGACGAGTTCAAAAGATATCCCGAGCCACAAGTCCTTAAAGTCCAAACTTGAAAGAAAGATTAGAAGAAAATGGCTAATGACGCAATTAATGAAGATTAAATGAAGGAAGGACTTAACCTTGCAATTAACAAGAAATGAAGGAGGGGAGGAAGCTTCCTAATCCTCCCCTATAAATAGATTAGGATTGTTATCATTTGTTTTGTTGGCTAATAGTGACAATTAGTCCTTCCACCTTTAATTACCTTGTCAATTTAAATACTTGCACATTTAATTACCTTGTCTTGCACTTAATTACCATTTAATTCAAGTAAGTTTTCCTTTTTAATTCTTGTCAAGCTTTATCTTTATCTTGTTAATCTCATTCTTCCTTTCTTTATCTTTGTGTTGATTTGTTTATGTTCATGATCTTTATTTTTGTTGATTTATTTAAGTGGGTTTTGATTAATTTGATTAAGTTTTGTGAGTTTTATGGATTTGGATTGATTGTTTATGCTTAATATTTGATTATCTATTTGTTTGGTTTAATCTTTTTGTTGATTTGATTGAGTTTCTTTTTGATTCGTGCGTTTAGCTTTTCCTTGTTCTTCGGTTCCACAGTAACTGTTTTTCCCAGACTCGTGCCCTGTGATATTCCGAATAGGCGTGGATAATTGTGTTCTATTCGGAACATTTTATTATTCCGCATAGAGATTTTAAGAATTGCTTATTCGGAACATTTTATTATTCCGCATAGGGATTTTAAGAATTGCTATTCGGAACATTCTGGATATTCCGAATAGGGGAACTTTCCGATTAAGGGTGATTTTCCGTATAGGACTGATTTTCCGAATAGAGTATATATTCCGAATAGGAGAACATTCCGAATAGTGACAGTATTCCGAATAGGACCCATTATTCCGAGTAGGCACTTTATTCCGAATAGGAAATCTTTCCGAATAAGCAAATATTCCGCATAGGGCAATATTCAGAATAGGGACAGATATTCCGAATAGCCTTTTGTTCCGAATAGGAGTTTATTCCGGATAGGGAAATCTTAGTTTTCTGCCTTTTCATCTTAAGCTTTATTTTTCCCGCCTTTTTCTTAGTTGCACTTTAAGTTTATTTGCCTTAGTTTAAGATTTAGTTTTAGTTGCGTTTTAAGTTTGCCTTAGTTAGATTTAAGTTTGCGTTATTTTACTTTAGTGCCCTTTAATTTTAGTCACGTTTTAAAATACTCGCACTTTACTTTAATTAGACTTAGATTTATTTTAATTGCACTTTTACTTTAATTGTTTTGCACCTTTTATTTTCAAAACTACAACGACACATCTTTATTTCACCAAAATAAAACCAAGCGCTTCTTGGGAGGCAACCCATGCATCTATCTTTCCGCTTTCTTTACCATAAGTGTAGGGGGGACCCCTTGGATTGCTATTTCCTCTCCTCACTTCTTAATCAGGGATTCGAGCTTCCATGATCCACTCTTGATGATTCTTGACGACCCGTGATTCCGTGTTCTACTTCTTCCCGGTTCTATCCTAAACTCTTTTCGATTCACTATTTTATATTTTCTCAATATTAAAATAGGAATCTCTTTAGTTGTCTTTTCCTTAGCCAGATTTAAACAACGTGCACAATGTCCTAAGTGTAGGGGAGTTTACTCCCACATGCTTAAACATTGAGGGCAATGTTTATCTTAAGTGTAGGGGGGACTTCTATCGAAGTTAAGTGGTCTTTTCCTTGTATTTGTCCTCATTTTAACCGGAAAATCAATTTTTCGACATTTTTCAAAATTTTTGATCTATTTTGGCCTATTAGTTGTTATCTTTGTATAGTTATTTTCTTTCTTTGCTAGAATAAATGTTTAATAAGTGGTTTTAATTTTCAAACGTTGTGAATCTTTTGACTCAATCCGAGTTTACTCTAGCTAGTATCCTTAACGTGTTTAAGTCAAGTTTTGCTAGGCTTTTATTTAGGGAGCTATAAAACGCGAAAGTCTTAACTCTCACGGGTTAAGGACAAGAACTTTTCGCAAGTTCCTATAATTGATCCTAGAGAGTCGTTTATCAAGGGAACTTTAAGATGTGATTTCTAAACTTGAAAGAGTCTAAGAATTTGCAAGATCCTATAGGCGACTCGAAAACCCAAAACTTTGATTTAATAGGCTAAGTATCCACGAGTCTCATTACTTGAGATTTTAAACTGTGGAGAACGAGAGATGATAGAGCCAATTATAAGTCGGTATTCTTTCATGAATTTATGTGAGTTAATTATAAGCCTATTCTCCCATCGCTTGCTAATAAATTTATCTGCTAATAAATAAGGTTGTACGATTTGAAAAGTTACTTAGCTTCTAGCCCCAGATCGTTTAAAAGTTGCTCGGTAATGACGAGAGTTCATAGCCAAGGCATAACTTATGAAGCGGGGCGCGAAGATTGGCGAGTCCGAAAAGGCCCTAACAAGGCATGAGGGCTATATTTTGTTGCTAAAGATCCAAAAGTGATGTGAAGAATCATTTATCGAAAATCAATATGAAGGATCGAGACACACGACGTAAAGCAAAACTCCCAAAAGTCATGGAGAAGTGTATCCGAAAAGACCCTAACAAGGTATGAGGATAAATAGATCCAAGTCAATAAAGGAGGCGGATCGTTGTATATCAAAATCCAAAATAAAGATTGGAGAAAAATGAAGAAGTCGTGGTCCATATATGAAGAATCTCTCAAAAATTCCAAGTGAAGAAATTCCAATTATGAAGAGAAGACCATTATTTCATGAACGTCTCTCAAGATTTGAAGTATGAAGTCGCTGCCAAATATCGGCCCGAGAAAGGTCTCAAATCGCGAACCAAGTTATGCCAAGATATGAACTTTTTGATATCCCGAGAAGCAGTTTTAAAAGATTTGGTCCTTTAGCTAACTATTGATTAAATCGTGCACTTTATTTTCAGACTAAATAATTATCGAAATAAGTCAAACAATGCATCTTCGTGATCATTCAAGACAACAATAAAATATAAGAGATACCCCTAGGAATAAGGGAGTCTAAGTGAGTAATTGGCCCACATGAGTTCGTTATAGTCTACTAACTTATAATAACAATGATCTCGTTTTTAAGCTTGGTATGGAGAAAGTGAAAAGTTGAGGATGATGATTATTCATGACATTTTCAAAACCCAAGGTATGCTTTTAATTTCTTTGCTTTGCAATTTTTATAATTTTCTATCTCTTTAATAAAGGCCAACGTGGATTAATTATGATGAAAAGTGTAAACATGCTTTGTAACTAATGCATTGCATGAGGACATTGCAATGGTCAAGTGTAGGGGATTTGATAGGTGTGTAAACACCCATCTTTTCTACCACTTAATTACAATAATAACCGGACCAAAACGTGTATTTTATGTCTTTTATGTCGGAATTATGCGTGGTTTGTGTTTTTGTTGTAATTTAGGACGAAATTGTGTAAAGTGGAGAAAACACGAGAATTCACGGGCATTCACGGCTTTTATTGAAGAAAAAGATGAAAGACGGAGTTTAGAAGTCAAGAGTGGAAAAAGAACGGAAGTCCAAGACCAATTCTGAAGATTTATCGAAGAAAAAGTCAAAAGACAGAAGTTTATCAAAAGCCGAGAAACTCAAGTCTATTTTATTGAAGAAATTAAAGACGAGTTCAAAAGATATCCCGAGCCACAAGTCCTTAAAGTCCAAACTTGAAAGAAAGATTAGAAGAAAAGGGCTAATGACGCAATTAATGAAGATTAAATGAAGGAAGGACTTAACCTTGCAATTAACAAGAAATGAAGGAGGGGAGGAAGCTTCCTAATCCTCCCCTATAAATAGATTAGGATTGTTATCATTTGTTTTGTTGGCTAATAGTTACAATTAGTCCTTCCACCTTTAATTACCTTGTCAATTTAAATACTTGCACATTTAATTACCTTGTCTTGCACTTAATTACCATTTAATTCAAGTAAGTTTTCCTTTTTAATTCTTGTCAAGCTTTATCTTTATCTTGTTAATCTCATTCTTCCTTTCTTTATCTTTGTGTTGATTTGTTTATGTTCATGATCTTTATTTTTGTTGATTTATTTAAGTGGGTTTTGATTAATTTGATTAAGTTTTGTGAGTTTTATGGATTTGGATTGATTGTTTATGCTTAATATTTGATTATCTATTTGTTTGGTTTAATCTTTTTGTTGATTTGATTGAGTTTCTTTTTGATTCGTGCGTTTAGCTTTTCCTTGTTCTTCGGTTCCACAGTAACTGTTTTTCCCAGACTCGTGCCCTGTGATATTCCGAATAGGCGTGGATAATTGTGTTCTATTCGGAACATTTTATTATTCCGCATAGAGATTTTAAGAATTGCTTATTCGGAACATTTTATTATTCCACATAGGGATTTTAAGAATTGCTATTCAGAACATTCTGGATATTCCGAATAGGGGAACTTTCCGATTAAGGGTGATTTTCCGTATAGGACTGATTTTCCGAATAGAGTATATATTCCGAATAGGAGAACATTCCGAATAGTGACAGTATTCCGAATAGGACCCATTATTCCGAGTAGGCACTTTATTCCGAATAGGAAATGTTTCAGAATAAGCAAATATTCCGCATAGGGCAATATTCAGAATAGGGACAGATATTCCGAATAGCCTTTTGTTCCGAATAGGAGTTTATTCCGGATAGGGAAATCTTAGTTTTCTGCCTTTTCATCTTAAGCTTTATTTTTCCCGCCTTTTTCTTAGTTGCACTTTAAGTTTATTTGCCTTAGTTTAAGATTTAGTTTTAGTTGCGTTTTAAGTTTGCCTTAGTTAGATTTAAGTTTGCGTTATTTTACTTTAGTGCCCTTTAATTTTAGTCACGTTTTAAAATACTCGCACTTTACTTTAATTAGACTTAGATTTATTTTAATTGCACTTTTACTTTAATTGTTTTGCACCTTTTATTTTCAAAACTACAACGACACATCTTTATTTTACCAAAGAACGACTGAGTCACACATTAAATAATAAAGTTTTTCAATTCGAAGAGAACCACACAACGAACTTAAATTAATTTTCATACGGGGTGTCAAAAGCCTTGTATCATGGAGCTTGGTAAGCTTGAGAATTTCCTTGAGGTGGATATGGGTTTCTTTGGGATTGATATTGATTGTTAGCACGAGGTTGGGATTGGTTATTTCGGTTATAGCTTTGTTGTTGATTTTGGTTTGGAGGAGTAAAACCGGGTGGAGCAAGATAGTTGTTTGAACGATAACTTAGCAAGTTACGGTCTCCTTGAGCAAGAGCTTGATAGCCTCCCGTGGGATAAATACCGTATGCCGCGTTAACGTTTTCAGAAAAATTGCCTTGAGTAGAAGGACAATCATTGTAAGAATGAGGACTACGACATGTGTCACAAGAAATAGCAACAGCTTTAGCTTGTTGAGGATGGTTATTAGCCAAAATTTGCATATTTTTGCTCAATTCGATAATGGCTCGTTCCATGGCGGACATGGCGGTGGTGGAAGAAGTAGATGAGACATTGACTCTCGGTTTAGATCTTGAGGATGCGGATGAATCCCAATTCTTGTGGTGAGTAGTCATGTTTTCAATCAACTCTCTACACTCCTCCGGTCTCCTTTTCATAAAAGTACCACCGGCGGCAGCATTGATCGTGTCACGATCACGAAAGGTGAGACCCTTGTAGAAAGTATCAATGAGAGTGACGGGGAGCATATTGTGATTAGGACAACGGTCGATCAAATCATTGTATCTTTCCCAGGCATCAAAGAGTGATTCATCATTGTCTTGCATGAATCCACTAATTTGGTTACGAAGGCTCGTGACCATGGATGGTGGGAAGTAGCGCGACAAAAAGCGTTGAGTCATGTCATCCCAAGTATGAATAGAATTCTTTGGGAGACGGTCAAACCATTTTTTTGCATGGTGAGAAAGCGAGTGGGGAAATAGTTGAAAGCAAAGTTCATCCATAGAAACACCGGGTGACTTCATGCTTTGGGTAATGGTAATGAATTTGTCGAGGTGTTTCTTGGCATCATCATCCGGAATTCCGCGAAATGGATTAGTTTGCACTTGTTGGATCATGTGATGCTTCAATGAAAACTCCTGAGCCGTGATTTGCATCGGCGCAATCGGGCCTCCGCGTCCGTTCATGGTGGGTTGACACAATTCCTCCATTGTTCGTAAATGAGGTAGGGGAACATTGTTGTTGTTATTGTTATTCAAATTGGGTAGAGGTGGGTTATTATTGTTGTTATGCACATCAGCCATATCTAAATCTTCGCGAGTCTCGGGCTCAGAATAGTTTGAAGATCTAGTACGCATACACCTGCAGAAGAAAAATGTACAGAGAGAATATCTATATAATCTTTTTGGTGCAAACCTTTGGAAAAGAATTGCTTTTTTTGATTTTTTTTCAATGTTTTTGTATTTTTGAAAAGTTTTTAAATTTTATAGGTTTTTGAAAATTTTTTTACTTGAAAATAACGTTCCTGAAAGAACAAGTCCCAAAAATCAATGCGTCTCTCACTAGAAACCGTTAATCTTAACGAAAAGAGCCGGCAGCGACGCCATTTAATACACGGCTTTTACACCAAGTATAAAATATTTATCGTCCGATCTCTTCGAATTGATTACCAGTCTAAAGTGCGACTCAATTGTCTTTTGGTGAACAAGAGGGTGATTTGGTTTTGATTATCTAATTTTAAAATAAATTGCAAAGAGGAAATTGAAATTGTCGTTGAGTAAAATGGAAGTTTTAAAAAGTTAAACTAGAAAGTTATTTAGAAAAATTACTTAAAACATAAAACTTTGTAACATTATAAAACTTAGTCTATCAGAATGTTGCAAATCATCTCTATCGGAGTGCACCAAAGTCATACCCATCGGAATAAATATCTAAACAAACCATCGGAATACCAATCTGAATGCCCACCGGAATAGTCAAGGTCAAATCTGTCGGAATGCAATGTGGTCGCAATATCCAGATCGGAATATTTAGATCGGAATACAAACTCTATCGGAATGATGTCTATCGGAATGTTGCTGACGAAAAATGGGCAGAGTTTCGACTCAAAATAACCTTATTACCCGTCGGAATGTGCGATCGCAATGAGAGACCGCAATCCAGATCGGACTAAGGGGAAAATATCAAACGATCGCAAAGTAAAACCCTAATGGGTTATTGCGATCAAAACAAGTAATCCGTCGGAATGTTGAAATCCCCAAGATTGCGATGGAATGCAAACTGAATCCGAAATTGGTGGTAAGCTTTAAACTCAATAAGCACAATCAATAAGCCGCCTTATCCGAATTTTAAACAACTCAAAAGGCTTGAATTTGACAACTTTTTAAACATAAAAGATAATAAATTTTGTGAAAGGAATTTTAAAATGACTAAAACCTTTGAGGAATCCGAAAACATAATAAGCTAAAACTTGGAATAAGCCAATAAGCATAAAGAGCTTATAGCTTATACGAGAGTGAGCTTATGTAGGAACAAAGGAAATGAACTTACTAACCACACAACCTCAAATTCAATCACGGATCATGAAGAATTCGGATCAAAAGTAAGGTTTCGGATTAAGGAATAAGCAAAATTCAAGAAATGTAGAAGGAGATCAAAGAACTTAAAACTTAACTTGAACTTGATTAATGGAATCCAAAATACGAAAAGCTTAAATTTGAAAGATTAAAAGAAAAGATGAAAGACTTAGTGAGAGAAAGTTTAGAACTTTCTCTCTCTAAAAACTAGAAAGGAAAAAATTAAAAGTGCAACTAGCTAACCACCCTCCTAATGTGATTAGGAGGGTATTTATAGGCTAAGTGGGAGGTGAATGTGGGGTGTGCTTCCTTCTTTCTTTTCTTCTTGACTCGATTTAATTCTTTTTCTTTCTCGACGTCGTCTCGGGATTTGAACTCGTCTTAATAATTTTCTTCTATAATTTAGACTTGAGTTCTTCGACTTCATTAAACTTCCGTCTTTTGACTTTTTCTTCGATGAATCTTCAGAATAGGTCTTGGACATCCGTTTTTTAAGCACTATTGATCTCTTGACTTCGTCTTTTCTCGTTTTTCTTCGATAAAAGTCCGTGAAAGCCCGTGTTTTCTTCCTTTTTCATCTTTTGGTCCTAAAACACAATAAAAACACAAACCACGCATAATTCCGACTTTTACGACATAAAATACACGTTTTGGTCATGTTATTATTGGAAATAAGTGGTAAAAGGATAAGTTTTTTCACACTTATTATACATGCTGCATGAATTGGGGGGAAGTTAATCCAAATCATGCATATTACAATTGTTCCACAACAAGCAAAGACAAAGAGGATTCAAGCTGAGGTACAAGTTATGAAGACAAAAAGAATTAAAAGACATCCTCAGCATTGGAAGATTTTATTTTGTTGTATTTTTACTTGTTAGGAACATTGTAAGTAATTCCGTATGTCTCCACCTTGGGGGAAGATTGTTAGCCCTAAAATGTGAGCGCCATTTACGGAATTACATTTTATTCAGATAGGCAAAACGTGGAGGGACTACTATTGACATGTTGTCAAAGTGACCTCTTTTTTAGCCTATATATACCCCTCCATACTTCCATGGAGGGGTGAGGATTCTTCTTATTGTGTATTTCACTTCTCTCTCTAAATACACACACTCATTTCAAGCTTTATCTTTCTCTCTCTAAAAATGTCTAAATACTTCTTTTATCCTCCTCGACCTACGGATCACCTCTTGTTAGCTTGAATCTTACATGTTAACAGAAATCATAAGAGACTTGGAGCGACTAGACATCAAGATCATGGTGCGTGGACAACACGGTTACTGGGCTAATCTTAGAGTAGAACCCGAGTTACTCTCTAAGATCAAGGAAGCTCAGAAAGATAATGGAGAAATCTGGGCGATAATTTAGAATTTGGAGAAGCAGACAGAATTCAGAGTAGATGCAGATGGTATCTTATGGCAGGGCACGAGACTTTGTGTTCCTGATGATCAAGAACTCCGGGAAGCATTATTAGCTGAGGCTCATAGCTCCCCATTCTCTATACACCCTGGTTCGACCAAGATGTACCATGACATCAAGCAGTACTTTTGGTGGACTGGTATGAAACAGGATGTTGCCACTTACGTCTCCAAATGTCTTACCTGCCAACAGGTTAAGATCGAGCATCAGCGATCTAGCGGTCTCCTTCAACCGTTTGATATTCCAGAGTGGAAGTGGGACAAAATCACCATGGATTTTGTTACTGGTCTTCCGCCAACCAAGAGGAAGAACGATGAAATTTGGGTTATCGTAGATCGACTTACCAAATCAGCTCATTTCTTACCGATCCGCAAGGAACATTCGGTCAGTAAACTCACCGATACTTATAGAAGGGAGATCATGAGACTCCACGGTGCTCCATCCAGCATCGTCTCAGATAGAGATCCTCGATTCACTTCACGATTTTGGAAAAGTCTGCAGAAAGCTTGGGGTACACAACTTAAGCTTAGCACGGCTTTTCATCCTCAAACAGACGGGCAGTCGGAGCGAACGATTCAGACATTAGAAGACATGTTGAGGTCATGTGCGTTGGAATGGACGGGTTATTGGGATGATTATATCTGTTTGGTGGAGTTTGCATACAACAATAGTTGGCACGCAAGTATCAAGTGTGCTCCTTTCGAGATGTTGTATGGCAGGAAGTGTCGCACCCCAATCTGCTGGGATCAGGTTGGTGAGCGAACACTTGAAGGACCAGATATCATAGAGTTGACTAATGAGAGGGTCGCAGTAGCTAAGCATAAACTTCAAGAAGCACGGTCACATCAAAAGAGCTACGCAGACAAGCATCGTAGGGACATACATTTTAACGTAGGAGATCACGTTTTCCTTAAGGTTTCGCCGGCACGTGGTGTTAGACGCTTTTGGAGTAAAAGGGAAGCTCAGTCCTCGTTTCATCGGACCGTTTGATATCATTGAACGAGTCGGTGAAGTATTGATGAGATGGCTTTTATACATGATCTCATCGTTCTTTTCGGGCTTTTAATGCATTAAAATGTCATAAAATACCATATATATGCTTGTATTGGTTTACTTGTGTGTTTTAGGTATGGATATCATGAAAAAGACAAAAGATCACAAGAAACAAGGAAAAACGGACACGAGAAACGAAGCCGTACAAAGAAGCGGGCCTATTTCATGAATTACCCAAGACAAACCCTTGAAGACTTAAAGATGTAAAAGATTGATCCTCAAAATATGAAGAAATGACACTTAAAACCCTTGTATATTCATAATTACAAGTTTGGTCTCTTAAGTTTGTCAAAATTACAAAATGGTCCTTCAACTTTGAAGAATTGGCAAGTTTAGTCCCTCATCAATTCCAAATTGTCAATTATGGTCCCTCATGAAGTCAAAGATAAAATGAAGACCTTTGAAGATCAAGAATGTCCAAGATCAGTCCCTCAAATATTCAAAATTGGCAAAACAAACCCTTAAAACCCTTATTACAAAGTTTTGTGTCAAAAGTGTGAAAGTAAAAACTTAAATAACAAAGGAAAACGGGTTAGAAGGCTTAAAAACTTGTTTTACCACATTTCCCAAAACACAAGGACCAAAAATGTCAAAGACCAAAGTTCAAATCCCTGAAAAAGCGGGTAACACTTACTGTAGCAATTTTTACCACCCAAGAACACCCTTTTACCCAAGTTTAAAAACGAAGAAAACAAAGGGGGAAATGGAATTAGCTATACCCACGTGTGATTCACATCACCTCAATCACATCCCACAACAAATACCTTAACTTCCACTACCAGAAAGACCCCACAAGCACCTCCCACATGACGACACATGGCAGAAAAGTATGACATGGCAAAATCAATGGTCTTAAGTTATTCCTTGGTCACTAAGTACCCCATTGAATGTCTCTGATTCATCAAATCAAGCTGGCAACAAGCCTAGAAGATTATGCAAGGCTAGTTTAGGGAATTCAGTTGCTAGGGTTTATGAATAGTGGTTGTAAGCATTTGCCTATAAAAGGAGACCTCAACTTGTGAGTGTCCCTTGTTCCAGGCTTGCTATTACTCTTTGTAATTCGTTTTTAGTCAAATAAAAGTTGTTTTTTTTCTGAAAATATAATTCCTTTTTAATTGTTAAAAGTTGGTGTTAAAGCATAGCAAGTCTGAGTTCCATTGTTTATCTCTTTATAAATTCGTTTTGGAAAAGTTTTCAAAAGGATTTTTGAAGTGTTTGTGAAAAAGTAAAAAAATCATTGGTTATTTTGCTTGTTTCTGTTCTTGTGATTTTGTAGGTACAAAAGTGGAAGCTGGTGCTTGTTTTGCTAGCACCTAAGCTCAAACAATCCAAGGCTTGGATTGTAAGTCTTGGAGGTTTTCTTTCTATATCCCTTTTTATATTTTTGTCAAATATTTGATAAATATGTGATTTGTAGATTTGTTGGTTGGATTGCTGTTTATTTGGTTCTTATCTGTTTCCTAGGTTATATTAGACCTGTTAACACCTAGATGTTGTTGATTGTAGGGGTTAAAATCAGTTTTGAGTGATATAGGATTGATTAAGGGGTGTTTGTGTCTGCTGGTTCAAAGGCCTTAGGGCCTTGGAGCTTGGATCCTTTTGGTTTATAATTGTTTGTTTGCTAATATGAAAGTTGTTTCAAGTATTGGTTAAGTCTAAAACATAGTATAACTAAAAAACATAGGTTGCTAGTTTTTGAACACATTTTTCAGTCAAACACATCAATAGGTTTGATTTGCTTGTTTGTTTGAGTTAAGGTGTGAAACCTGGTATGCTTATAGATTTGTTGGTTGTACAACTCTGCAATATCTGGTTTTGGTGTTTGGTGGCTTATTGAGTAGTTTATAGCTTATTGAATTTCAGGTTTTGGTCAAATAGATCAGCAAATGCATGCTATGTGATTTTGATGCACTTGGATTGATTTATGTTGTTTTATGATTTTAACTGGTTCCTTATACATACTTGGTGTGTGCCTATTGTTTGCTGCTTATTTCACAAGCTTATAAGCCTTCTAGCTTATTGTGCTTAATCTTCCAAAAATCAAGCTTAGTAAGATAACTGTTTTGCTAAGTTCATTGGTCTAGACCTCTAGACTTGATTCAAAATAGCTTCAATTAAGCTTATTCACATCTCATATCCAAGTTCTGCAAGTTTGGTGATTTGTGGAGCAAGTTGACTTTCTTTCACCAAGGCAAAAAGTGCTTATCAGTTAGTTTAGCTTATTGAAACGTGCCACAACTTAGTTTTTGTACTTTTCATCATTTATCTCACCTTATAAGCTTTACTAGAAGAAATCAGAACTTAATAAGAGCTTTTCACTAGGAAATTAAATTTTCTTATTTTAAAAGAGTGCTTATTGGTTCACACAGATTATTGTACTTGGCTTATTGGGATTTCTTTGTTGATTATTCTTAGTTAAGCTATTTGTGAGCTTTTGCAACAAACCAGAGCTTCTGAACAAACCTAGAACTCTTTCCCGACTATTTTGTCATTTTGTGGAATTGTTCTTTGCTTATTTCTAGCATATTGAGTGTGCTTTTTCAAAATTTCTTTTCACATATCTCTTAGGCATCTCAAAAGAAGGTTGTGTGTATAAGCAGAGCTTATGGCATTAGCTTATTGCTTAATGGGCTTATTGGCCCAATAAAAATAAGCTGTTGACCTTTTAAGCTGTAATAAGCTCAAAATCAGCTTTTGGGCCTTCAAAATTTTGTGCTTAGAATTAAATTTTGAGTCAGATAGGGCTTTTTCATGTCATTTGGGCCTAGTTTGACTTTTTGGGCCCAAAAGCCCATTAAGGTTGACTGTTTTTGGTTTTAGCCCATTTGGGGGCCCATTAGGGGTATTTTGGTAATTTCACTTTCATTTTCTGATTATTTAGGTTAAAATAAACTAGTTTGCAAGTTTCTAGAATTTTTTATAATTTTTTGATTTTCAATATTATTTTAATATTATTTTATTATTAAATTTCAAATTTCACATTTTTGTACATTTTATATTTTTCTTAGGTTTAATACATTAAAATAGGATTTTTGCAACTCTTAGATTAATTTTATCATCATTAGATTAATTTTTATAATTATTTTAAGTTTAAATAGTTTTTAAATCATTTTAAATAGTTTTTCTTAGTTTAAAAAATTTTTTAAATAGTTTTTAATCTTTTTAGGTCATTTTAGAGGTTTACCAATTGAAAAATCTTTATTTGGGCTTTTTGATAATTAATTTGATTTTTAGGGCTTTAATTAGCATTTAAAAATTATTAATTATATAATTAAAAGGTTTGAAAAAGTTTTGATCATTGGTAAACTATTAGTTAATTTATTTTGATTTTTTGGTATTTTTTTGGGAATTTTTAGAATTAATTTTTATTTTTGTACTTTTTACTGTTTTACGTTTAGTCGTCGTAATAATTAATTTCACGTCTTCGCCATTCTATTTTCTCATCCCCTTCTTTCAAATATTAATCTCAAATATTGTCACATTTTAGTCACACACATATACCACCTTGGGAAACGAACTTCATTGGGTCATTAATACACGGTTTTCCTAAATCGTCGTATTTAATACTTATCGCTCATATACGCTCTTTTTCCTAAAATACGTATTTTACCACAATCATTTTGGCGCCGCTGCCGGGGATGTGTGTCGTGATTAATTTGTCTTGTTGTTTTTAATATTAACCATAAATAGTATTTGTATTAATAGAAATCTACTAATACGTATTATCGGTTTTTTTTGTTTTTCTTGTGAAATTATTATTACTATATTGTATTAAGTATCACAATCATTACAAAATATCTCCAAAAGTGTGAAAACACAACCTTAATTGGTATTTGATCTCCTAATTATTGTATTCGAATCTCAAACAAAAAGAAAAAGGCAGAAATAGATAAATACTTTCGTGAAGCTCGATTTTGAAAAATACAAACTATAAGGTGGGTATAAGGCGGTTATTATAAAATATACCCTAAGGAAAAGGGCTCTTAATTGCTTCGCGCCGCCTCGTTTCCCCGCTTGCTTGTGAGTGTTTTGAGATTGAAGGCTAATCGAGGGTTTTGCCGCCCAAAGTATTATTACGTATCATATATATTTGCTTGGTTTCTTTGTGATTAAACCCTCTTGAACAATTTGGTTTTCACCAAAGTTCTAAAGTCATTCGAAGGCGTTCACTCCACGTGATCGTTTTCATTCTTTTGAGGCTTCTTTAATCAAGAGTTTGATTCGAGGAGAGATTTGGTAGATTGTTGTCTACGAAGATACACAAAATCCAAAAAAATTAAAAACAATCAAAAACATAAAAAAATTGAAAATTCACAAAACACCCAAAAAGAATCTTCTTAGCTCACCTCCCATTCTACGTGAAGTTTACGCTAACTCGTAGTCAAGAAAAACGAGCTCGTAAACGTCGTCAAAATCAAGGAAATCAAGATCCTTTGATTGAAGAACAAACTCCAATTGTTGAACCTATTGTAGAACAAGAAGTCGTCATGGCTAATCGTACTATGATGGAGTTGCTTCAAGCATCCACCGAGGGTTTTGGAGAAGCTATTGTGATTCCTGCCATCCTTGCGGAGAATTTCGAGATTAAGACGGGTTTAATGTCGATGTTGCAAGAAAATAAGTTTAGAGGTCATGAGAAAGACAACCCGCATTACCACATAAGGAATTTTAATCGTCTCACCGCAACTAGCAAGTTTAAGGATGTTCCATATGACGCCATTAAGATGATGTTGTTTCCATACTCATTAGATGGACCCGCTAAAATTTGGCTCGAGAAAGAACCGCCAAATTCGATTTTGACATGGAATGATCTTGTTTCTAAATTTGTGAACCATTTTTTTCCACCATCTAAAACAACAAATTTGAAAAATGAGATTTCAAGGTTTACACAACGAAATAATGAGAGTTTTTCAATGGCATGGGAACGATTTAAGGAAATGTTACATGAATGTCCACACCATGATTTTTTGGAATTACATCAAATAGATACTTTCTATAATGGGCTTAATGATCATGAACGAGATTATTTGAATGCCGCCGCGGGTGGTAATTTTTTGTGCAAAACAACGGATGAAGCTTTAATGATTATCGAGAATAGATCTAAGGTTTACAACCCTCGTAACACACCGAGTGTTGCCAATATGGGTTCGTCATCATCGTCATCGTCTCGTAGCATTAATGCCTTACATGAGAAGCTAATGAGGAAAATCGATTTTTCGATAGGTTTTCAAATCTTATGACTCATTGGAAAGCACAAGATGCTTTGAATTCCGCTTCGGTTAAAGCGGTTGATAAGAGTTGTTTGTCTTGTGGTGGAGCTCATGATCTTTCCGAGTGCATTACCGCCGGTGGTAACACTTCGAGTGCTTACGTAGAAACGGGAACTTACAACCAAAATGGCCAAGGTTCCCGCCCAAATCAAGCTCCACCAAATCAAAGTGTTAATAAATATCGAAACAACAATCAAAATGGTGGTTATCAAGGCAATTCGCGTAACTTCAACAAAGGGAATTATCAATGTGGGAATGGACAAGTTGCTAATCAAAACCAAAACCGTGATTTTCAAAACACTACACAAGGTTTTCAAAATGCTCACACTAAAAATCTTCAAGGAGAATTTTTGGATTATGCTAAAGCAAATGATGCTAAGTTTGATAATATGCAACGTGAGATGATTAGCTTAAGATCCGAGTTGAAAAACGAGCTTAAAAACGAACTTGCTAATGAACTTAAGACTCATGCTAATAAAATGGAAGGAAATGTCCAACATCTTCAACAAAATCAATAAAAGATAGAACAAGGACAACATGGGATAAAGCAAGAATTGTTAAAAGCGGATTTAAGGCAATCAAAATTTGAGGACCGAATGGAAAAAATGTTTGAAGCAATCATGTGTAAACCCTCTTCCTCGGGTGGTCTTCCTAGTGATACCATTGCAAACCCGAAGGGAGAAATAAAGGTTATTACTACACGAAGTGGTAAAACTTTCAAGGAACCAATCTCTCGTCCAAGTACTTCTACGGAGAAGGAAATCGAGAAAGAGCCCGAGGTGATGGTCGAAAAGGAGCATATCACAAGCCCACGAAGTACCGCTCAAACCACACCTACGGTTGAACCAATACCAATCATGGAACCCGAGATTCCAAGGCCGTTGCCTAATGTCCAACCCACACCACCCTTACCTTACCCTTCGAGACGAAACAAAGAGAAATTGTAAGAACGTAACAAACAAGAAATCGAGCTTTTAATAAAAATGTTTCAACGAGTTCATTTTGATGTAAGTTTACCGACGCGTTATTATATTTCCCTCGCTTCGCTTCCACTTTTAAAAGTATGACGAGCGATAAGGAAAAGCTTTCAAAGCTTGCTAATTGTTCTTCGGTTTATCTTAACCGCATACTGGAAAAAGTTGGTGACCCCGGAAAGTTTCTCATTCCTTGTGACATACAAGATATGAAAGAATGCCTCGCCTTGGCCGATCTTGGTGCGAGCATTAATTTGATGCCATTTTCCATTTGGAAATCGCTTTCACTTCCGGCTCTAACTTCTTCGAACATGTCTATCGAGATGGCCGATCATTCGACGATTTTAGCATGTGGAGTAGCCGAGGTTGTTTTCGTGAAAGTGGGGAAGTTCTACTATCCCGTTGATTTTATAGTAGTTGACATCCTCGCGGATCCTCAAGTTCCTTTAATTTTAGGTCGTCCATTTTTAAACACCTCGAGATCGCTTATCGACGTTCATGCAGGAACTATCACTTTGAGATTCAACGAAGAGGAACTTGTTATAAACGCTATGCAAAACTCAAAACCTTCTCATGTTTATGCAATCGCTACCATCAATCACATTGACTTAGTTGATGTGTTTTGCGATGAGTTTTCACAAGAAGTGTTAGGTTTTTCCGATAGCTCGTCAAGTGACAATCCCACTATTTTGGATCCGAATCTTGCTAATTCAACACCAAATCTCACACCATTCCAAGGAGGATATTTTACTTCAAATGAAATCGACAATGAAGATGAGGTGATTATTAGTGATGACACTTCTATTCCACCATTTCTTCCGCCGATGGAAGTTATGAGTGTTGAGCAAAAATCTTCAATCGAGGAACCGCCTATCCTTGAATTGAAAGATCTTCCATCTCACCTTGAATACGCATTCTTGGAAGGTGATGACAAGTTGTCGGTTATTATTGCAAAAGGTCTTGCTAATGATGAAAAAACCGAGCTCTTGAAAGTTCTTAAAGCTCATAAAGGGGCAATTGCGTGGAAAAATTCCGACATTAAGGGTATTGACCCAAAATTTTGTACTCACAAGATTTTAATGGAGGAGGAATACAAACCCGCAATTCAAAGTCAAAGAAGGGTAAACCCCAAAATTCATGATGTCATAAAAAAGGAAGTTTGACGTGGGAATGATTTATCCTATCTCTGATAGCCCATGGGTGAGCCCAATCCATTGTGTCCCTTAAAAGGGAGGAATGACCGTTGTGCCTAATGAAAACAACGAGTTAATTCCCACTCGTGTTGTGACCGGTTGGAGGGTGTGTATTGACTACCGAAAGTTAAATGACGCCACTCGTAAAGGCCACTTTCCTTTGCCCTTCATGGATCAAATGTTGGAGCGACTCGCGGGAAATGAATTCTATTGCATTTTAGATGGTTTTCCCTGTTACTTTCAAATCCATATCGACCCTCGTGATCAAGAGAAGACTACGTTTACGTGTCCTTATGGAACGTTTGCTTATCGTAGGATTCCTTTCGGACTTTGTAATGCACCGGGTACGTTTCAACGGTGTATGATGGCTATTTTTCACGATATGATCGAGAAGTTGATGGAAGTGTTTATGGATGACTTTTCGGTGTTTGGCAATTCGTTCACGTCGTGTTTATCTAATCTCGAGCAAATGTTAAAACGTTGTGAAGAAAACAATCTTGTGCTTAATTGGGAAAAATGTCATTTTATGTGTAAACAAGGAATCGTCTTAGGACATAAGGTCTCAAAAGCAGGGATTGAGGTCAATAAAGCTAAGGTAGACGTCATCGCCAAGTTACCTCATCCCAAAACCGTTAAGGGAGTTAGGAGTTTCCTAGGCCACGCGGGCTTTTATCGTCGTTTCATCAGATACTTTTCGAAAATATCTCGACCTATGACACACCTTCTCGAGAAGGATGCTCCTTTTAATTTTAATGAGGATTGTGTTAGAGCTTTCGAAACTCTTAAAAGGAAACTTATCGAAGCTCCCATTCTTGTTGCTCCTAATTGGGAATTACCCTTTGAAATCATGTGCGATGCAAGTGATTATGCTATAAGGTCCGTCTTAGGGAAACGTTATGAAAAGCATTTCCGTCCTATCCATTATGCTAGTAAGACGATGACCGAGGCTCAATTAAAGTACACCACAACGAAAAAGGAATTCCTTGCCGTGGTCTATGCTTTTGAGAAATTCCGACCTTATCTCGTCTTAACTAAAAGCATCGTGTATACCGACCATTCGGCTATCAAGTATCTCTTAGCTAAGCAAGATTCTAAGCCGAGATTGCTTCGTTGGATGCTCGTCCTCCAAGAATTTGATGTCACCGTGCTTGACAAAAAAGGAGCCGAGAATCTAGAGGCCGATCATCTCTCTCGTCTAGAAGATCCTCACAAAGATGTTTTCGAGAACAAGGAAATTACCGAAATATTTCCTCTCGAGACTCTCGGTGTAGTGAATTCTAAAGACACCACCCCATGTCACACCCCACCATGGCGGAATATGGGGCGCGACGTATGGATATCATCACAACATGGCGTGTCTATATAGATAACTATATGATATAAGAAATGTCATAAAAATGGTGACACGATGGTCATGACAATATCTCAACAAATGCAAGGGGTCTAGGTAAGTAAGTAACAGTCCTACTTCTTACCCACGACAACAAATAACATACCAAAACAATCATATGTGTGCCACAGTATCACTTATTAAAATGAACAAACAAATAAAACTAAGAAGGAAACAGGGATATCCTTCTATATGCATTCCTATGCTCTCCAAATCCTAACCAAAGCATCACCTGAAAGAGACACTAAAACACGTCAACATAAAGTTGGTGAGAGTCATAGGTTTAGACTCCAACGCTAAATCAATTACAAGCTGTGATTAACAACCATCAACACAATAACACATGGACAATGTGCTACAATTATGTATTAACAACTAGCATTCAAGATCAATCATTCCAAACCAGAATCCAAGGCTCCTACCTTGCCAAACAACATGGTACCATAGATGATCACACTATGTACCTATCCCAAGGCCACTACCTTGTCAAACCACAAGGCCACTACCTTGTCAAAACTCAAGGCCACTACCTTGTCAAACCATAATAACTGAGACGACACGTGTCCCCCGATCCAAATCATACACAATCAAAAATCACATAGCAGTTAATCACATAATGTACACACAAGTCCATCTCAAATCACAAACACATTCACAGCATCAATTTAGAAAATAACTCAACACAGTGTCTCTTCCATCCCATCTGGAAGTCAAAATCAATAGTAAACATGGGACTATGAAACTCACCTGATAGCTTCTTCACAAGTCCTCGCACTAGCAACAAGCTAACAAACCAAAAACACGAAATCAATACACGAACCAATCACTAAGATGGCTCATCAACCTATGATGGACATCTAGTCTATTCCTGTATAATTACCTCATTGTTAAGCTCTAATCACCCCATTACCCTTCCTTAACAAGTCCCTAACTTGGTTAAGTTTAATAGCTATCCCGTTCATAATTTTACACAAAACAGTCCCAGTTTTAGGTCTTAAAACTTTAAGTCAAACGTCCACTTAAACATACTCATGGTTTCTGTAAAAGGAATATTCACACTTTTATAAATGTTAGCTAAAACCTCCCACTTGCCCTAACCTTAAAGCTACTGTTAAGGCCCAGATATATGTGTATATATTGCTACCTATCCAGAATTCACTGATTTTAAACGTATGAAAAGTTCATTACCATTAGAGGGTCTTACCCTAAACCAAAATCTTAGAATAAGTGCAGATCCTTACTACAATATATAAACCATCTCTCATGTTCGTGAGAAGATTCCAATGCAACCCTAAGTACCCCAAACAACCCAAAACTTAAAAAGAAAACAGGCTGAATTCAAAACTGTTTTGACCTCGGACTGTTGTAACCTGTTTTTGACCCACTTCTCGACCTCCAATTTAGTTCTCGTTTCTTGCATTGGAAAGCCACTTCAATTACCTTTTCAGGGATACTTGGATCGCATCTTTAATGTTCCTAGAACTCCCGATATGATCAAAAAAATTGACTCAAAATTCTGCCCAGTTTTTAAAAACGGGTTTAACAAAATCAACCTCATTAATTAACCCTAATCCCTCTAATTACAAGCCCTAATTTATATGATCATCATATTATGATTATCACATCATTAATTTACTGATTTTATATGAACCCTAACCCTAATTCCATCATAAGATGATTATGTAAACATTAAAAACAATTAAATTAAAAAGGGATTACGAAAGTTTACCTTTGATTTATGAAAACCCTAAATTTTGATGAAGAGCCCTAAAAATTCTCCATAAACCGTCGACCATTCTTTTTCTCCTGGGATTTTTTTTTTCTCTTTAAAATCCTTATATAATGTAACAAGAATCCTAGTCCAAATATAAAACCCAACTTTCCTTTTTCCTCTTTTTTTTCCTTTTTTCCTTTTTTTCTTTTTTCCAAACCGACCTAAACCCCCTTTAAATTCGTTTTTTTTCTATTTATTATTAATATATGTATTAATAACATTACCTTAATTTTCCTTAATTTATTTCAGCTCCTAAAGCCTCCAAAGCCTCAAAACCGTAAAACTAGTCAGTTTTTACGCGTTTTACCGTAAAAGACGTAAAATATACACTTTTATAAAAAATCTCAAATTTTGAAATAAACTTTATAACTAAGTTCTAAATGACTTAAAACCATCCCGAAAAATATTCATATGGATAATTACCTCACCCGAGACCTTTAAATGCTAAACCGTAAATCCTAAAAAAATACTATTACTATAATACTTATACGTATACGTAAACACCACAATATCACCATTTTCATTTCATAGTCACCACTTGTGAGCTCATGAACATGAAATAACCGTTCCTCGATTTACTTATGAGTACTCTATACTCATAAACGATAACCACACCAACCTCGTTCACACAAAATAAACACGTAAACACAAAACTCAAGTAAGCACACATAAAATAACCTAAAAGTAAGACCAAGTGACAAACCCAAAACCACGGTTGTCACATCACTCCCTCCTAATAGAAATCTCGTCCCGAGATTCACTCCCAAACTCAAACTTATTCTCAGCAAACAAAAGAGGATGCATATCCTTGATAGAACCTTCACGTTCAAACGTGAACTCAGTTTACACGAAAATAATCTCAACCAACACATGAGTCTTAACCGTCCGCGAGGAAACTTATCAAAACCATAAAGTTATGTAACCAACCTAACTAAATCTCACAACTCATCAAACAAGAACTGTCTTGAAACCAAGTTAGGAGCCGTCACATAACTCAACGGGTTTAAAACTGTCACCCCGATTTCAGTCTTACTCATAAATACCATAAACCAAAACTCATCGAAATATAACCACGTATAATAAGGTCTAAAGAACTCTCAAATTCCTTCCCAACTCATCTCTATGTTAACCCTCCAAGTGTTCATTACCAAAAATTACCCAAAACACGAGTTTAAACCATGTTGTCCGAAAATTAACTTTGAACTCAACACTTGTACAATTAATTCGACCAAGCTACTGACTTCCAATTACGAAACTTTCTGAATATTTGAAAAGTATGTTCCGAGTACATAATTTTAGGCTTTTGAATCACCCAAAAACCTTTAAAAACGAATACGTTATGACCAAAACGATTTTTCTCAAAATGTGCCTAGGCATTAGCGACAGTTTCTGACAGTTAGCGACATATTTTGACAGTTTAGCGACAGTTTCTGCCTACTCCGATTTATACCAAAAAAACGATTTTTAAACCCTAAAACCCCCCATTAATTACCAAAACTAGAACCTAATTTATTTTAATTCCAGAAAATTAAAACTCTATTAATTACATGATTTTAACATATTTCACTAAATAAGAACAAAATTTTTAACTTAAGAACAATAACTTTAGGTGATCAAAACCAAAAAAAATTTAAAATAACCGAGTCATGCTTATATGTTAAAGAATTTATATTCCACCTTATTTGAAACATGATCCCGACACTTCCTTATTTCATCGACTACCAACAACTATTTTTTTTTCAATTTGCAAGTTCTATTTTTTTACCATGTATAACTCGAAACAAAAGACATCGTTACCCCAAAAAGAAATCTCCACCATCTCAAAATCCTTCACGCCAAAAGTACCGTACAAACAAACACGTGAAATGAGGACCCAAGAAATGCGCTACTGCAGAAGTTGAACATCTCAAAGAGAAACGAGCTAGCAACCATCCCAAGAATACAACCGGTAAGTTGAAAATAATTTTACATGCATAGGCATAAGCGTACATACACTCAAATCCATCCAACATATACTATACAAGCATGTATTAACTCTCTTTCATGCAATCATACTTGAAAGTCTAGTGGTGTTGTGGCACATATATAATTATGTAAGCCTCCATAATTATACATGTTCCCTTTCACCAATGTACTCCCTCCTATGATGACATTTATAAGAAATTAATACTACACATAACACATAATCCATCAACTCACAAGCACATAACTACACAAAATAACGTCCAAAACTCCATCTATTAAAATAACATAGCCAATGCATGAAACACATAAACTCGTAGTCCAGTTGAACCAGCGTAGACAAAATTCAAAATGTATAAAGAACATGAAAACATAATTAAGCGAAATCCAACAATGACTAGCGTATACGACCATGGTTCCACCCGCACTAATCAAAACTCGTAAAGAAAATAACATGTAGTTAAGTATGAACCATAGTAGTTCATAACCTAACAAATACTACGAAAATAATATTCAAACACATCAATTACGATAAAATGCACACATACTCCTATGACGCCTATATGCAGGGACCCTTAAGCTATAGACTAGGCTACACGATTAGGCAACCTAATTCTCTATAACCATTGGCTCTGATGCCATTCTGTCACATCCCACCATGGCGGAATATGGGGCGCGACGTATGGATATCATCACAACATGGCGTGTCTATTGAGATAACTATATGATATAAGAAATGTCATAAAAATGGTGACACGAAGGTCATGACAATATCTCAACAAATGCAAGGGGTCTAGGTAAGTAAGTAACAGTCCTACTTCTTACCCAAGACAACAAACAACATACCAAAACAATCATATGTGTGCCACAGTATCACTTATTAAAATGAACAAACAAATAAAACTAAGAAGGAAACAGGGATATCCTTCTATATGCATTCCTACGCTCTCCAAATCCTAGCCACTTAAGTTCTCACGCCTAACCAAAGCATCACCTGAAAGAGACACTAAAACACGTCAACATAAAGTTGGTGAGAGTCATAGGTTTAGACTCCAACGCTAAATCAATTACAAGCTGTGATTAACAACCATCAACACAATAACATATGGACAATGTGCTACAATTATGTATTAACAACTAGCATTCAAGATCAATCATTCTAAACCAAAATCCAAGCCTCCTACCTTGCCAAACAACATGGTACCATAGATGATCACACTATGTACCTATCCCAAGGCCACTACCTTGTCAAACCACAAGGCCACTACCTTGTCAAACCTCAAGGCCACTACCTTGTCAAACCACAATAATTGAGACGGCACGTGTCCCCCGATCCAAATCATACACAATCAAAAATCACATAGCAGTTAATCACATAATGTACACACAAGTCCATCTCAAATCACAAACACATTCACAGCATCAATTTAGAAAATAACTCAACACAGTGTCTCTTCCATCCCATCTGGAAGTCAAAATCAATAGTAAACATGGGACTATGAAACTCACCTGATAGCTTCTTCACAAGTCCTCGCACTAGCAACAAGCTAACAAACCAAAAACACGAAATCAATACACTAACCAATCACTAAGATGGCTTATCAACCTATGATGGACATCTAGTCTATTCCCGTATAATTACCTCATTGTTAAGCTCTAATCACCCCATTACCCTTCCTTAACAAGTCCCTAACTTGGTTAAGTTTAATAGCTATCCCGTTCATAATTTTACACAAAACAGTCCCAGTTTTAGGTCTCAAAACTTTAAGTCAAACGTCCACTTAAACATACCCATGGTTTCTGTAAAAGGAATATTCACACTTTTATAAATGTTAGCTAAAACCTTCCACTTGCCATAACCTTAAAGCTACTGTTAAGGCCCAGATATATGTGTATATATTTCTACCTATCCAGAATTCACTGATTTTAAACGTATGAAAAGTTCATTACAATTAGAGGGTCTTACCCTAAACCACAATCTTAGCCCAAGTTCAGATCCTTACTACAATATATAAACCATCTCTCATGTTCGTGAGAAGATCCCAATGCAACCCTAAGTACCCCAAACAACCCAAAACTTAAAAAGAAAACAGGCTGAATTCAAAACTGTTTTGACCTCCGACTGTTGTAACCTGTTTTTGACCCACTTACCGACCTCCAATTTAGTTCTAGTTTCTTGCATTGGAAAGCAACTTCAATTGCCTTTTCAGGGATACTTGGATCGCATCTTGAATGTTCCTAGAACTCCCGATATGATCAAAACAATTGACTCAAAATTCTGCCCAGTTTTTAAAAACGGGTTTAACAAAATTAACCTTATTAATTAACCCTAATCCCTCTAATTACAAGCCCTAATTTATATGATCATCATATTATGGTTATCACATCATTAATTTACTGATTTTATATGAACCCTAACCCTAATTCCATCATAAGATGATTATGTAAACATTAAAAACAATTAAATTAAAAAGGGATTACGAAAGTTTTCCTTTGATTTATGAAAACCCTAAATTTTGATGAAGAGCCCTAAAAATTCTCCATAAACCGTCGACCATTCTTTTTCTCCAGGGATTTTATGTTTTTTTCTCTTTAAAATCCTTATATAATGTAACAAGAATCCTAGTCCAAATATAAAACCCAACTTTCCTTTTTCCTCTTTTTTTCCTTTTTTCCTTCTTTTCTTTTTTCCAAACCGACCTAAACCCCCTTTAAATTCGTTTTTTTTTCTATTTATTATTAATATATGTATTAATAACATTACCTTAATTTTCCTTAATTTATTTCAGCTCCTAAAGCCTCCAAAGCCTCAAAACCATAAAACTAGTCAGTTTTTACGCGTTTTACCGTAAAATACGTAAAATATACACTTTTATAAAAAATCTCAAATTTTGAAATAAACTTTATAACTAAGTCCTAAATGACTTAAAACCATCCCGAAAAATATTTATATGGATAATTACCTCACCCGAGACCTCTAAATGCTAAACCGTAAATCCTAAAAAAATACTATTACTATAATACTTATACGTATACGTAAACACCACAGTATCACCATTTTCATTTCATAGTCACCACTTGTGAGCTCATGAACATGAAATAACCGTTCCTCGATTTACATATGAGTAATCTATACTCATAAACGATAACCACACCAACCTCGTTCACACTAAATAAACACGTAAACACAAAATTCAAGTAAGCACACATAAAATAACCTAAAAGTAAGACCAAGTGACAAACCCAAAACCACGGTTGTCACACCCCATGGTTTGCCGACTTTGCAAATTACCATACGGTCAATTTCATAATCAAGGGTATGACGACACAACAAAAGCGAAAATTCTTTCGTGACGTCAAGTTCTATTTTTAGGACGACCCTTATCTCTTTTGGGTTTGTGCGGATCAACTCGTTCGACGTTGTGTTTTTGGTGCCGAAGCTTCTAACATCTTTAGAGCTTGTCACGAGGGACCCACGGGTGGTCACCACGGTGCTAATCTCACGGCTAAGAAAGTGTTCGATGCCGGCTTCTTTTGGCCTTCTATCTATCGTGATGCACACGCACTTGTGAAGTCGTGTGATTCGTGCCAACATCAAGGAAAATCATCTCAACGTGATGAAATGCCGCAAAACATAATTCAAGTGTGTGAGATTTTCGACATTTGGGGCATAGACTTTATGGGGCCGTTCCCATCGTCTCATGGTAACAAGTATATCGTCGTCGTCGTCGACTACCTTTCTAAGTGGGTGGAAGTTAAGGCTTTACCTACTAATGATGCTCGTGTGGTAGTGAATTTTTTGAAGCAACAGTTCTCTCGGTTCGGAACCCCTCGTGCTATTATAAGCGGTCGTGGAACCCATTTTTGTAATGACCAATTCGAGAAGGTTTTAAAGAAATATGGAGTTACTCATCGTCCTTCTACAGCTTATCACCCGCAAACGAGTGGGCAAGTCGAGGTTTCGAAACGAGCTTTGAAGAAGATTTTAGAGAGGTAGATTGGAGAAAACCGTGCTTCATGGTCCGACAAACTCGATGACGCTTTATGGGCCTTTAGGACCGCTTATAAGACACCTATCGGTTGTACTCCTTATAAGTTAGTCTACGGGAAGAACTGTCATTTGCCCATTGAATTGGAGCACAAGGCATATTGGGCCCTTAAGCATGCAAACTTTGACTTGAAGACCGCGAGAGATCACCGGAAAATACAATTGAATGAATTGGATGAATTAAGAGACAATGCTTATGAAAATTCATTAATTTTCAAAGAAAAGACTAAGAAGTTTCATGATGCAAAGATTAAAAACCGGGTTTTTAACGTTGGTGATCAAGTGTTACTTTTTAACTCTAGACTAAAGATATTTTCCGGGAAATTGAAATCTCGTTGGTCGGGTCCTTTCACCATTACACAAGTGTTTCTTTATGGGACCAACGAGCTAGCTCAAAATGATGGTCCTAACTTCAAGGTGAATGGACATAGGCTTAAGCACTACTTTGGTGGGGAAATTCCTTCATTGGATGACCTCGACCAAGTCACCTTCCCCAATGATAATTAGCATTGAGGGGATCGAGTCGAGCTCATGACTCGGTAATAAAAAACGAGGTGCCTCGTGAGGGAGATCCCATGCTTATCTTTTTATGATTTCTAATAAATAATGAGAGGGGATTTGTGCCCTTCCAACTCGTTGTCTCGTGGTTTTTTGTGATTGTGTTATCTAGCTCATCATCATCATCTATGATTGAAGACTCTCGTGTTCGTTTACGTGAGCCTCCATCGTTTGCTTGAAGAAGTTTTTCACGAATCCATGACATATCCTTTATTGTTCTAACAACTATCTTTTAGCATACTTAATAAACGGCTTTAGATATATTGTTGATCACCCTTTCCATGCTAGATCCTAAGCATTCGACTCTTCGTCTCTAGTATGGGCGTGCTCCACCTTTAGACTCGAAACATTGAGGACAATGTTTACCTTTAGTATAGGGGGGGGTATAGATGCTTGCTTTGCTACGCCCTCACATTTTCCAACTTTCAACGTATTGTTTTGTTTTGTTGCTAATAAGGCTAAAAATGGCCAAATTTTAAAAATTTTCTTAGTTTTAATAAGTGTTTTTAAGACACGAATGTTTATTTTCCGATGGGTAGAATAAGAGCTAATTTTTGACTTGATGGGCATTTGGAGCCCTTTACATTCCTTAACCCGCTCAATTCAAGTTTTGCTAGACTTTTATATAGGGAACTTTAAAACGTGAAAGTCTTAGCTTATTCGGGTTAAGAAAAAGAACTTTTCGCAAGTTCCTATAATTGATCCTAGAAAGTCACTTATCAAGGGAACTATAAAATGCATTCTCTAAACTTGAAAAAGTCCAAGAATGTGCAAGATCATATAGGTGGCTCGAAAACCCAAAACTTTGATTTGATATAGTCTTAATGAAAGCTAATCCAAATTGGCTTAATTTTGACTTGCATGGATAAGTATTAACGAGTCTCTTTAATTAGAGGTCTTTAAATAGTGAAGAACGAGAGATGATAGAGTTAGACAAGTGATCATGCTAAACGTAGAACATGAAAATGTTCTTTCAAAAACTCATATTTTTTTAATTGTGGCTTTATCTCCCATAAGATCAATGCATTAGGAATAAAAATAATTGCAATAAGTAAGGCCGTACGATTTGAAAGGTTACTTAGCTTCTAGCACAAGATCGTTTAAAAGTTACTCGGGGTTGAATAGAGTTCATAGCCAAGGCATAACTTATTGAAGCGGGAGGCGAAGATTGGTGAAGATCCAAAAAAGGCCCTAACAAGGCATGAGGAGCTCTATTTTGTTGCTAAAGATCCAAGATGATGTGAAGTATCATTATTCCTAAATCAATATGAAGGACCGAGACACACGACGAAAAGCAATTACTCCCCTAAAGATCATGGAGAAAGTCTATCCAAAAAGACCCTTACAAGGTATGAGGATAAATATATCCATTTCCGAAAAGGAGGCGGATCGTTGTATGTCAAAGTCCAAAATAAAGATTGAATTAAAATGATGAAGTCGTGGTCTAAGTATAAAGAATCTCTCAAAAACATCAAGTGAAGAAATTCCAAAATATGAAGAAAAGACCATAATTTCAAGAACGTCTTCCCAAGATTTGAAGAATGAAGTACATGCCAAATATCGGTCCGAGAAAGGTCTCAAATCGTGAAACAAGTTATGCCAAGATATGAACTTAAGGAGATACACGAGAAGCCGTTTTAAAAGATTTTGTCCTTCGGCTAACTATTGATTAAATCATGCTACTTTACTTTCGGACTAATAAATACTCAAATAAGTCAATATGAATCACTTGTGATCCATGACAAATAGTTAAAAATTCTAGAAACCCATTTCCTTTTATAATAACTAGGATTGCGGGGAGAAAAAGTATTACACAAATTGGACGTATGAGTAGTGTTAGCTTTGTGAATTGTACCAACAATGATCTCGTTTTTGCACTTAGCATGGAATGTATGACAATCAAGGATGACGAAATTTACTCTATGGGACATTTACTTGTTTCTATTCATTGACCCTAAAAGTCACATTCGTGACGAAAATCATACATTATGTCTTTAAACATCTTCGTAGTATTATTGCAAGTCTTTTACTCTTAAATAAAGGTTAATAAAATTGAATTTGGTGATGCTTAGATACTTTATTCTAGCATTGCGTGAGGGCACGATAATGTCTTAGTATGGGGGAGTGATGAGATGGCTTTTATACATGATCTCATCGTTTTTTTCGGGCTTTTAATGCATTAAAATGTCATAAAATACCATATATATGCTTGTATTTGTTTACTTGTGTGTTTTAGGCATGGATATCGTGAAAACGACAAAAAATCACAAGAAACAAGAAAAAACGGACACGAGAAACGAAGCCATACAAAGAACCGGGCCCTAGTTCATGAATTACCCAAGACAAACCCTTGAAGACTTAAAGATGTACAAGATTGATCCTCAAAATATGAAGAAATGACACTTAAAAGCCTTGTATATTCATAATTACAAGTTTGGTCCCTTAAGTTTGTCAAAATTACAAAATGGTCCTTCAACTTTGAAGAATTGGAAAGTTTAGTCCCTCATCAATTCTAAATTGTCAATTATGGTCCCTCATGAAGTCAAAGATACAATGAAGACCTTTGAAGATCAAGAATGTCCAAGATCAGTCCCTCAAATATTCAAAATTGGCAAAACAAACCCTTAAAACCCTTATTACAAAGTTTTGCGTCAAAAGTGTGAAAGTGAAAACTTAAATAACAAAGGAAAACGGGTTAGAAGGCTTAAAAACTTGTTTTACCACATTTTCCAAAACACAAGGACCAAAACTGCCAACGCCCAAAGCTGAAATCCCTGAAAAAGTGGGTAACACTTACTGTAGCAATTTTTACCACCCAAGAACACCCTTTTACCCAGGTTTAAAAACAAAGAAAACAAAAGGGAAAATAGAATTAGCTATACCCACGTGTGATTCACATCACCTCAATCACATCCCACAACAAATACCTTAACTTCCACAACCAGAAAGACCCCACAAGCACCTCTCACATGACGACACATGGCAGAAAAGTATGACATGGCAAAATCAATGGTCTTACGTTATTCCTTGGTCACTAAGCACCCAATGAACGTCCCTGATTCATCATATCAAGCTGGCAACAAGCCTAGAAGATTCTGCAAGGCTAGTTTAGGGAATTCAGTTGCTAGGGTTTATGAATAGTGGTTTTAAGCATTTGCCTATAAAAGGAGACCTCAACTTATGAGAGTCCCTTGTTCCAGGCTTGATATTACTCTTTGTAATTCCTTTTTAGTCAAATAAAAGTTGGTTTTTTTCTGAAAATATAATTCCTTTTTAATTGTTAAAAGTTGGTGTTAAAGCATAGCAAGTCTGAGTTCCATTGTTTATCTCTTTATAAATTCGTTTTGGAAAAGTTTTCAAAAGGATTTGTGAAGTGTTTGTGAAAAAGTAAAAAAAAATCATTGGTTATTTTTCTTGTTTATGTTCTTGTGATTTTGTAGGTACAAAAGTGGAAGCTGGTGCTTGTTTAGCTAGCACCTAAGCTCAAACAATCCAAGGCTTGGATTGTAAGTCTTGGAAGTTTGCTTTCTATATCCCTTTTTATATTTTTGTCAAATATTTGATAAATATGTGATTTGTGGATTTGTTGGTTGGATTGTTGTTTATTTGGTTCTTATCTGTTTCCTAGGTTATATTAGACCTGTTATCACCTAGATCTTGTTGATTGCAGGGGTTAAAATCAGTTTTGAGTGATATAGGATTGATTAAGGGGTGCTTGTGTCTGCTGGTTCAAAGGCCTTAGGGCCTTGGAGCTTGGCTCCTTTTGGTTTATAATTGTTTGTTTGCTGATATGAAAGTTGTTTCAAGTATTGGTTAAGTCTAAAACATAGTATAACTAAAAAACATAGGTGGCTAGTTTTTTAACACATTTTTTAGTCAAACACATCAATAGGTTTGATTTGCTTGTTTGTTTTAGTTAAGGTGTGAAACCTGGTATGCTCATAGATTTGTTGGTTGTACAACTCTGAATTATCTGGTTTTGGAGTTTGGTTGCTTATTGAGTAGTTTATAGCTTATTGAATTTCAGCTTTTGGTCAAATAGATCAGCAAATGCATGCTATGTGATTTTGATGCACTTGGATTGGTTTGTGTTGTTTTATGCTTTTAATTGGTTCCTTATATATACTTGGTGTGTGCTTATTGTTTGCTGCTTATTTAACAAGCTTGTAAGCCCACTGGCTTATTGTGCTTAATCTGCCAAAAATCAAGCTTAGTAAGATAATTGTTTTGCTAAGTTCATTGGTCTAGACCTCTAGACTTGATCCAAAATAGCTTCAAATAAGCTTATTCACATCTCATATCCAAGTTCTGCAAGTTTGGTGATTTTTGGAGCAAGTTGACTTTCGTTGACCAAGGCAAAAAGTGCTTATCAGTTAGTTTAGCTTATTGAAACGTGCCACAACTTAGTTTTTTTACTTTTCATCATTTATCTCACCTTATAAGCTTTACTAGAAGAAATCAGAACTTAATAAGAGCTTTTCACCAGGAAATTAAATTTTCTTATTTTAAAAGAGTGCTTATTGGTTCACACAGCTTATTGTACTTGGCTTATTGGGATTTTCTTTGTTGATTATTCTTAGTTAAGCTATTTGTGAGCTTTTGCAACAAACCAGAGCTTCTGAAACAGCCTAGAACTCTTTCCCGACTATTTTATCGTTTTGTGGAATTGTTCTATGCTTATTTCTGGCTTATTGAGTGTGCTTTTTCAAAATTTCTTTTCACAGATCTCTTAGGCATCTCAAAAGAAGGTTGTGTGTTTAAGCAGAGCTTATGGCATTAGCTTATTGCTTAATGGGCTTATTGGCCCAATAAGAATAAGTTGTTGACCTTTTAAGCTGTGATAAGCTCAAAATCAGCTTTTAGGCCTTCAGACTTTTGTGCTTAGAATTAAATTTTGAGTCAGATAGGGCTTTTCAGGTCATTTGGGCCTAGTTTGACTTTTTGGGCCCAAAAGCCCATTAAGGTTGACTGTTTTTGGTTTTAGCCCATGTGGGGGCCCATTAGGGGTATTTTGGTAATTTCACTTTCATTTTCTGGTTATTTAGGTTAAAATAAACTAGTTTGCAAGTTTTTAGAATTTTTTTTGTAATTTTTGGATTTTAAATATTATTTTAATATTATTTTATTATTAAATTTCAAATTTCACATTTTTGCACTTTTTATATTTTTCTTAGGTTTAATACATTAAAATAGTATTTTTGTAACTTTTGATTAATTTTATCATCATTAGATTAATTTTTATAATTATTTTAAGTTTAAATAGTTTTTAAATCATTTTAAATAGTTTTTCTTAGTTTAAATATTTTTAAAAATAGTTTCTAATCTTTTTAGGTCATTTTAGAGGTTTACCAATTGAAAAATCTTTATTTGGGCTTTTTGATAATTAATTTGATTTTTAGGGCTTTAATTAGCATTTAAAAATTATTATTTAATTAATTAAAAGGTTTGAAAAAGTTTTGATCATTGGTAAACTCTTAGTTTATTTATTTTGATTTTTGGTGATGTTTTTTGGGAATTTTTAGAATTAATTTTTTTTTGTACTTTTTACGGTTTTACGTTTAGTATTCGTAGTAATTAATTTCACGTCTTCGCCATTCTATTTTCTCATCCCCTTCTTTCAAATATTAATCTCAAATCTTGTTACATTTTAGTCACACACATATACCTCCTTGGGAAACGAACTTCATTGGGTCATTAATACACGGTTTTCCTAAATCGTCGTATTTAATACTTATCGCTCATATACGCTCTTTTTCCTAAAAGACGTATTTTGCCACAATCAAGTATCTTACAGTTTAGTGTTACCTCCGTACCTTTCGCATGTACACAATGTGTTTCATGTGTCCTTACTCAGAGGGTACCAGTATCATCCCCTTCACATGGTTCAGTATCCACTGGAACAGATTCGTGAAGATCTCACTTTATAGAAGAACCCGAACGAGTTCTTGACAGACAAGAGCGAGTCATGAGAAGGAAGACGTTTCCATTCGTCAAAATCCTTTGGAGGGATCATACCGAGCGGGAAGCCACTTGGGAAACAGAGGAGTCTATCCGGGCTTTTTACCCTCATTTCATATTTTGAATTCGGGTATGTTCTTCTTTTCCAGTTTACTTTATCTATAATTCGGGGACGAATTATTCTTTTTAGGGGGGAGAGTTGTAAAACCCGCATGATTTTACCATGAATAGTACCCTTAAGATCGTACGTACATGATTAGAACTTTCCTTTTATAGCACGTTTATGTTTCATGAACAAGAATTACAAGTATTACGTACGTGTTATAACACGATAAGTATTTATTACGTATGAACACACGATAATTATTCCAATAATAATTATAATCACGAACATACGAACATGAAATCATGAACGTAAACTAATCACGAACTAATATTACGTATGTATATACATTTATTACGAACACGAATAAATATATTAAGTCACGATTGATAACTAATTAGAACACGTAATTTACGAACACGAGAACACACTATTATTTTAGACAAAAAAAAAGGTACGGGTTACCCCATGTGGGGCCCCCTACCCGCGGCTATACCAAAAAACAAGGGCTTAGCCCATGTAATTTTACTAAGTAGGGAATGAAGGGAAAAACATGTTCATTTATCACAAAATCTAGAAAATAATTAAAACCCTAGTTTTTCTTTTCCTTTTGTCCTCTTTGGCCGCCGGGTTCAAGAACACCACAAGGGTGATTCGGGTTGATTTTGATCTTGGAATTATTTCAAGGAATCGTGTGTGTTCATCCTTCTTGATTTCACGTAATCGGTATAACCTTTAACCTTTTCTTTTTATGTTTTGATTTATATAATCACATAAAATCATGATGTTTTTAATAAACTAATTAAAAACAAGTAATATAAACATGTTCTAATCATGGGGTTTAATTCAATCAAGGGTTTAGGGGTGTTTGTGTTGTGGCTGACGCCTAACCGATCCCCAAGGGGGTCTCAGCTTGGCTCATCTCGCACCACCGAGACCATATGGTCTCGGTGTGGTGGTGGTGGTCTCACGGCAGCAGCAAGGCAAGGGCAAACCCCGACCTTGGTCGGGGTATGGTGATGGTATGGGTCTGGTTCATGGGTTTTAGTCACGGGTCCGGTTCATGAATCATTTTTTTTCAAGGTTTATGATTTTTTTACAAGTATGTTTTTTTAGACTTTAATTAAATTAATTAAAAGCATGAACATGATTAATTTAATTTACATGACTTAGGTTATTAATTTAATTATTAATTCATGAATTTTAACCTAAGTATTTATCTTTAATTAGACTATATAATTAATTAATTATTAAAACCATGACTTATAATTAATTAATTTACATTAATAGATAATAATACATGTTTTAACCTAAGTATTTTAAATTTATTTAATTAAAATCATGCTATATTTAATTAAATACTTTAACCTATAGTTTATTTAATTTAAATGTAATAATTAATAAACTATACTATATAATCACATGACTTAGAATATTAATCAGAAAACACTTAAGCTTATATAATTAGCTAATTACCCAGCTTATATCTAGTTATGGATACTTTCTATTTTTAGAAACTTATTTATTTAAGGCAGCTAATCTATTTTTGGAAACTTTCTATTTTTGGAAACTTTCTATTTTTGGAAACTTTCTATTTTTGGCAACTTTCTATTTTTGGAAACTTTCTATTTTAGCAAACCTGGTATTTTTAGAAAGTTACTTATTATTACACAACAAGTATAATAATACATGAAATACAAGTAATACTTAATCAGAATAGACAGAATATATGATAAACACAGTATAAAGCTTAAATCAGTAAAACATGACATGAACATATAAAACAAGCTAAGACATGATATAAAACCAGTTACGTACTCAGTAATCAGATACATATACACGTATGTATTTATGTAGCATTAGTGATACCGAAGTAGGACTCTCTTCCGTTCTTCTTCTTCGTTCACTAGAAATAAGGTACTTGTTAGTGCAAACATTACGATGCTTTGTCGATATAATCTCTTTATGTTTTGTTGATGACAAACGTATAATTCGCAATACATTATGTAAAATGTTAAGGTACTCGTAATCACTCAAGAATACATTTGTATACTTCTCTCGACACCTCCAAGACCGCATTCGGCATGAATCACTCAAGGTATGTACAAACATGTCATTTACCTAACTAAGTGATCAAGGATTAATATTTTCTTAAAACTCACATTTTAATCAAATGTGACAAAAGATTTTAATTAACCTTATTTTTAAGAAAATGTTTTATTACAAGAAAATGGAAATTTGAAGTTGGCATATTCCATATGCCAAAGGAATATCCTTTGAGGGTATAAACTACCCCAGATGGCATATCCCCACTAAAGGACAAATTTGCACGGACTCCGACGCGGAGGTTCCTTAAAGGAACCCGCGGTTCCTTATTGATAAGGTACCGCGGGGAGAGATAAGGAACCGCGGGTCTTTTTTACCGTTGCAATGTTGTCCTATAAATAGTGGATCATTTCCAGGTTTTCTTTGAACCCTTTTTGCACAGTTTCTTTCAAAAACCATCTTAGATCCTTGATTAGTTAGTTTTGATTAATCTTGTTTAAGATGTGATTCAATCTTCAATCTCCTCATCCTCACAAGTGCAAAGAGAAGAACACTATCATTACCATGATGTGTTGGGTTCACTACATGATGAAGATCTTTCCTTCTATAGATCTAAGTTATGTTTTTAGTCTTCCTACTATGTATTTGTAGAAGATCCAAGTATTGGGTACACTTGGATGTGTTTGTAAGGGTAGAATATCCAAGTGATGGGTATCCTTGGATTAGGTGTTAGTTGTGTAGATCCAAGTCTTGTTAGTACTTGGATATAGTGTTAGAGTTATAGATCTAAGTGTTGTGTGCTTAGATCTATATGGTTTATGTGTTTAGGCCATAAAACACAAGATTTGTTATGTTGGGCCATAAAACATAACTAGTGGGTAGATTAGGTTGTGTCTTGGTAGTTCTCACTAAACTCTAAAGTGATGTGGTTGTGTCTAGGTAGTTCTCACTAAACTATAAAGTGATGTGGTTGTATCTTGTGAGTTCTCACTTAGCTTTAAAGTGATTAGTAGTTGTGTTGTGTGAAGTTCTCACTTAGCTTCAAAGTGAAGAGTCGTGAAAATTGGTTCTAACTTTCGATTAGAACTCGACATCTAGCCTTGTGTCGTTAAATGGTGAAGTGGGCGACGTTGTGTAGATTGGTCCTACCTAAGATTAGGACTCGACTTTTAGCTTAGAGACGGAAATTGGATAAGCGACGTTATGTATGGTTTCTCCACCTTAAGGAGTTTGTTGACTAGTGAAGTAACTCTCGAGTAAGGTGTACTCGAGGAGTGGAGTAGGGCGAAGAGGAGCTTCGTGACCGAACCACTATAAATCATCGTGTCAGTACTTTCCTTTACATTTATGTCTTTACTATTATAGATGTATTTATATGTTGTGTGTTGTGTGTATCTCATAATCTAAACATCTAAGTTGCGGAAAAGCTAAGGCTTAGTACGTGTGTGCTTCGTGTTTAGATTATAGTCAAGTGTACATCACTTAGTCTAAACATCCTAGTTGCAGAAAAGCTTATGCTTTGTACGTGTGTGCTTAGTGTTTAGACTATTGCTTGATGTACTCTTGATTTGATGTGTTTGTGTGTTTACTTACTTGTAGTATTTATCTTTCAATCAACACATCTCATATCTAGTCAAGCTTGATCGAGTATTTGATACAAAGGATTGTCAAAGTTTAACATGCAACAAAAGGTTAAGTTCACTGTCGGCGGTTCCCTAAATGGATCGGCGGTTCTTTATTGATAAAGAACCGCGGGTACACATAAGGACCGCGCACAGTGGATTAAGCCGAAATGTTTTGAAAAACTAACTAGAAACTATTCAACCCCCCCCCCCTTCTAGTTTCTACAGTACTGATTCTCCGTCCTTTTAGTATGGACATTCTTTCCTTATTAGGATTCCCCGTATGCAGCCAAATATTTTCCCTAGTATATGTTTTATATGTTTTGATTGCTTATGTTTAATTAGAATACCTAAAACCATATACATGCATAACCAATTTCACCTAGTTATGGAGGTACCATAACCATAACACTGGAGGCACTAGTGTTATGACTTCCCCACGGCGGAGTGATTGCTTGTGGCGTCCCTTTCAGTTTTTGGCCATTTATTATATTATCAGGTGGGTGTATGGGTGCATCCTAGTTACATGTTTTCAGTAGATTACTCAGTGTGAATGTGGTGTGTGCCTTGCATCCTTCACAAGGAGCTGAACCCTCCTACCCAAAACCAGTATATTAAATTAGAGGCAGCCCCTCTAATTTGCATGACGAGGTCACCCCTCCAAGTATTCATGCACGTTGATATTTCATGACCTATATTGGCTAACGATAAAATATGTTAAACAATTTTCACAAGATAAACATAAGGCTTTTCAAACTATAAAACCAGTTTTACTAAGATATAACCGGGTTATCCCGGACTTAGTTTCTTCCGCTGTTTCATGCTTATATGCTTATATGATTCATGCTTTACTTGTACATCCGTGCATTGAGCGTATTGCTCAGCCGTTTTTCCTTTTCATGTTCCCAAAACGGCAGGTACTCAGGGATGCTCGTAGACTTTAAGCGTGCGTGCATATAGACTTGAAGCTTTCTAGCCTTCTTTACTTTATGCATTTATCTATACTTTGATACTCTTTCCATGGTCATTGTTTAGTCCTTTCATTTACAGTACTTATGTTTGTGTGTGATGAGTTCTACTTTTGGACTACCGATGTTTGATTCCGGTATTTCCTTTATGGTCATGTAATGTTTAGACATTTATCCTTGTATGCTTTGATGACACGCCATAATCACGCGTGACATTCCATTTATCAAAATGGGGTGTTACATTGGCTGACTTATTCATGCTCAATCTGCTTATTTGTTAATAACTGCTTATTTTCAAGGTCTGTGGCATATCTGTGAACTGTTTGCTTATTATGTGCTTATTGAGTGAACCAAATTGTGATTTCTTTGTTGATATTGACTCCTTTTGATCCACTGATTACAAGGGTTCCCTTTTTTCCATTTGAATCCAACTGGATCTCTCTAAAAAATAAAGTCAATTAGTCAAAGCAATGGGAACTCCTTTCCCCTACTACTAGCTACTACTAGTGTTATTTCAACTGGTGCTTATCAATAAGCTATTCTAGCTTATTTTAACCTGCAACAAATTTAAATTTGTAATAGGTGTCACTTATTTGACCCATTTGTTCATTCTGGAGCATTTGAGGGGTTGACTTTGAGGTTTGACTAGAAAACCAAGAACTTTGACTTTTAAATAAGTGCTTATCAGCTTATTGTGCTTATTTAGCTTGGCTTATTGTACTTTTCTTTGTTGATTTGTCTTAATTAAGTCATTTAGAGTCTTTTGCAACTTATTAGAAGGTCTGAGGTGGTCTAGAACTCTAAGTCTACTATTTTGTCTTTTAGTGAAATTCTACTAGGCTTATTTATGGCTTATTGGGTTTGCTTTTTAAAAATTTCTTTTCACAGATATCTTAGGCATCTCAAAAGAAGGTTGTGTGTTCAATTAGAGCTTATGGCATTGGCTTATTGCTTAATGAGCTTATTGGCCCAATAAGAATAAGTTGTTGACCACTTAAGCTATGATAAGCTCAAAACCAGCTGTTGGGCCTTCAGACTTTTGTGTTTAGAATTAAATTTTGAGTCGGATAGGGATTTTTCAGGTCGTTTGGGCTTAGTTGAAGTTTTTGGGCCAAAAAGCCCATTAGTTTGGACTGTTTTCTATTTTAGCCCATTTGGGGGCCCATTAGGGGTATTTTGGTAATTTCACTTTCATTTTCTGCTTATTTAGGTTAAAATAAACTAGTTTTCAAGTCTTTTATAATTTTTTATAATTTTTGGATTTTTAATATTATTTTATTATTAAATTTCAAATTTTACTTTTTTGCACTTTTTATATTTTTCTTAGGTTAAATACATTAAAATAGGATTTTTGCAACTCTTAGATTAATTTTATCTTCATTTTTCTAATTTCTGGAATTATTTTAAATTTTTAATAGTTTTTAATCATTTTAAATAGTTTTAATTAGTTTAAAATTTTATAAAAGTAGTTTTTAGTCTTATTTGGTCATTTTAGAGGTTTACAAAGTGAAAAATCTTAATTTGGGCTTTTTAATAAATATTTTGATTTTTAGGGCTTTAATTAGCATTTAAAAATTAATATTTAATTAATTAAAATGTTTGAAAAAGTTTTGATCATTTGTAAACTCTTAGTTTATTTAATTTGATTTTTGGTAATTTTTTGGTAATTTTTAGAATTTATTTTTATTTTAGCTCTTTTTACGGTTTTAATTTTAGTCGTCGTAGTAATAATTTTCACGTCTTCGTCATTCTATTTTCTCATCCTCTTCTTTCAAATATTAATCTCAAACCAATTACGAATTATTCACACACATATACCTCCTTGGGAAACGAACTTATTTGGGTCATTAGTGGTTGATTTTCCTAAATCATCACTTAATACTTTCCGCTCGTCTACGCTCTTTTGTTTTCCTAAACAAGAGACGTAATTTACCATAATCAGGGTGCCTTCTTGTGCCAAGAATTCCAAACAGCGAACCATAAAGAAAAATACCAAGTAACAAGAAAGTAAGGAAGTTGAAATCTGGGTGTTTGAACATCAAAATCGTGCTATACATAAGTTATATTTGTTTTTGTGATTGTGAGTTTGAGTTATTACATTACTGTGAACAAGTGGGTAAAAAGAAAAATAAAAATAAAATATTTTACAAAAAGACGTAGCCAGGACTCGAACCTGCGCCACTCCCCTCACACACCAACACCTTAACCGTTCTGCCCTTGGGTCTTTTACTGTCAAGCTTTGTTTTCCATAATTACTTAAGGTGTGCTTTGTTTTAGCTTATTAATTGTTTTTGAGTTCTATAAGCTGGTTTCCAGCTTATTTATTAATCATTTTTAGCTCTTTTCATTTTCCCATGTTTTTGTTATAGTTTAAGACTTTTTGGCATTAAATTTTTATTTTTTACGTTTATTAATTATTTTTTATGATTATTTTTAGTTTAAATTCTGAAAAGTAATTAAAAATAGAAAAAAGTATTTTAAAAATTTTGAAAAAACAGTTTTAGGCTTTAATTAGTATTTTTGAGGTTTACAAAAGAAAAAGTTTTCATTTTGACTTATTTTTAATTTTATTTAATTTTTGTTTTTTCATTAAAATTTAGAAATTAATATAAAATTATTAAAAAGTTTTTGGACATTTTGGTTTTCATTTTTGTTTTATTCATATTTTTCTTAGCTTAAAATAAAATTTTGGTTAATTTTAGTTAACTTTCAATTTTTGTCGAGTTTTACGATTTTGCGTTTTTCACGTCGTAGGGTAATTTTCACGTAACCGTCATCCTCTTCTCTTTTCTTTCTTCATAATATTAATCTCAAAGTTAGTCATCTCTTAACACACACACACCAAGCCTCCTTGAGAACGAACTCACAACAATGGTCATTTGTGCACGGTTTTCCTAAATCGTCGTACTTACCCTAATTACCTCGTTTTCCTAAAAGAGTGTAAAGTTACAACTATCATCCCTTTAAACGTCTCATATTAGCCTCATTCGTTTTCATATATTCTTGAAAATCGTTTGACGAACTATTTTGATTTGAATTAAAGTTCCCTTGGTTTTGATTGTTTCTTTGAAAATTTCCTTGATTACCATTTGAAAAATTGTTACCTTGATTGTTGTTGTTTGAAAAATTCGAGTTTTGATTGTTGTTGTTATCTCGATTTTGCCAACTCAAATTACGACCTTGATTATAACCTTGATTCGAAAATTTTCTTTGTTGATTATTTCCTTGAAAATTGTTTCGGTTTTGAATCGAAAAATTGTTGCCTTGGTTATAATTTCCTTGTGATGAACCAGTGTTATTTTGATTTTGAAAATTGTTGTTTAACGAGTTAACACTCGACGTTTGGCTATCCGTAGCCGCACACTCGAAATAATTATGAGGTCCACCACACAACGTACACGAAACCTCAACCGCTTTCACCGTAGCGGGAGCGTCTTTCTTTTGCATCTCAATGAGAAAAGACGTAAACACATCCGTCAACTTGTCGACTTTCGCATCAACCCTCTCAATGTCGCGATTAGAATTACTATCAATGGCGACATTGGCAACACTCGGTGCGTTGCGGAGTTAGTAAACCTTGGATCGATTCTCGATAATCATTAATGCATCTTTCGGAGTTTTACACAAAAAGTTGCCACCAGCGGCGGAATTCAACGAATCTTGTTCTTGAAATCTAGGACCGTTGTAAAACTTATCGATTTGGTGCAACTCGGAAAATCCATGGTGAGGACATTGCCTAAGCAATTCCTTAAAACGATCCCACGCGTCTCTAAAAGATTCATTCGGTTTTTGCTCAAAGCTCATAATCTTGTTTTTGAAAAACGTCGTTTTAGACGGTGGGAAAAAATGATTAACGAATTTGGAAACGAGATCCTTCCACGTAATTATAGAATTAGGTGGCTCTTTCTCGTACCAATCCTTGGCGGAACCATCGAGCGAGTACGAAAAAAGCATAAGCTTGACGACATCGGTGTCGACGTTCTTAAACTTGCTCGTGGCCAAAAGACGATCAAAATTTCGAATGTGATCGTGAGGATTATCGGCTTCACGACCTCAAAACTTCGTAGCTTGTATCAACTAAAGCATTCCGATCTTAATCTCAAAATTCTCCTCTTCGATAGTGGGAATTACGATCACGTCTCCATAACCCTCGGTGGGCGCTTGGAGCAATTCTATCATCGAACGATTACCGGCCATCTCGTCTACGGTCTCTTCAACAACGATATTAGGAACGTCGGTTTCTAAGTCTCGTCTACGTCGTCGATTCCTTCGATTTCGATTGCGTCAATTCGAAGCATCGCTAGAATTAGAATAATCCTTCAATCGAGTGCGCATGCACTAAGCGTAGAATGGGGGTAGCAAAGAAGATTCTTTTTGGGGTTTTTAACGTTTTTCAATTTTTTTGGTTTTTGATTGTTTTTAAATTTTATTGGATTTTGGTGTATTAGGTAGACTCAAATCTACAAATCTCGCCTCGAATCAATTTCACGATTAAGGAGCCTCAAGGAATGAAAACGATCACGTGGAGTGAACGCCTTCGATGACTTTAAAACGTTGGTGGAACACCAATACGTTCAAGAGGGTTTAATCTTGAAAACAAGAAAATATATATGATACGTAGATAATACTTAGGCGGCAAACCCTCGATTAGCCCTCTTTCTCAAAACACGCACAAGCAAGCGGAGGAAACGAGGCGACGCTAAGCACTTAAGAGCCTTTTTCCTTTAGGTCGTGAAATACAACCGCCTTATACCCACCTTATAATTTGTGTTAATAAAAATTAAGCCTCACGAAAGTATTTATCTATTTTGCCTTTTAATCTTTTCTTTGGATTCGAATACAATAATTGAGTGATGAAATCTAAATTAAGGTTACGTTTTCACGCTTTTGGAGATATTGTAAATTTATTTTGATACGCATACAATATATTAATAATATTCACAAGAAAAACGAAAAGGATAATGGGATATCTACAATATAGTAAAATGGTTGTTTTGTGTTTAATTTAGGAAAATTAAACACGATTTATTTGGATATTATAATATAATAGAGAAAAATAACAAAATGAGTATGTACGATATTTACTCTTTCCAAAAATTGAAAAGCAAAAATGCACTACTCACACAAACACGATATGTATAATGGCTAACACACCTCCCCGGCATCGGCGCCAAAATGATTGCGATAAAAATATGCTTTTAGGAAAACGCGTATAATCGGCAAGTATTAAGTCTTACGATTTAGGAAAACCGTAAAACCGATAAATACGAGTTCGTTCCTCAAAGGAGTGTTGTTGTGTTTAAGCCAATATAATAAAAACAATGTTTGGATTAGTGTCGTTTTTGGGTTTGAGAAGAGAAAAATTAAAGACGAGTTACACTATTCACAGAAACAACAAAGACGATTTTTAAGGCTTGTTTGTGGGTTTCTTTTGGAACAAGAGGCACCCCCACAACCAGTTGGGTTGTGGGGAGTCACAACAATCAAAAAACAACCAAATCCAATACAAGATAATCACTCAAAATGGCAATTAAGAGTTACTGATATAAAGATATAAAGTCTGGGGACTTTGACTGATCTAGTGTGGTTGGAAATAAGTTTTACGTATTAGAAAGGATCAATCACTCCAACAATAGTCTAAGTAATAGCTCATAGTTTCGTTAAGTTAATATTCAACAAACAACGCCATGCCAAGCCTACAACATGTGTAGGCCGGCCCAATATGTAATCCCAATCTCATCTTAAGGCTTTGGTATATAAACCCTCTCCTTAGATGGAAAGGGTGTGGTTTTCTCATAATTTACACATAGTTAAGTGTGTATTTCTACACTTTCTCTCTCTAAAGTGTGTGTGAAATCTACCATCTTTCTATCTCTTTCTCTCTCTAAACATAAGCAAGATTTACAATATCTCATACAAATGGTATCAAGAGCCATGGGATGATTGTTTGGTTTATGTGTTTGTGTTCTTGATTATTTGTGCCTATCTTGATCCATTTCATACGAACAAATTTTTTTTTTGTTTTTTATGGTTTTTTTCTTGATACAAATCTTCTACATAGTTGTGGTAGAGATTTGGAATATTTACGTTGGCTAAAAACACAAAATTTTTGGGTGTTTTGATCATTTTTTGCTTAAAATCTCGAATTGGTTGAGTTTTGTCCAAGAAAAGTGGGTACTATTCCGACAGAATCCATCGGAAAAGGGTATAGTTATTCCGATAGCTTCCATCGGAAAAGGGTTTACACATTCCGATCATTATTCCGACGGGTATTCCGATAGAGGTATTCCGACAGGTTATTCCGATAGATTTATTCCGACAGGGGGTATTCCGATAGATTTATTCCGACGGGTATTCCGATAGGTTTATTCCGACAGGGGGTATTCCGATAGATTTATTCCGACGGGTATTCCGATAGGTTTATTCCAATAGGGGGTATTCCGATAGATTTATTCTGACAGGGGGTATTCCGATAGTTTATTCCGACAGGGGGTATTCCGATAGTTTATTCCGACAGGGGTATTCCGATCAGATATTTCGATCAATATTCCGACGAACCAAAAATTATTCCTTAAAAAATTTCGTGTGTTTTTGTTCGTCTTGGAATTTTTTGGTCAGAGAGAACATATTTTAGGGGATTTCAACATTGTTTCTTGACTTCAACTCACAACAACAAACACATTTACTTTCTCTCATTGTTCGATCAACGTTTGTAAATCTTAACTTATCGAAATGGAGTACACATCTCTTACGGATAAGTCCATCCTCTCGGGTACGGATAATCATCCACCAATGTTGGAGAAGACTATGTACGAGGATTGGACTTCCCGAATGGAACTTTACATGTTGAACAAAGAGATGGACATCTCATTTGGGCATCGGTGCTCAATGGACCATTAGATTATGGTACTGTGACGGAAGGTACAGTTACTCGCCCCCGCACAACGGGTGAATTGACCGGAGATATGAAGATTCAAGACAAATGTGATAAGTACGCTACAAACATCATTATCCAAGCCCTTCCCCCACATGTCTACAAACTCGTCAGCAAACATAAAGTTGCCAAAGATTTATGGGATAGAATTCGTGTTCTAATGCAAGGCACCTTGTTAACTAAACAAGAACGAGAGTGTAAGCTTTATGATACGTTTGATAAGTTTGCCTATGTTCCTAGGGAGTCTCTCAATGATTACTATATATTTACTCTTTTGTTGAATGAGCTCAATATCTATGGCATGGCAATTCCTACGTTTTAATTAAACACCAAGTATTTGAACACCTTTCCTTCTGAATGGCGTAAGTACGTGACGGCTGTTAAATTGGCTAAGGACTTGCATAACACCATGTGGATCAACTTCAAGCTTTTCTTCAACAACACGAATGCCATGTGATCGAGGCTCGGTTTTCTACATCACAAGTTCGTGATCCACTTGCCATGTATGCTTCTCAACAAATGACCCCCCCCAACAAAACATGGCTTACACTTATCAACCACAATCATACTTGCAGCAACCACCACAACACACATATCAGCAACCACTGCAACCATCTTATCAACCACTGATGATGCCACAGCAAGCATATCAACAAAGTGTTCATCAACAGTCTTTTCCATAGCAACCAACACATCAGGCATCTCCATCACAAGCTATCATTTCTCCAATCGGATATACTCCTCAGCAAGGATACTTCCAATTGAAGCACCACAAGCACAAGCCCTTTACTCCAATGAACTTCCACCAATTCAACCACCGGTCTTTACTCCAAATGATACGCCTACTGATGTCTTAAACCATCTCACTGCCTACTTGTCAAAACTTGTTGCTACTAGAGGTTTTCCACCAACGAACAATCAGCTCCGCACCTCTTCAAATCCTCGACAAAAAGCCATTGTTCAAGATGGTCAAGTGACGGTGCAACCTATTCAGGGAAGGCAAAATTGATATGGACCCACAACAAGGACCGTGAATGCTCAAGCTGTGAATTCTCAAGCTAATGGAAATGGAAGCACTGTTGGTCCACAAAAGGTTGTGACTTGCTACAATTGTAGAGGACAAGGTCATATGGCTAGGGAATGCACTCAGCCAAAAAGGAGAAGGGATGCAACGTGGTTTCGTAAGAAGATGTATTTGGTCGATGCTCAGTCTAAGGGAAGGATTTTGGATTCAGAAGAGTTAGCATTTCTTGCAGACCCAGGGGCAGCAGACAATGAAGGCATTGCAGTCGTTTCCACTTCTAATGCATCTTATCAAGTAGATGATCTTGATGCATATGATTCGGATTGTGATGACATTCACTCAGCCCAAGCTGCACTCGTTGCTAATCTCTCTCACTACTGTTTTGATGTCGGCAGTGAGGTACCAACCACATCTAATAATATTCATGATAATCCACATCATGTTGATCATGACAATAACAACCTTGAACAGCATTCGGGAACTAGTAACTCAAATGATGTGGTATCCAATCCAACACATTTGAGGGAACCTCAACCAAATGCTACGACGGGTATGGAATCTTATGTTCAACGTGATCTGGTAATGGTGCCTAAACATATTATTGATAACATGAATGTGGTTGTTCGACAAACCATAGATATGAATGCCAACCTAACCGTTGAACTTGCACTGTATAAGGAATGGGTCAAAACTTTTAAAATGGTCCCTCAAGCAGAGAAAATAACGTGTTCTGAATTTGACCAATTTCGTTTTGAAAAGATTGAACACTTAAAAGAAATAGAATCATTAAAGCTAATCTTTCCAATAAATTAAAAGAAAAAGAGTCGGTTGTCAATAATTTTCAAAAACTTAAAACGGATTTCGAAACACTCGAGTCTAAAAAGTTTGAATCGAAAATTAATGCTACCAAACTTCTTAAATTCAAAGAACAACAGCTTTTAAAACAATACGCTTCCAAAGAAAAGGTTCATCTCTTAACTAAATCGTTTAAAGAACTCGAACTTAAGCGTCTTCAAGATTTACAACCTAATCCCGGTTATGCAAAACAAGCTCAGGAATATATGCCTTGTCTTTATGATGTGGCCCTAATTGGCAAATTGAAAGAAGCACCTTATGTTCGTAGTACTGAGGAGACACAGTCACTTGCGGAAGAAACTCAATCTAAAATGCTTTCAAAATTCCATAAGCTTGATTATGATAAGCATAATAAAGATCAATTTTCTAAAAAGACCCGCATTCGCTTACAAAAGGAATAAGCTCAATTATCAGCTTTTGTGCCCCAAAGTTTGTGAACGGAAAACCTTCCTAGTACGTCTCCTACACTTGTCAAAAAGGATTTAACTAATTTAATTCCACCGGTAAGTAAGGTGTCCTTTAGCTTAAATGCGGTGCACCAACACTTAGCTGATTTTGACAAGGTCATTCTGGAACGTACGACGGCTTCGGCCATAACGGAAGGTGAATGGAATTTTGAGCACACAAGAGCTGCATTTCGATACGAAATTGTTCCATTTGTAAACAATGTTAAAGCTTGTCTTAGTAATATTGATCAAGATTTGCTTTTGGAAATAGAAGAAGTTAGACGTGTTTTCAATGAAATGTATGATGCTTATGAAAATAGTTTACTTGAAATAGAACGAGTTTCACGCCAAAATGATCAGCTTCTGAAGCAAGTGATGTCTCATGATATAGTTTCCGACTGTCTGAATAAAAGTGTTGATAATGATTCTATTGTGCATAATGTTGAATCTGTGGATAATGTGGTAGATAGTACTTGTCACGAATCTGACGCTGAATTTTTTAAGCTTCAAGATTCATATTCTTCGCTTTCAAAACATTTTGATGAGATTCAAACACATTGTATTTTGCTTGAATTCAAGCAACAATTTATTCAAGAAATCTTTGAAACGTCATTCGAAGGTGTTAATATCGATGATGCAAATTTTCAAAAGAATTTTCAATTGAATTTACAATCAAAACAGCATCAGCCAAGTGACAAGGTTGCTAAATCATTGCCGATAGACATAGAGAAATCTAGGGAGATTAACTATGGGAACGTACTTGAGGCCGCTGAGAGTTTTAAACTTGATCAAGATAATCGAGTTTCCAAGATTTTGTCAAAGTTGATAACTTAAAACAGAAAAATACACAACTCTTCGATTCAGTAAAGCCCGCATGTGCTAATACCACTACATAAAATCAATCAATGAATGAACAATTGAAACAAAAGTCGGTGGAAATATCTGATTTGAGGGAACATATTTGTGATAAAAATCTGGCTTTGACTGAGTTAAAGGAAACACTTTGTACCCTAAAAGGTAAGACTATTGTGGATAAGGCAGCCACTGTCTCAGCACCATCCTCTAGTGCAATCAAAACGAACCTCATCGTCGTCACACCATTTAACAAGGGCCTTAGGACAAAACAATCTCAAACATTGGTCACTAAAGATAAGGCAAAACCAAAACCAGCTTCTAATATTCCTGTGTTGCCTTCTACATGAGTAAGCACCACTACTAAGGCTCAAAGATCTAAGCTTAAAAGAAACAAGAATAATGATAGGATCTTGCCCCCATCTAGTAGTCAAGTGAAGAAGAACGTAGAAGCCTGTCACACCCCACCATGGCGGAATATGGGGCGCGAAGTATGGATATCATCACAACAAACGGTGTCTCTATAGAGAAAAGTAAATGCAAAAGAAATGTCATAAATGGCGACACAATGTCGTGACAATATCTCAACCAGATGTAGGAGTCTAGGTAAGTAGGTAATAGGTGAGTTCATAGTCCCATTTTCATTGAGTTTTTAAATGTTTTCTTCTAGTATGGGATGGAGATGACACTTGTGGTGTTCTTAAAATGTTTTGGTACTATATTTTTATTAAATGTTTGGACATAGATGTGTTATTGTGTGACATGCGTGCTTATGTGTTCTCATATGTGCTTTGATATGTGTTCTGATATGTGAATCTTGTTTGGGTTGTGATTGGCTTTGGTACATAGATGTATGGGAGTCTATGGGACCATTTGTGATGTGTATGGAGCGTGGGGCACGACCGGTCCTGAGTACTTGTGCATCGTGTAACACACCCATAAAGCGGGTATCACAGTGGTGGATCAATGAGCAAATAGCTTACAAAGCACAAATCATAATTATATGATTTTTGAAATACAATTGATATAAACATTATCTTGGTACAATCGTTCAAATCGTTGAATATCATTTGTTATAAATATCCCAGTAAAATATAAATCCCCCGTCGTTTTTATGCTCCTAAATGATGCTCAGTCCATGCTCAAATAATCTTGCTAATCATGCTTAATTACCTAAGAAAAACATGCTTAAAACAGTCAACATAAAGTTGGTGAATTCATAGAGTTTTGGGTAAAATCATAGTTTAGAACTTTAAATGTCCTACCTAGTGCTTGTTCAATATTTGATATAAAAATCAAGTTCAAAGTTCCCAATTATTATGTTCATTAATGTGTAAATAACAAGTTCAACGTTTCCCCATTTATTCCATTCATTAATGTGCTAAACTATATAAAATTAAGTTTAGGAATGCAAACCTTACAGATAGTATCATTGCACAAAGCTATATACTACAAAGTAATAACATTTCTTTCTATTTTCAAAACTGAAGCTTAACCTTCCATAGTCCTCAACAGATGAGAATGTAGTGTCCTACAAAAAGACACCCAACCCCAGTTCCTACATGGTATACATATGTTGTCCCGGCCAAGGCACAGTGAGCATGACTCACCCAGATGGGGATGGTCAATCCCAAATAGATCTATTTATAACATTCGGGCAATTTGCCATAATTTAACAGTTTCTACAGTAGGCAAATGTAATTAAATAACTGTTCAATTTGCGTTCTATAAGATAATTATCAATCATATTGTCAAAACAGGTTACAGTTTAGTTTACGTTCTATAAAATAAATTATAGTTATATTGTCAAACAAGTTACAGTTATTTAATAGCATGTCTCCCCCTCGCGGGTTGGTAAAATCATAAAAAGATTTAAAATGCGAGGCTATGAACTCACCTGTATAATATAGCTCGAGGATGATCAAGTATACAAATCACAGAGCACACAGTACATCGAATACCTAATTAATTAAGTACGTCTCAGTATATGCATAACTAATAAATGCATGCAGTTTAATTGGTCGTACGTTTATCCTTGTTATCATAGTATATTTAATTATTTTATATATACTGTTATGATGATAGTTAAGTGTGCATGTTGTTTATTCATTGTTTCAGTGTATTCCCGATATTTATAAAATATGTATGACATTATAGTCTTTACAATAAATTATTAATTTTATTAAATAATTTATTAGATTCCAAAAATAATTAATAAGTTATTATTAATTAAATCCTGATTAATAACATGTTGATAAAAATATAATATTTTATTCTAAAATTATTAAAATAGCTCTTGTGCACCAACAGTGGCTAATAAAGCTAACAGCGGGTGCTTTATAAAAACAGTGGGAATAACATTAAAACAATGGCTAGCTTTAGTCTAACAGTGGTAACTGTATAGCTAACAGTGGAAATTGTTAAGCTAACAGTGACAACTGTGTCCATGTGATAACCAGCAGTGGTAAGTTGGTAGTTATAACACTAACGGTGGCAACATAAAGAGGTCAGTTGGTAATATATAACTAACGGTGGTAATAATACACTATCGGTGGGAAAATATTACATGCATGTTTATATTTAACACCCCCAATTTACATTGCGCAGCGGAAAATACACAATTGGGTGTTAATTACAAACTTCATTTCACAACTCTTTAAATGACCCAAAAATAGTATATTTAAGAATAAATATGGAAATAATTTAAATCAACGTCTAAAACCTTCAATCCCAAGTAAAATCAGTTTGAAATATATCAGAGTAGCGTACAGGTTCCCCTAGGATCTTAATCAAACAATAAACCTTTTACCAAAATATTTGACCATTTACTATATATTTATGACAATAGGGAAAGAACTCTGTTTTAGACCAAATTACTACAAAAGCAATCCGCAATCCTTCTCCAGCAAGCTCCGCAAATCAACAGCTTCAAGTACCTGAAATACATGCTTAAAATCATCAACACAAAGGTTGAGCAAGTCTATAGGTTTTACAAAACATAATTGAACACATCGTAAAAATCATTCACAATTGTTTAATAGAATTGTGGCCATACAATCTATCAATCAGGTATATCACATATAACAATAGTTATTGAATTGTATTAAGCTCATGACACCGACCCCTTAACTTAGTCACCCACGCCAAATGCCAGCATGACTAGAAAAATTACCAGTGCCCCTACTAGGGTATTAATTGCAAGAACACCAATTCTCATTCACGTAAAATTATCCTTCCCAGCGGGTTACTCAGCGTAAGCCCTGGTCTCAGATAGGGTTGTCAGTCCAATAGTACTATTATTAGAATAAGGGTTATTCCCAACTCGCAACATCAAGTCAGAAGATAGTTAACGGCTCATGAATTTAGGGTCTTATGCAATAAGGTACTTATACAATTCATTTCATCAAAGGCAACATCGGGTCCGACAATTACTTATGACATGTGTTCATTTTACTTCAAATAGCATGTATCCCCCTCGCGGGTTTTAAACTCATTAAAACAAGTAGAAAGCGAGGCTATAGACTCACCTGAAGTAATAGCAGTAGTATGACGATCTTCGACGATAGTTGATGCCCGGTAAACATAAAAACCGCAACCTATCAAATAAGGCGCGTTCATCAATAATACTCGAGTAAAATCCATACTTAGTAATATCAAACTCAAAATCCTAAAATCAAAACCAATCCAAAATAAAAATAATACAAGTCCCCTTTTATTTCATTCTATATATTTACTATTGGTTGACTCCGTCGATAAAAATCTGCCGGTACACACCAAATGTACAAGCTCGTTTACCCCACTTAAACACGTCAAATTTTTATGATACTAATCAGTAACTTCACTTACTATATATAGAAAGCCCTGTTAAAAACTCATCAAAAGATTTTACTTTTAAAGTTTCCTGCCCGACTCATCTTTGAACTACAAAAACCTGACAGTTTTACGTCAACAATACTTATAGTCTTTTATTCCATTTATTTTTCTCCGTTTATGAAACCGACACTCAACTTTGAAAATAACTCGACATCCTCATACTTAACCTTAAAAATCTGTCCATGACATATTTAAAAATTCATTTTATAGTCCCCGAGGTTCGATCCAAATAACGAAAACAATTATATATTGTGTCGGTACTCGTCTCCCGGTACACGAAATAATCAAACTAACATAACTTTTCGCTCGTTTGGAGCTACAAGTCCTACCTTATACCAAAACGAAGGTAAAAACATCCTCTACAACAATATCAAACTAGTTCATCTCAAACTCAAATTCATATTTTCAGAAAATTAAATTTAATAATCTGCTATAAAATACATTTTTAAATATCACCCAAAATCAATTTTTCACCACATTTTAACCTTATTTTTACCACTATAAGCATTCCTATATTACTAGTTCATATCATAACACCTTAAATCATCCTAAATGATCAAATCATAAAAACCAAACTCAAAAATAATGACATGCAATCAATAAAACATATACATATGAACATAAACACCTACATATAACAAGAATTTAAGATCAAACATCAAGAATTTCATCCAAAAATGGGTTTTATAAAAATGTTAATGCATGTGGCTAAATTTCATATCAATGTGTAGAGAATCAAAAACTATGAATGGGTCTTTGATTAGTTTTAATATATTTAAACTTGGTTTTAAAATTTTGGGGTGTTTGTATGATGAAGGGTGGACGGGAAGTTTAAGAGAGGGGAGGAGAGATGAAAAATTTTGCATGTGGTGGATTGTGTGTATTTGGTTATTTAATTTTCATTTTATATGGAAAAAGTTTAGGGTAGTTTTTGCCAATTGTGATTCTTTTGGACCAAAGTGCAAATACTTTGTTAAAAAGCGGGAAATGACTATTAGTCACTTTTGAAAATTTTTACGGGTCTCGGGTTTCATAAAAATGCTTCTCAAAACTTAAAACGCACACAAAATAATATATTATATAGCCCCGGCAAGACTTAATACGACATAAAAATAAAAACGTCGAAATATTAAACATCGACATGTTTAAAATAAAATGTAAAATTTCTCGGGCATCCGTCGATATCGTCATCACTAATAATCCTCGCAACTCGTCAGAACTTAAAAATAAAATTTCAATCATCATCCAAATCAAATTACCAATCGTCATGAAAATCAACCTCGTCAAAAATTTCAAAAATATACGTAAAAATATAATTAAATAATGACCACGATTTTGGGTTGTTACATCCTACCCTCCTAAAAGAGAGCGACGTCCCGGCGCTCAACCCGCCTCACACTCGCACTTCCTCACTTCTAGAGTCAACGTGACCTCTTATCCTCAAGAGATACTCACGTCATTCACACCAGTCCAACTCAAATCTTATGATATCACCATATCCACATCTATTACTACACTTCAACTTTCAATTTCACCTTATATGCTAATATTACTTCATCATTCATACTCCTTCTGCATCACTTTCTCAGTTCCATTCCTTCCCCAATACTCTGACAACATACCCCACAATTCAGACAACATACCCCACAATTCAGACAACATACCCCACAATTCAGACAACATACATAGTTGTGATTCAAGTAGTCAGATTACACCTCTTAACTACTGATATGACGATTATCATCGCATAAAGATTCCATTTTCACAAGTTTCCATTTGTCCTCATAGTAAAATATTTAGATATCATCATTCCAAGTTTCTATTATATGTAGATGTGATTGATACCAAATTCAATTCCCATCGTTCAGTTCATCCTTTCACTCTGTCCATTGCTTTCCGAAAATACGCAATATTCCTTCTTAACTCAATTCTTCGCACTTTCTGTAGAAATCTCTAATATCCAAAAGTCAATCTCAATCTCTGGGTTACACATATAATACGTTCAAACCTTAATCAATACTCATACTTTATCACAGCGATTCCCAATATTCAAAAATTTCTCTGCCTCTACGCCCTGAGGTTACACTCACACTAAATACAATGAGATTATCCATAATTCTAACCAGTCCCTTAAATACTTTCCATACTCATTTTCCACTTTCATTCATTCTAACAATATCTATGTCCCAAGCGTAATGCTTAAACTAAACACAATGAGATTTTCAATAATTCTGACCAGTCATTTATATACTTCCTATACTCATCTTCCATTTTCAGTCAATCTAGCAATCACTACACTGAATTACTGTACCTTCCATAGTACATTGTTACATCTTCCTCATATCATATACTGTTTAAACAACTCCGTTAGTCTCATATATTCAAATCTGAAGTATATAGTGGTCAGATCAGTTCTTGATATCGTAATTCATTTTATTCCAACCATTCTGTGTTAATACTTCAATTTGTAAAATCCCTTCAATACTACATGCGACACTCTCAGCATTCTAAGAATAATTAAATTCTCTTCTTAATCTGAACAATTTATTCACCACTGGTCCTTGCATTCTTAACACATTCTCTGATCTAATAGGAGAAAAATTAAATAATCACAATAACCGTTTTTGTCCCACAAAAACATACATCTCAACTCTTTCATTTCTATTACCATTCTATTTCAAAATTTCCAACAATCTGTTGATCTTCTTTCTTTGATATCCCTTTTTCCAGTAGTTTATCAATTCAATTATAAGGTTCTTTCCATTCCATCCATTCTACTTGTTGTTACCAATATTCCAATTATCTCAAAACTCAAGAGTCGATTCTCAATTACTTCATAAATTTTATAAGCTCTTTTTCTTCTCCTCTTTACTAAATACTCACTAGTTGATAGTGAAAGTATCCACACTTATCCTTCATAATCTGAAACATACTTTGTAATACATTACTGATACAAGGCTTTTGACACCCCGTATAAAAATTAGTTCGTTTAAGTATGTCTCTTCGAATTGAAAAATGGATTTAATGTGCGGCTCAGTCGTTCTTTGGTGAAACAAAAATGTGTCGTTGTAGTATATTAAAAATCGCGAAGACTTAAAAAGTAAAATGACGTAAAAGTAAAATGTGTTAAAATAAAATGGGCGTTAAAATAAATCTAAGTCTAATTAAAAGTAAAGGGTGCAATTATTTAAAAACATGACGGAAAGTAATTTGATTAAACGAGTAAAAATTAAAGCGTGACGAGAATTAAAATTTGACAAAGTATCAAAACGTAAACTTAAAAATTAAACATGACAAAATAGAAAAGTAAACCCACCATCGGAATACATTCCGATCAGTACAATCGGAATGTACACAAACTCTGATCGGAATAAGGAATGGGCCTGGATCGGAATGCTGTCACCTTTCCAATCGGAATAACCAAACTTACCCTGATCGGAATATGCCTCGTCGGAATGTACTTACCTTTCAGATCGGAATGTGAAGAATGGACTCAGATCGGAATAACTGTCACTTACCTCCTGATCGGAATACCCACAAATCTCCTTGATCGGAATACTAATCAAACCCAGATCGGAATGCACTAAAATTACACTAATCGGAATGTCAACACAACACCCCAGATCGGAATGCCAGTCGGAAAACCAAAACCCTTTTCCGATCAAGCCAAGGAGCTATGGTCGGAATAATAAACCCTTTTCCGACCTGTATGGTCGGAATATAGTAAAAGGGATGAAAAATAAGCTAAACAAATAAGCTATAAATCAAATAAGCACTAGACTAAAATCCTAAGCAAACGCGTATAAGAAAAAGCTACTAAACTGAAATTTAAAGACTTTTGAAAACACAAAATGAAACAAAGTTTACGAAAACAAATTTTATATAAAAATAACTTTTATAAAAACTTAAGAAACTTTAAGATGAAAACAAATAAGCTATAAAATCAATAATCCAAAACAATCAAAAGCATAAAAACATAACCTTTAATCAAATAAGCAAGATAATAAGCATGTAAACAAAGATTAAAGAATAAAAAGAAAGGTAGAATGAGAGATAAAAACAAGAAAATTAAAGCACACTTACTAGGAAATTAAAGGTATTAAAAGTGCAAGACAAGTATTTAAAATGACATGAATTTAAAGAGCAAGTAATTAAAAGGTGGAAGACTAATTGTCACCTTAGCCAACAAGAGTAAAAATGATTATCCTAATGACTATATATAGGGGAGGATTAGGAAGCTTCCTCCCCTCCTTCATTTCTTCTTAATTGCACCATTAAGTCCTTCCCTTCTTAATCTTTTGTTAATCTTTGACTTTAATGACTTTTGGCTCGGGATTTCTTTAAACTCGTCTTTTAATTCTTCAATAAATAAGACTCGAGTTCTTCGGCTTTTAGTAAACTTCCGTCTTTTGACTTTTTCTTCGATAAATCTTCAGAATTGGTCTTGGACTTCCGTTCTTTTTGCACTCTTGACTTCTTGACTTCGTCTTTCATCTTTTTCTTCAGTAAAAGCCCGTAAATGCCCGTGTTTTCTCCACTTTTCACCTTTTCGTCCTAAATTACAACAAAAACACAAACCACGTATAATTCCGACATAAATGACATAAAATATACGTTTTGGCCCGGTTATTATTGTAATTAAGTGGTAAAAAGGATGGGTGTTTACACACCTATCAAATCCCCTACACTTGACCATTGCAATGTCCTCATGCAATGCATTAGTTACAAGAACGTTTACATTTTTCATCATAATCAATCCATAGTGGCCTTTATTAAAGAGATAGAAAATTACAAACATTCAAAGTAAAGAAATCAAAAGCATACCTTGGGTTTTGGAAATGTCATGAATAATCATCATCCTCAAGTTTTCACTTTCTCCAAACCAAGCTTAAAAACGAGATCATTGTTATTATAAGTTAGTAAACTAACACGAACTCATGTGGGCCAATTATTCACTTAGACTCCCTTATTCCTAGGGGTATCTCTTATATTTTATTGTTGTCTTGAATGATCACGAGGATACATGGTTTGACTTATTTCGATAGTTTATTAGGCCGAAAATAAAGTGAACGATTTAATCAATAGTTAGCTAAAGGACAAAATCTTTTAAAACTGCTTCTCGGGACCTCATAAAGTTCATATCTTGGCATAACTCGCTTCGCGATTTGAGACCTTTCTCGGACCGATATTTGGCAGCGACTTCATACTTCAAACCTTGAGAGATGTTCATGAAGTTATGGTCTTCTCTTCATATAGGAATTTCTTCACTTGAAGTTTTGAGAGATTCATACGTGGACCACGACTTCTTCATTTTTCTCCAATCTTTGTTTCGGATTTTGAGATACAACGATCCGCCTCCTTTTATGACTTGGATCTATTTATCCACATACCTTGCTAGGGTCTTTTCGGATACACTTCTCCATGACTTTTGGGGAGTTTTTGCTTTTCGTCGCGTGTCTCGGTCCTTCATATTGATTTTCGATAAATGATTCTTCACATCACTTTGGATCTTTAGCAACAAAATATAGCCCTCATGCCTTGTTAGGACCTTTTTGGACTCGCCAATCTTCGTGTCCTGCTTCAGTAAGTTATGCCTTGGCTATGAACTCTAATCCATACCGAGCAAATTTTAAACGATCTTGGGCTAGAAGCTAAGTAACTTCTCAAATCGTACAACCTTATTTATTGCAGATAAATTTATTAACTAGCGATGGAAGAATAGGCTTATAATTAACTCACATAAATTCATGAAAGAATACCGAACTTATAATTGGCTCTATCATCTCTCGTTCTCCACATTTTAAAATCTCAAGGAATGAGACTCGTGGACGCTTAGCCTATTAAATCAAAGTTTTGGGTTTTCGAGTAGCCTATAGGATCTTGTAAACTCTTAGACTCTTTCAAGTTTAGAAATCGCGTTTTAAAGTTCCCTTGATAAACGACTCTCTAGGATCAATTATAGGAACTTGCGAAAAGTTCTTGTTCTTAACCCGTGAGAGTTAAGACTTTCGCGTTTTATAGCTTCCTATATAAAAGCCTAGCAAAACTTGACTTAAACACGTTAAGGATACTAGCTAGAGTAACTTAGACAAGTAAACTCGGTTTGAGTCAAAAGATTCACAACGTTTGAAAATTAAAACCACTTTATTAAGCATTTATTCTAATAAGGAAAGAAAATAACTATACAAAGGGAAAAACTAATAGGCCAAAATAGATCAAAAATTTTGAAAAATGTCGAAAAATTGATTTTCCGGTTAAAATGAGGACAAATACAAGGAAAAGGCCACTTAACTTCGATAGAAGTCCCCCCTACACTTAATATAAACATTGTTCTCAATGTTTAAGCATGTGGGAGTAAACTCCCCTACACTTAGGACATTGTGCACTTTGTTTAAATCTTGATAAGGAAAAGACAACTAAAGAGATTTCTATTTTAATATTGAGAGAATATAAAATAGTGAATCGAAAAGAGTTTAGGATAGAACCGGGAAGAAGTGAGCACGGAATCACGGGTCATCAAGAATCATCAAGAGTGGATCATTGAGCGCTCGAATCCCTGATTATAAGAGGAGAGGAAATAGCAAACCAACGGGTCTCCCCTACACTTAGGATAAAGAAAGCGAAAAGATAGATACATGGGTTGCCTCCCAAGAAGCGCTTGATTTTTGATTACCGAGTCGTGAGCCTGACTCGACCTTGATCATCATAGGAAGAAGCATGAAACATATCCACCAGGATCAAAGACAGAGTTTTCGTCCATCAAATAGCACAAGCTTAAGGCGAACAAGGCAAGCCAAAGAAGAGTAGGCAAGGTTCCCTTAAGCAAAGATGGAGCACGGTGGAAGCAAGGGTGAAGTGGTGCAAGCAGATTTCCATAAGTTCCAAAGATATTTCCTTTTATTTCATCAGGTGGATACTGAGATGGCTGCAGAATATCGATACCGGGGTCGAACACCTTTTCCTTTAGGGGAAAATAGCACTCAGGCTCAGCAGAATGTGAAGAAGATCCGCGAAGAAGCACAACCTCGTCCTCAGAAGGTGGACAAAGAGGTGTTAAATCATATGTGTTCCGGATATTGGTGTCGACCGGTTTCTTCTACTTTGAAAGAATGTTCTTCAAATCCATAGTAGGATCAAGACGATAATATTCAAAATCATAAGGAGGAGCATCACTCTCATGAGGGAAGTAGGTTTTTAGAAACGTAGAGAAGTCTTTCTCAAATGAGTAATCGTCCAAAGTAGGATCGAGTGATGGCGGAGGATCTTCATCATGTGAAGAATCACTCGAAAGAGTATCGGCCTCATCAAAATCATCATATGTAGGCAGGTAGGGATACTCGGAAGTAAGGTCATCATAATCATCCGAATCTGAGCTAGAATCATCATCATAAGCATAGAAGATCGGTGGAGAATCGTGAATGGGAGAAGGTTCCAAATTGGATAGAGAATCATCGACATCATCTTGAAAAAGTGGATTATCATTGCAAGACTCGAATAGAGGATTGTTGTAGATGACAAAATCATCGAGCACATTAATCATATTCACGGATTCTCGTCCAAAGGATTTGCTTGTAAGCTTCCCCATTTTGAAAACTTGTGAATCATTCCCGACTCTTAAGATTAACTCACCTTCGGCAACATCAACTAAAGCTCGTCCGGTTCTTAAGAATGGTCGACCAAGTATTAAAGGAATACGAGGGTCCATTTCATAATCAACAACCACAAAGTCTCCCGGGAAAGTAAAGGTGCCAACTTTAATGAACACGTCTTCGGCTATACCAACGTGGTAAGCGAGAGTGCGATTAGCAAGTTCGAGAGTCATCTTTGTGGGAGTGAGGTCGGGTAATGATAGTGTTTTCCAAACACTCAGAGGCATCAAATTAATACTGGCCCCGAGATCAGCAAGGGCAGTAAATTCTTCAGTTTTGTTGAAAATGCAAGGCAACACAAAACGACCGGGATCTCCAAGCTTTTCCGGAAGTTCTTTAAGAATAACTGCAGAACAGTTTTCATTTAAGCGTGTGTTGGCGAGCTCAATCAACTTTTCCTTCTTGCAAAGCAATTCCTTGAATGCTTTAACAAATTTCGGCATATGGACAAGTGCTTCAACAAGGCTAATGTTGATGTTCATTTGAGATAGCATCTTCACATAGCTTTGCACTTGACATTTATTCTTGGTTAGCTCGTTGGTCTTGCCTAAGAGAGAAGGATATGGGATATTGGGTTTGGGTGGTGAGGGTGTAGGTGTAGGTAAAGGTTGAGATGTTAAAGGGTCCTTCCTGGGGACATCGTCATGACGAGGCGGAGACGGTAATGGTGCACTAATACTAGGTGTAGGAGGAGTAGGAATAAATGGTGGTGGAGGAGGTGTAGATGATGGGGGCGGGATAGGTGGATTGACAATGGTAATTCCACTACGGGTAGTAATAGCACTCACATTTGCTCGCGGATTGGTGACGGTGTTTGAAGGTAGAGAACTTGCAGTAGAAGGTTGAGCGGCGGGCAAGAAACTAGCAAGCATATTCTTCAAATCATTTGTTTGATTGCTGAAGGATGATTGAATATTATCGCGAAGCTCGGATCTTATCTCATTCCCTTGCTTGGTGATATCTCCTTTCAAATTTATAATTTGGTTCTGCAAATTCTTGATTTGCTCACCTTGGGTTCTCATGATGGCTTCAACATCGGGGTTAATGGGTGGGGCTTGTTGGGCGGGTGGGTGATAAGGATTAGAAACTCTTGGTGGGATTTGGTTGCTTCTATTGTAATTGTTGGCGGGGTTTTGGTTTTGAGGAGAAAAACCGGGTGAAAGGTAATTGTTGGACCGGTAACTCAGCAGATTTCTATCCCCTTGTTGTCGAGCTTGGTAATTTTCCGGTGAATAAATACCATAAGTTGCATACATATTTTCTGGATTTCCTTGTGTAGAAGGACAATCAGTGTATGAGTGAGGACCGCCGCATGTTTCACAAGAAGGTGCAACCGCTTTAACTTGTTGTTGTTGGTTTGAAGAAAGAAGCAAGATACTTTTACTCATTTCAGTCATCATGCGGGTGAGTTCGGTCATATCAGGGTTTGCTGAAGTAGAAGAAACATTGACTCTCGGGTTGTTCCTTGAAGAAGTAGAGGAATCCCAGTTTTTGTGGTGAGTAGTCATGTTCTCAATTAACTCTCTACACTCCTCGGGTCTCCTTTTCATGAATGTGCCACCGGCGGCTGCATTAATCGTATCACGATCTCGAAAAGTCAAACCGTTGTAGAAAGTATCAATCAATGTGACTGGAATCAAGTTGTGGTTTGGACAACGATCGATCAAGACATTATATCTTTCCCAAGCATCAAAAAGATATTCATCGGGGTCTTGCATGAAACCGCTGATTTGATTGCGAAGGCTTGTGACCATGGATGGTGGAAAGTAGCGCGATAAAAAGCGTTGAGTCATGTCATCCCAAGTATGAATAGAATTCTTCGGGAGACGATCAAACCATTTCTCGGCTTGATGTGATAAAGTATGTGGAAAGAGTTGTAGGCGAAGAATATCCATTGTGGCACCGGGTAACTTCATGCTTTGAGTGATTGTAATGAACTTGTCGAGGTGTTTGTTGTCATCATCATCAGGCATTCCTGCGAATGGATTAGTTTGCACTTGCTGAATCATGTGTTGCTTCAACGAAAACTCCGGAGCCGTGATTTGCATCGGCGCAATCAGTCCTCCTCGTCCAAACATGGTAGGTTGACAAAGCTCCTCCATTGTCCGAAGATCGGGCTGTGGAAGAACATTGTTGTTATTGTTGAGGTGCGGTGGATTATTGTTGTTGTTAACACCTGACATACTTAAATCTACTCGAGTCTCGGGCTCTTGATAATTAGAAGATCTAGTACGCATACACCTACAAAGACAAAAGAAAACAATTCCAAACACAAAGACAATATATATACACAATAAAAATAAAATCTTTTTGGATTTTTGAAAATTTTAATTTTTATGTATTTTTAACAATTTTTAATTTTTATGGTTTTTTGAATTTTTGTGCAAGAAAAATAACGCTCACAAGTGAACGGATCCCAAAAAGCAACGCGTCTTTCACAGAAAACCGGTAATCTTTACGAAAAGAGCCGGCAGCGGCGCCATTTGATACAAGGCTTTTGACACCCCGTATAAAAATTAGTTCGTTTAAGTATGTCTCTTCGAATTGAAAAATGGATTTAATGTGCGACTCAGTCGTTCTTTGGTGAAACAAAAATGTGTCGTTGTAGTATATTAAAAAGCGCGAAGACTTGAAAAGTAAAATGACGTAAAAGTAAAATGTGTTAAAATAAAATGGGCGTTAAAATAAATCTAAGTCTAATTAAAAGTAAAGGGTGCAATTATTTAAAAACGCGACGGAAAGTAATTTGATTAAACGAGTAAAATTTAAAGCGTGACGAGAATTAAAATTTGACAAAGTATCAAAACGGAAACTTAAAAATTAAACAAGACAAAATAGAAAAGTAAACCCACCATCGGAATACATTCCGATCAGTACAATCGGAATGTACACAAACTCTGATCGGAATAAGGAATGGGCCTGGATCGGAATGCTGTCACCTTTCCAATTGGAATAACCAAACTTACCCTGATCGGAATATGCCTCGTCGGAATGTACTTACCTTTCAGATCGGAATGTGAAGAATGGACTCAGATCGGAATAACTATCACTTACCTCCTGATCGGAATACCCACAAATCTCCTTGATCGGAATACTAATCAAACCCAGACCGGAATGCACTAAAATTACACTAATCGGAATGTCAACACAACACCCCAGATCGGACTGCTAGTCGGAAAACCAAAACCCTTTTTCGATCAAGCCAAGGAGCTATGGTCGGAATAATAAACCCTTTCCGACCTGTATGGTCGGAATACAGTAAAAGGGATGAAAAATAAGCTAAACAAATAAGCTATAAATCAAATAAGCACTAGACTAAAATTCTAAGCAAACACGTATAAGAAAAAGCTACTAAACTGAAATTTAAAGACTTTTGAAAACACAAACTAAAACAAAGTTTACGAGAACAAATTTTATATAAAAATAACTTTTATAAAAACTTAAGAAACTTTAAGATGAAAACAAATAAGCTATAAAATCAATAATCCAAAACAATCAAAAGCATAAAAACATAACCTTTAATCAAATAAGCAAGATAATAAGCATGTAAACAAAGATTAAAGCATAAAAAGAAAGGTAGAATGAAAGATAAAAACAAGAAAATTAAAGCACACTTACTTGGAAATTAAAGGTATTAAAAGTGCAAGACAAGTATTTAAAATGACATGAATTTAAAGAGAAAGTAATTAAAAGGTGGAAGACTAATTGTCACCTTAGCCAACAAGAGTAAAAATGATTATCCTAATGACTATATAGGGGAGGATTAGGAAGCTTCCTCCCCTCCTTCATTTCTTCTTAATTGCACCATTAAGTCCTTCCCTTCTTAATCTTTTGTTAATCTTGGACTTTAATGACTTTTGGCTCGGGATTTCTTTAAACTCGTCTTTTAATTCTTCAATAAATAAGACTCGAGTTCTTCGGCTTTTAGTAAACTTCCGTCTTTTGACTTTTTCTTCGATAAATCTTCAGAATTGGTCTTGGACTTCCGTTCTTTTTGCACTCTTGACTTCTTGACTTCGTCTTTCATCTTTTTCTTCAATAAAAGCCCGTAAATGCCCGTGTTTTCTCCACTTTTCACCTTTTCGTCCTAAATTACAACAAAAACACAAACCACGCATAATTCCGACATAAATGACATAAAATACACGTTTTGGCCCGGTTATTATTGTAATTAAGTGGTAAAAAGGATGGGTGTTTACACAGCTATCAATAACTATAACATATCTCGTCTAAAATTTACCGATTATTATTTCCCAGTCATCATTAAGTAATCCTTAATTCCTCTTCCTAAAAATCCCCGAATGGCATTTATACACAAGTCCTTCTTATTCTTATTTTCTTCATACTTGATTCCATACAAGTAATACTTTTCAATCCCAAAACAAATACCACAGTGTCCAATCTCATGATCATATAAACCCCATTATATTTCTTTATTCAAGTCAACACACTACTATTGCCTTCCTTTCCACTTGATATTATCCAAATATCGTCATTGCAGCTCTATAATTTCTTCAGATTCCTCCAATACTAACTATACAGACACAGAATTTCAATCTATCCTCATCGTTCATAAACAACTTCCTCAACTACAGAATCAGATCTAACAACCACAACTTAAATATATTCTCCATCTATACATCTACCTCCATTCATGTATTTAAGTTCTTCTTTGTCAGCTGTATCCTTAGTTCAACAATCAGTGAAAACCTCCTGATAAACCTACGATAATACCCAGCTTACACAAAGGAATTGACAAGCTTTAGTCGGTTTTGTCGGTATCGACAAAGCCTCAATCATTTCAATCTAGTTAAATTTTCACGATCACTTCAGCCATAGATCGCACATTCTAAAACATCTATAATACTCCAACTAGAATTCTTATCCAAAGAATTTTTACACCATTCCTTTTTTTAATAACAATTTTCCAGTTGTTAGGGATTACTTTTCTTTCCTTCAATCATCTTCTCATCATACTAAACATTCACAATCAATAATGGACACCGAAATCTGGTGCTCAGTTTGTTCAGCCCCACATCAATCATCTTATTCACAGAACATCCAGCTTCTTTACTTTCTTCCGTTATTACTTCTCTGACGACTTACCCTTCCCGTCAAATCAGATTATCCTTATTGTCTCATCTGCCAATCCTTACAATCGATCATATTACCATCCTTAACACAATGCCATATAATAAAATATACAATCAGATTACATAACTCCTATCACCAAGCTAACACAAAGCTTCCTTTTTCCCAAGACGACAGTGAATTCTACGATTCTGCAGAACAATCATATAGTATCCTCAACTACCAACTCATATTCTCATTCTTTTCCGACTACTACTAGTAAAGCGCACAGAAAATTCGACTTATTGTAGTTTCCAACTTTATTTATCATATCCTATGATATTCATCCTTATCCCGGTTAACTTTCTCACAACTCTAGTTCAATTAATTGCGCTATACTTCTTAATTACATAAACTCAGAAAATATTTCCTTAATATATATACATATATATATATTATTCTGTCGGTGAATTTCTCATTTCTACCAACCGTAATTTCTTGTTGATTTCTCGTCCTCAGGTCTGCTAAAATCTAACATCTTCAAATCTCGATATATCCTCAATAACACCTTCAGAATTTAATGTTGGGAATAAATTAAGGCCAGATCACTTGAGCGCTGACACGAGCAAAACAAGCGCTAACAGCTCAAGCATTGACAAGACAAAGTCAAGCGTTGATACATTGAAGACAAGCACTGATGGAAAGATATACTCTACGCGTTTATTGTATTCTAGATTACTTCTAGTAAAGATAGGAACAACAATGTATTTTCTATATTTATCTTTACCTAGAATAGCTGATACGTAGATTATTATACAAGGCTTCTTATGTCTATAAAAGAAGATCTTTAGGTTAATGTTTCATATAAGTTTTTCATTCGTAAACTACTTTCATTGTAAGCAAGTTTGATATCATTAATCAAAGTGAAAGTTTGTTTATATCATTGTGTGTTCTTGTTTATGTGTTAATTCCGCATAACACTTAGATTATCATAAGCATATACAAAGGTTTCTCTAAGTGTATTACTTGATATAATCTCGTATACATAAAGCTAAATCGATCTAAGTTTGGGATCAACAAGTGGTATCAGAGCTTGTTGAGGAACTTTTGATCTTAAAGAACACAAGAACCCCAAAAATCACCAAAACCCTAATTTTCTCAAAAACCCTAACAACATCATGTCTGAAGCAATAACCTCCTCCTCCTCATCTTTACCAAACATCAAGATTCCCATGCTTGATGCAACCAACTTTGATTTGTGGAAATTCAACTTTGAGCAATATCTGGGAATCTATGACTACACACTCTGGGAGGTTATTGAATATGAAAACACATTCGATAAAGCCCAAAAGATTGCTAATGTTATTGCTCAAAGATCAGCTATTGTTGGATGTTCTGAAGAGGATAAGAAAGAAAAACCTAGGGATGGTAGAGCTGTGGCAGCTGATGACATAGCAAAGAAAAGGGTCGACATGAAAGCCCTAAATATTCTGAAAGTCTCTTTGGGACAAGAGAACCAGCATAAATATAGAGGCTATGAATCTGCTAAAAACCTTTGGGAAGCTCTTGAAGTTGCATATGGTGGCAATGCAGATACTAAGGAAGAGAAGAAAAAACAACTCATGCATGATTATGCTGTCTTCAAAGCTCAACCCAATGAGAAACTGAGTAGTGTGAGAAGCAGATTGCTTGACATTACAAGCAAGTTGTCCTTTATGGGGACACAACTTGGTGATGTCGACATTAATGCTACCTTTCTTAAAAGTCTTGGTGAGGCATGGAAGATTGAGGCAAGATCAATTCTTGCCAATAATACCTACAAAAGTTCCACGTTTGATGACATCTACAACAAACTAAGGCTGTTGGAAGATGAAACTCTTTTAGAGCATGGAAGCAAATCTACCACCAGTAACATGGCCTTCTTCTCTCATAGTGAAGGTCAATTCAATCAGAAGGACTCTTACATGCATCCAGTTACTGGATCATCATATGTCAGCGCTGGAACAAGTCCTGTCAACGTCTCCTATTCAAACGCTGACACATTCAAGAGTAACTCCCCAATAGTTAAACCTGCTGGTTTAGATTTGGATACTGTATGTGCTTATATTGCTTCTTTACCCAATGGTTCAGTGATTACATATGAGGACCTTGAGCAGATAAGTGATGAGCACTTGGAAGAGATGGACATTAAGTGGAACATGGCTCTTGCTAGTATAAGAGCAAATAGGTGGAACAAAAGGTTTAAGAAGAAGATGACCTTCAATGCAAAAGACACAGCTGGATTTGATAAATCCAAAGTTGAATGCTACAACTTTCATCGTATGGGTCACTTCATGAGGGAATGCAGATCTCCTAGAAGATCTAATGCTGGTAAACCCTCAAGTCAAGTTGTTAAAGCTCAGGATTCCAAAGCCATGGTTGCAGTTCAAGGAATTGATGGTATGGGATAGGATTGGAGCTTTCTGGCTAAGAATGTTGAAGAGGATAAAGCTTTGGTTGCTGAGGTTGAAGAAGAATAGAATGTTGAATATGCTCTCATGGCACACTCCTCCTCTTCATCTGATAATGAGGTATACAATGATGCTTTTTGTAGTAAAGGTTGTAGGTTAAACACTGAGAAACTTAACAAAGAAGTGTTAAGATTAATGAGTGATGTGAGTACTGAAAAGTGCAAACTGTCTAATTACCAAGTAGCTCTCACTCAAACTGAGAAAACCGTTTCTGAATACAAGAAAATGGAATTTGACTTAAAAGATAAAATAAATATCTTAAAACATGAGTTAAATGCTAGTATGGATATTAGAAACATCATGGTAAGGGTTAATGGTGAGTTACAGGCTAAGTTAGATGAGGCCATTAAGAATAAAGATAATGTTGGCCTTAAAATTCAAAGATTTGATAGAGCCACTCAAACCCTAGGAGACTGTGTGGGTAAACAAAGGGATCCTAAGGACATGAATGGGATTGGGATGAATGATTACTTTTTGGTTCCACCACCAGCTGGTGACTTCTATGGTGTCCAGCAAAAGGACTTATCTTGGACTGGTTTGCCAGAATTCCAAGAGGAGGAATTCATTCCTCCACCAAGAGTTGTCACTCCAGTTGAAGAATACCAACAAAAGTTGACTGATCTGAATGAATGGAAGAAAGCTAATCCTACTTTGTTTGTTAAGGGTGGCTTACTATGTGAAAGTCCCAATGAGTCAACTCCCATTAAGGTTACAAACCCAGACACTGGTAAAGCTGTTGACCTAGGCTCAAACACCGATAGAAAACCTAGCATTAAATATGCAGAGATGTATAGGAATACTAGGTCACCCAAAAGCCAAGTTAGCAATAATGGAACAGGTTTCTTTTCTTCTAGACCTAAGGTTGTGTCTAGAAAAGCTTGTTACACTTGTGGTAGCTTTTCACACTTGGCATACAAGTGTATCAACGCTCCCAAAGCCAGCGCTGACATGAACAATTTCAGCGATGACAGGAACAAAGTCAACGTTGTTAGAAAGTCAAACGTTGTCAGACCCAAACCTTGTGTGGAGCAAAGTCCACAAGTTGTTAGACCTGCCCCATTCTTCACTAGAGGGTCTAACACTCATGGACAAAGACCATTTCAAAAGACAAACACTTGGTCTAATAGGCAATGGGTTTCTGTAGCAAACCCTAGATTCAACGCTGACAAGGGTAATTTCAGTGTTGACAAGACTAATTCCAACGCTGACAGAAACATGACCAGACCTAAATATTTGCAACCACAGGGTAAGAGGTCTAAAGCTTCTTCAAGCTTAACATGGATACCCAAGAAAGATCAAAACCCTAATGATAATAGGATTTCAATGACTTGCAACAGATTTAATTACATTTCAAAGGTCATTACAAAACCTATTGGGGTTAACTGGGTATTTCATCCTAAGAAGGATGAGAATGGGGTTGTTGTGAGAACTAAGTCTGTTCTTATTGAACAACCAGATGAATCCAAGTCTTTTAAGACTTGGGTTCCCAGAGAAAACTAATTTGTTTTCTTTATGTGCAGGGCATTCAACGACAGGTCAATGATTATGGATATTGGGATAATGGATGCTCAAGGCACATGACAGGGAAGGAAGATTATCTCACAAACTTCACTCCCATTAAGGATGGTGATAAGGTTTACTTTGGAGGCGGATATGGTACTATCACAGGAAAAGGGACCCTTCTCACCAAGAATTTGCGTTTTGAGAACGTATTTCTGGTAAAAGAACTTGATTACAACCTTTTTAGTGTATCACAAGTTTGTGATAACAAAAATTAAGTTATGTTTACTGATACTGAGTGTTTGGTGTTAAGCAAGGATTTTAAGATCCCTGATGAGAAATATATTGAGTATAGAACACCTAGGCATAAAGACATATACAATGTGAATTTGAATGGGATTAAAATGAACAATAATATGTCTTGTTTTTATGCTAAAGCCTCAGTAGATGAAAGTAATTTGTGGCACAGGAGACTAGGGCACATAAATTTTAAAAATATAAATAGGCTTGTGAGACTTGGTTTGGTTGATGGTTTGCCTGAGAAGGCCTTCCACAATGACCACTCTTGTGTTGCATGTCTTAAAGGCAAGCAGCACAAGGTCTCATTCAAGTCCAAACAGGTGCATACTAGTTCTAGACCTCTTCATATGCTACACATGGACCTCTTTGGTCCAACCAATATAGAAAGTTTGAATGGTAAGTCATATTGCTTTGTTATCACAGATGACTTCTCTAGGTTTACTTGGACATTCTTTCTAGCTATGAAGAGTGACACAGCTGATATTCTAATTGATTTTATCACTCAGATTGAAAAGAGGTCTGGCAATGAGGTTAAAATGCTTAGGAGTGATAATGGTGGTGAATTTAGGAATAAGAAGCTAGATGATTTCGGTGCCAGGAAAGGAATTACTAGGCAATTTAGTATTGCTAGAACCCCACGACAAAATGGGGTTGCTGAGAGGAAAAATAGAACCCTAATTGAAGCAGCCAGAACAATGTTGGTTGATGCTCATTTTCCTATAGCCTTTTGGGCTGAGGCTGTTAATACAGCTTGTTATGTTCAAAATAGAGCATTGGTTAACAAAATTCAGAACAAAACACCTTATGAGTTACTTTGGGGAAGAAAACCTAATATTGGTTTTCTCAGACCTTTTGGTTGTCATGTAGTAGTATTAGATACTAGTGATGCCTTAGGGAAATTTAGTGCAAAAGGTGATGAGGGCTACTTCATGGGGTATTCAGTGCAGAGCAAGGGATATAGGGTTTATCTTAAAGAGGAAAAACGTATACTTGAAAGAGTACATGTTAGGTTTTTAGAGAATAAACCTAGTGATCCTGAAAGTGGTCCTAATTGGTTGTTTGATTTGGAACCTTTATCTAGAACTTTAAATTATATGCCTGTCACTAATCCAGACATTGTGAAGGTAACTTCAAATGTTGTGGAGGAACAAGTTGCTGATGTTTCAGGTACATAGGTTCATGAAAGGGTTGGATCACAAGCAGAAAAGACATCTCCTATACAAGAATATGTCACAATTCCCATTTGGACATATGCTTTTGCTGCTGCTGCTGCTGGTAAAGATAATGGTGGTTTCCAAGTACCACCAGATACAAACATGCATGGTCCTTCAGGCACTGACAAAGGCAAATCTAGCGCTGACAAGACCAATTCAGACGTTGATGGTTCAGACGTTGACAACAACAGTTCAAGCATTGTTAGCCCAAGCGCTGACAAACAAGATTCAGGCGTTGACAACACTTCTGCACATCTTTTCTCTTCCATTTTTGAACAAGGTGAACCTTCCAATATTTATGAAGAGGTTCATCCTCATGTTGATGAAAGAGAGTCTGATGAAGAAGACATTGGCAACATGGAGAATGAAGTTGAAGATACCAGACTCCTTGAGGGAGCAGTACTTACTTCAGTCATGAAGAATCATCCTCCTTCTCAAATCATTGGTGATATTCTGACTCCAGTTCAGACTAGAAGATCTCATCAAGGTCTTGGTGGGTTTATTGCCAATATACACAAGAAGGTTGATACCCCTCTTGTGCAAGCATGTTTGTTTGCCTGTTTTCTGTCACAACAGGAACCCAAGAAAATATTTGATGCTCTCAAAGAACCAAGTTGGGTGGAAGCAATGCAAGATGAGCTTCACCAATTTGCAATTCAGTATGTTTGGGAGCTGGTTGATTGTCCCAGATATGTCAGACCTATAGGGACAAGATGGGTTCTGAGGAACAAGAGAGATGAAAGAGGCATTGTGGTCAGAAACAAGGCAAGGTTAGTGGCTCAGGGATATACACAATAGGAGGGGATAGACTATGAGGAGGTCTTTGCACCAGTTTCAAGGATTGAAGCTATAAGGATTTTTCTAGCCTATGCATCCTGCATGGGCTTCACTGTCTATCAAATGGATGTCAAGAGTGCCTTCCTCTATGGAACTATTGTTGAGGAGGTATATGTGATGCAACCTCCTGGTTTTGAGAATCCAGATAAAGTGTATAGAGTCAAAAAGGCTATGTATGGCCTTCATCAAGCCCCTAGAGCATGGTATGGTACTTTGTCTACCTATTTGGTGGACAATGGATTCAAGAGGGGCACCATAGATCAGACATTGTTTACAAAGAAGAAAGGCAAGGATGTGTTGCTTGTCCAGGTCTATGTTGATGATATCATTTTTGGGTCTACTGATCAAAAGATGAGTGACGATTTCTCCAAGCTTATGACAGACAAATTCAAGATGAGTGCTATGGGGGAGATGAACTTCTTTCTTGGTTTACAAGTTCATCAGAAAGAAGATGGTATCTTCATCTCCCAGGATAAATAGTGGCTGAGATCTTGAAGAAGTTTGGCTTTTCTCCACATGAAAAGAGGGCTACTACTCCTATGGATAGAGAACACCCTTGGGGAAAGATTGGAGATGGGAAAGATGTTGATGTCAGGCACTATAGATCCATGATTGGATCATTGATGTACCTTACTGCCTACAGACCTGACATCATGTTTGCTGTGTGTGCTTGTGCACGCCATCAAGTGACTCCCAAAGAATGTCACCTTTATGCTGTGAAGAGGATCATTAGGTACCTAAGATGCTATCCTAGTCTTGGTTTGTGGTACCCAAAGGATTCACCATTAGAGCTGATTGCATATTCAGATAGTGATTATGGAGGTGATAAATTTGATAGGAAATCCACAACTGGTGGATGTCAGTTTCTTGGGAGCAGGTTGATATCTTGGAAATGCAAGAAACAAACAGTGGTGGCTAATTCTACAACTGAAGCTGAGTACGTGGCTGCAGCTGCTTGTTGTGGACAAGTTTTATGGATTCAGAACCAGCTGTTAGACTATGGGTATAATTTCATGCATACCAAGATATTTGTTGACAATAACAACACTTTATGCATCATTAAGAATCCTGTACATCATTCTAAAACTAAACACATAGAAATTAGACACCATTTTATAAGAGATTGTTTTGAAAAAGGTTTAATACAACCAGATAGGGTTGACACTGAGGAAAATGTGTCAGATTTACTAACTAAACCTTTTGATGCTGGGAGGTTTCAATACTTGATAACAAGTATTGGAATGATCAATCTTACATAATATGTGTTTTGAAGTCTTTTTGTAAAAGTATGTACAGGATGATGCATTGTTATTGGTCTTATTGATGATTTAGATTTTCCACTATATTTTTCTAACACTGATAAAGGTTGCTTGAACGCTGATAAGTGTTTTTGTAACGTTGTCAGCAATATGATTGTCTAACGCTGACAAAGCTTCCGTCAACGCTGTCATGTGTTATCGGGGCGTTGTCAGCAACAATGTTAGTTTTTTGGTTTTCAATCTAAATGTGCAGATGGTGTTAGCAGTATACCATTGGATACAGAGTTGCTTATGGATCAATGGAGAAGCATTTGGACAAGTTTTTATTTATGGATGATGGTTGGAAATTTTAATTCCTATCTTGACATAAATTTTTATGTTCATGCATATTTTTGGCAACCTTATGTATCATAGTTTAAGGGGAGGTTTTAGGAACCTTTAGGATGTTTGGGTATCCATATGATACTCTTATCACAATTCTAGATTGTGTCCACAGGTGAGTATGAGTTAGTTTTACTAAATCATGAGGCACTGTAGCATTCAAAGTTGATATACTATGCATGCTGCCAAGACATTTTTGGCCTAGAATTGGTTGTGGTCTGTTGGGAGACTTGGGAATAATTTTGTTATGGGATTTACCTGGGAGTAACAAGAAATTTTATAAGGTAACTTGGTTGTTAAGAGTTTTGGTTAGCAAGGGACACTAGAGGACTGCTATGTCTATCTTGCTTATGCAAGTGTGCATAACTGGACAGTGCTTGCCGCCCTATAATAATTATCAGCTTTTTGGTTATCTTCTCTAGGATAAATTACTTTGTTAAGGTCATTTTTCATTTTTAAACATTTTTATTTTTGGACGCTGACAAGTATTTTTCCAAGCGTTGTTGTGACCAATTTAGACGCTGGCATGGCTATAGGCAAACGTTGACAAGATTATAGCCGTTGGGCGTTGATAGATTATTTTTGACCGTTGACACTCAATGGGACCTTCCCAGTTGTTACTTTTTAACATATTTTTAGGCCGTAATTTTAGGAGTTGTTACTTTTCATTTAATGCATGAGATAAACTTATAATTTTTCAATATTTTCATGATTACTTTTTGAAAATACTTGCCTATTTTTGGGCCTATCACATGCATTTTCTTCTCCTATAAATTTGGCTCCTATTTTTAAACAGGGTATCTATATTTCTTGTCTAACACAATTTTCTCTTATCAACTTCATCTTCATCCATCAAATTTAACAGCTTTCAACAATGGCACCAAAGTTTAAACCATCAGAATTGGAATTGGGATTCAGAACTCAACACAACATGATCGCGTATCTTGAAGCTGATGATACTTTGTTTCCTCAATACACACAAATGGTGGCGTATTTGAACGCATCCCCCCTTAGGTATGCTCTTTCTCATGCACCACTCATTCTAGTCACACATATTAAACAGTTTTGGAACACTGTCAGTTCCTCAACAGTTAATAGAGTGACTACATTGACTTCTATTGTTCATGGGAGACCTTGGGTGGTTACTGAGGCTTTGGTACGCCAAGCTTTGCATCTTGATGATGCTGATGGTATAGCCACCCTTCCCATTAATGAAATAGAACAAGGGCTAAGGGCTTTGGGATATCCTTTTCCTGATGAAGGTACCTTAAACAAGTATCATAAACAGGAGTTTCCCCCAGCCTGGAAGTACCTCATACATGTCCTCCTTCAATGTTTGAGTCCCAAATGCACTACACACAATGAGATCAATAGATCTATTGCTAGTGCTATTGTGTGCATTACAACAGGGCAAAAACTTAATTATTCAAAAATGATTTTTGAGGGCATGTGTAAAAATAAGGGGACCAAAATGACTTTAGCTTATCCCCGATTTTTGCAAATGGTTTTTGATGTTTAAGGATACTGCACAAGGGATCATAATGATTTTTATGAGATCCCTGTGCAAAAGAAAGCTATTTTCATGAAGATGCACTCACCACCCCATCGTGACCTACCCTTAACCCAAGCTATGCTTGCTGTTATTGCAGCAGCTCAACCCCAACCAGACCCCCAACCCCAAATTGACCCAATACCTGAACCAAAACCTTCACCTGAACATATGCAAATTGACCAAGAACCCTTCAACGCTGACACGTTAAATGTTGGCGTTGATGTGCCTATTTCCAACGTTGACACACAACCTTCACAAACCCAAACACCCCTTAACCAACCCACATCCACCCATTCGTCCACACCATCTTCCACACCCCCTGAATATAGGTTGATGAAACGCCAAAGGACTACCGGAGTGTTCTCATCTGGTGGTCCTAGCCATGTAGCAGAGAGAACCACCACCACAAGTGTGGCTGGTGCTATGGATGAGGCTGGGACTATTGGTTCTGGCTTAGAAGCTGGCCAAGGTAGTCCCACCATCATTAAGTCCTCATCCATGCCCAATGAATCTGACTTGGAAGGTCAAATCCCCATTTTAGAAGAGGGCAGACTGGAACCAATGACTCTTATGGAATTGACGGCAGTCTGCATAAGCTTGCAAAAGCAAAATGCAGACTTAGTACAAATTGTCAGCTCACAAGGCCTTGAACTCAAGCAATTGAGGAAGAGGATTGTTGTTTTGGAAACTGCAAGTGCAAGGAGAGGTATGGAGGAATCTTCCAAAAGGGAGGAAGATCCAATAAATCTGAGTGATAAGGGCAGCCATGATGGTCAATCTTTGGATGTTGCTGAGGCCCTTACAACTTTGAAGAAACAAACAGGTTTTGATACGTCCTTAGTTTCTCCTACCAACTTGAATTTATCATTTACAGCCATGTTGGAAGAGATTACAAAAGGCGCTGAGGCAGGAAATTTAGGCGTTGACAAGGAGAATTTGGACGCTGACAGAAGAATTTTAGGCGCTGCCACAGCTAATTTGGGCGTTGGCAGACCTGCACATGAGGGTGATGTATCCCAGTCATCATCCATCATCAAGGAGGTTTCTGCACAGGTATCACCATCTACCTTACCAACAATTGCTTCATCAGATAAGGGTAAGGGTATTATGGTAGAAGAGATTGTTCCAAAGGATGCAGCTCAATTTGAGTTTGATAGAAGATTGGCTGCACAAATCATGGAACAAGATAGAAAGGAGGTGAAAGAGTCACCATTTGTTGTTACTTCAGAAGAAGGAAGTGATGAAGCTAGCTCAGACTCAAGTGTGATGATAATAAAACCAGAAAGACTTGATTATGGTGATGAGTTGGCTGAGGAGAAATTGAGAGAATTGAAATTGCAGGTTGACTTTGACATGCCAGAGGTGGTTCAAATGTATCATGCTTGGGAAGAAAGATGTATGGAGAATCCACACTTGACTGTTTCAGATCAAATATGGGGATTGGAGATTCTCCTCAGAGTTCAAAAGGATTGACAGGTAATTTTGAAACATAAGGCAAGCAATATTCTCTCAGACTTGAAAAGGGATAGAAGGGAGCTATACTGCATGTTGCTCAGATGTCATGGAGTAGGATGGACTTATCAGAAGTTGAAGGCATTAACATTTGATGAGTTGGAATGCAAGGCTTATCCCATTTGGGTGAGAGTGCAAGAAGCAAACACTCTCAGACTTCTTTCTGATGAAAGAAAGGAAGAACTTGCAGAAGAAATGGAGCTCAAGAAAGCTATGTTTGTTCCCAGACCAGTGAAAAAGGGAATTTCTCTTGAGTTTCCTAAAGATATGGATCCACTATATCCAAGTAAAGCTGTCATAAGAAAGAGTCTCAAGCTCTCACCATTAGAAGCTTCAGATATGGTGCAAGTGTTACCATTAGATTCCAGAAACCCAATTGTGAGCTATGAAGAAGATGAATGTGGGTTTTGGAAGATTGGCAGATATGGCAAAGAGGTACACACTTTTACCACTCTCATATCTTTGTTTGCAAGTTGTGATAGAGAAGACTTGGTGGACCTATGGAGGTTGCTGGAGACCAAGTATGAGGCTGAAGCACCAACTTCAGCTAATGGAATAAAACTGTGGTCCACATTCAAAAGAATGTGTGGACCAAATGATGAGGATCCTGCTATTTGGAAGGATCTTGAAGATGACCTCAGTGGTCTTCAATGGAGATTATATTCAGCTGCTGGTGTTTACCATTTGAGTTCTACAAAGTTTGCTGAGTATCTACTTGTGGATGGTCAGTATTTCATATCCAAGGCTATTTTGGAGAAGATAAAGGACACTCAGCTGGAAATTGATTATTCACGTGACGTGGCAAAAGACTTGATCAGATTTATTCATTACCAATATGAGAAGGTTTGTAAGATTCCTCCTAGTCATTAATGCTTATTCAGAAACTTGATCATAAGAGTGGATATCAAGTTTAGGGGAGGATTGTTGGGAATAAATTAAGGCCAGATCACTTGAGCGTTGACAAGAGAAAAACAAGCGCTGACAGCTCAAGCGTTGACAAGACAAAGTCAAGCATTGATACATTGAAGACAAGCACTGATGGAAAGATATACTCTACGCGTTTATTGTATTCTAGATTACTTCTAGTAAAGATAGGAACAACAATGTATTTTCTATATTTATCTTTACCTAAAATAGCTGATACGTAGATTATTGTACAAGGCTTCTTATGTCTATAAAAGAAGATCTTTAGGTTAATGTTTCATATAAGTTTTTCATTCGTAAACTACTTTCATTGTAAGCAAGTTTGATATCATTAATCAAAGTGAAAGTTTGTTTATATCATTGTGTGTTCTTGTTTAAGTGTTAATTCCGCATAACATTTAGATTATCATAAGCATATACAAAGGTTTATCTAAGTGTATTACTTGATATAATCTCGTATACATAAAGCTAAATCGATCTAAGTTTGGGATCAACATAGCCCACCTTACCTAAATATTCCCGGCAAGGCTTATTATTTAGGATAAATATAACATCTAAGATAATAGATATTATTGAGATACTTTACAGCCCGTTTATTTATAATCCCTCGTCTTCAGACGTCCCATAACATCTTAATACGAAATTATAAATTAACTTGTGGTCTGGTGACTTATGGTTTCACCTATAGACGTCCCATACCGTCTTGAGATGAAATCATAATTAACTTAGGATCAAGAGACTCAGGTCCCATATGTAAAATATAGGATCATAAGTACCTTGATTTTGGGTTCCACCGCATTATTTAAAGATGCAAACTTATACAAATAATAGCACATGATATTACTAAGAGCAAACGTATATGAGTCGTTAATAAGTCGTGTTCCGTAGATATACGTACAAAATCATAAGCGAGAGAAAATAAATGTTGACGCGCGATAACGTGCGCGAGAATACGTATCAAACAAGGAGCTCATATATAATATATAATGATATATTACAATCATATGCATAGGCATTGTATCATATTAATAAGTGTGAAATCACTTATCTTTTTACCACTTAATTATAATAATAACCAAGCAAAAACGTGTATTTTATGTCATAAATGTCAGAATTATGTGTGGTTTGTGTTTTTATTGTGATTTAGGATCAAAATGTGAAAAGGGAAGAAAACACGGGCTTTCATGGGCTTTTATCGAAAAAAAAAGACAAAATACGAAGTCAAAAGATCAAGAGGTGCAAAAAGAACGAAAGTCCAAGGCCTATTCTGAAGATTTATCGAAGAAAAGTCTAAAGACGGAAGTTTAATAAAGCCGAAGAACTCAAGTCTAAATAAGTGAAGATATTATAAGACGAGTTCAATTCATCCCGAGACAAAGTCAAAAAATTCGAAGAATTAAGAAGACGAAAAGACGTGAAGAAGAAGAATGAAGCAACACATGCTAATCTCCCTAATCACTATAAATACCCTCCTAATGACACATTAGGAGGTGTTGACTATCTTGACAAAATAGTTCTTCCATTTTAATTACTTGCACTTTTCTTAATGTCATTTACTTAATTGCACTTTTAATTTCTTGTCTTGAACCTTAAATTTGTAAGCTCTTAATTCTTGTTTTTACTTTAATTGTTGAATCTTAATTTTAATCAAGTTTTAATTAATCTCTCATTCTACCTTTCATGTTTTGATATATTCTTTGTGCTTATTATCTTATTGTCATGCTTATTTGATTAATTGTTATGATTTTATGTTATTGATTGTGTTAGTTTATTGATTTTATAGCTTATTGTGTGCTTTTCTTATTTTAATTAAGTGCTTATTAGTTAATTTTTATAAAAAGTTGTTTTTAAATATTTTTATTATTTAGTGTTTTTAAAAGTTTTTAAATTTTGGCTTATTAGCTTTTTCTTAAATTTGATTTGGTAAAAGTTTTGGTTTAGTGATTATTTGTTTTTAGCTTAATTTTAGTATTTAGCTTATTTACATCTTATTCCTATCCGGGTTGTTCAAAACCCCTGTATTCCGGATTGCTAGTTTAACCCATATTCCGAATAGTGGTGAGTTTCGATATTCCAGATATAACCCAAAATCTTATTCCGTATAGCCATCATGAAAACATTCTAGATAAGGGTTTAAAACCTTCATTCCGGATAAGTGACTCAGGTGAAATTCCGGATAAGGCACAAGTCAGGTATTCCGGATAAGGGCCCGAAACTCATATTCCGGATAGTGGAAAGAAGCTTCATATTCCGGATAGTTGTTTCTTGTGATTCCGGATAAAGCTTCGAAGATTTATTCCGGATAAGGAAGTAACTACAAATTCGGGATAAGCACACGGAAACAGGATTCCGGATAAGCAGTTTGAAGTTATTCCGGATAAGGACCCGGAAAACATTCCGGATAGTGATCACATCTTCAGAATCCAGATAAGCCATCATATTTCGAATTCCGGATAAGGAGTTAAACCAAATTCCGGATAAGTTGAAGAAGGAGTATTCCGGATAACATGCTGAAGTAACATTCCGGATAAGAGTGACAGTTTTATTCCGGATAAGCAACAGGTTTGTTATTCAGGATAAGATTAAGATTGGATTCCGGATAGTGACAGTATTTTGGATCCCGACTCAGGTTCTGTTTACATCCTTTTTATTTTTAAGCATTTATTTTCCCGCCATTTTTCTTAAGTGTTATTTTAATTGTCTTTCTTTATTTTAGGTTTCAAGTTTGCATTTTTACTACATTGTCAAATTTACTTTTCGTCGAGTCTTAATTTTTGTCATTTAATTAATTTACTTTTAAAAGTTTTAATTTTGCACCATTTAAGTTTTAATTAGTTTTAGATTTAATTACCGTCATTTACTTAAACGTTTTTCACAATTTACTTACTACAACGACAAATCTATTGTTTCCCACCAAAAGACTACTGAGTCACACTGTTAACTATTATCAATTTGAAAAGTCTGGTTCAACGATATTTTTATACTGGGCAAAAAACCAGTTATTACATATAATTCCTTCTAATAAGGTATATATATATATATATATATATATATATATATATATATATATATATATATATATATATATATATATATATATATATATATATATATATATATATATATATATATATATATATATATATATATATATATATATATATATATATATATATATATATATATATATATATATATATATATATATATATATATATATATATATATATATATATATATATATATATATATATATATATGTATATATATATATATATATATATATATATATATACACACATAACAGCAAGTTCAAACATTTAATGTAGTGCACGAGATAATGCTTCCTAGTCTGTTTTTAAATGATCCAACATGTACTGTTGTTGTCAATCCGTTTTCATTAAGTGTCCTATTAGTTATCCTAGTAGTCAAAATAGACTAACCGGTTCCTATTCACCAAATAACTATGTAAAGATAGTATGCTCAAGTAGGAAGTAACACTTCTTGAAATTATGCGAAGGTGGTAATAATTAAGTTCTAGAGTCATTGTGTACAATGGTTTATAAAACCAAAACGGTTCAATCGGGGATTTATAATATAAGGCTATATTATAATAGTTATCAATTAATTATAAGAAAATAATCAGCATATAAGCTTAAACTTTTACCTTCGATTGTGTAGGATTTTAAAAATCTTAGTATAAGATTTTTAGGATTTATTTGGATTTCATTACGATATCCACTCGTTTTTAGGCAGTTCATTTATGTTACTGTATTTTAGTTAAATACATCGTTGTACAAGTATTAATAACTTCCATTTGAATTTGTTATTAATAATATTGTTTAAGTAAAAGTATTTTACTTATAATTGTTTTATTTTACTTTTATAATCTATATACATTAAGTTTCATATACAATTTATATGAACAGTTTATAAGGGTAATAACGCTTTATTACATTTAATTTAATGTCCCCAAAGTTTTAGCAAGTTAAATAATAACTCTTTGTTTACAAGTTTCAGAAAATGACGGTTCTAGTCCTTTTAGTTTAGGATTCGCTCAAGTTTTAATACATTAAATGAAATAAGGGTTCTAGCGTTTGCTTAAGTTTCGGTTATTGGCAAAACAAGTCCCTCTATATTTTACCAAACGTATACTTTCCGGTTCTTAACAGTTTTAGTCCTTAGGGCTTCTAGTATTTTCGGGATATGGTGAAAGTAGTCCCTCTAGTTAAAACTAGGTTTTATAACTCTCATTTAATGGCGAGAATAATTCCCTAGGGCTCCTAAATGTTTTGGCTGATTACACCATTAGTCCTTAGAGTCATAAAATGACAATTTAACTTCCAAGAATTTACAAAAGTGCTCCTTAAGGTATAATAAGTCACGAATGGCACTTAATAATCCCTAAACTTTCAAGTTTTACAACATTAGTTCTTGTAATTGCTGTTTTATCAAGACAAGTTTCAAGTTCACGGTTTTAATCGATAAGTTTTATAATTTGACATTTTAGTCCAAAAGTTTTTATAAGTTATATTTGGAATAAAAACCTTATTCAAGTATAAAAACACTAAGTGGCTTATTCAATGTTCCAAAAGAGCTAATGGGCTTCCCAAACCCCTATTGAGCATACAAGATCCATTAACAATTTTTGCGAGCTAAGGATTTCTTAATGGGCCTAATTACATTTTTAGATCCATTAATATTACAAGTTTTACTACATAGGTCCATAAGACAATAAATGGGCCTAATGGGCTTCCTAATGGGCCTAAACATATTTAGTCCATTAATAATTCAAGTTTTGCTAAGTGGGCTTACTAGGCATTAGATAGCCTAATGGGCTTAGTTAATGGTTCGGCTATGTTGTATTGGGCCTATAGGGCTTATTCAAGTTTTGGGCTACTGTTGCATGGGCTTAACTAGTCCATTAATACTTAACCATTTATCTAGGTGTGAAGTTTATGAAACCTTACAAGCTTATTACTGGTTCTTAATGATTAAGTCTAGATCTCTAAATAGAGAGTAAAAACCTACAGTATGTTTTATTTCTGTGTGTTTCAAATAAGATCCGAGTTAGTTACAAGTTGATATGTTAGTTATTAGTTTTAAGATGGGCTTATAACCCACGGCTAATATCATTTATAGTATTTCAGGATAAGGTCCAATCTTGTTTTACATTTACATTTAATTTACAAGGTCCCAAAAATTAGGATTTAGGGTTTATTATAAGTTCACAAGTTTATTACAAGTTCAAAAATGAATCAGATAGCCCAAGCTATATTTGTTTTCCATGTGTTTTCATTATGAAATCTAGGTTCATTACTTGGTTAAAAGTAAAGTTTAAAGTCTATACATAAGATCTAGGTTTTTACAAGTTTATTATAAGTTCAATAGGATTAAATCAAGATCTCCTAAAAAATCTAATTTTAGATTTTTCCAAGATTTATAAAAATCTAGTTAAGTTTACCAAAGGCATGGTAAAATCTTTAAAGATACATTTAGATTTTACAAAGAATTTGTAAATTTCCCCAACATTTTATTAGATTTTTCAATATTTATAAAATCTAATTAGGTTTACTAAAGATTTATAAAACTAGTTTAGATTTCCTCCAAGATTTTGCAAGACGTATATTATTCAGTTAGATTTTTATAAAATCAATTTAAATTTTCCAAGATTGAGTAAAATAGATAGATGTATTTTGATTTTTAGAGACTTAAAAATCTTCTTAGATTTTCTAACGAGTTCTAGAGATTCTGTTAGATTTCCAAATGTTTCCAAAGATTTTATTTAAATTTCCATTTAAATATTTCCAGTGGTTTGTTATGTATTAGATTGTTCGTGGTTACAATGCATTGTTAAGGCCATCATACTTCAGAAGCCATTCTATAAACGTTTAAGGAGCGAGGGCACTTTAAATCGTAAACCCAACCACTCATTCAAAACGTAATATCGAGGTGGAACATATTTAATATAAAGCTCCCTACTTAACATGGCATGTTCATTTGTTTCATTAAATAACTTGAGCATTTTAATATTTCTATAATAAATATTAAATAGTCATAATACGTAAATACATACAGAGTTATCATCTAATACAAACAACAATTATGAATGCATAGAATAATGAATGCGCACATAAATCATATAGTTATACATGCTCTCTATGCTATATGCTCTCTAAGTATGTCCCAAAATAAATCCCCTAAAAGATTTTTGTAAAGTTATAGTCCAGCTTTTAAATAAAAGAAACATATTTTTATTCTTATTTTATTTAAAAATTTGTCTGGTTCGCTATAACTAAAGCTCTGATACCATTCTCTGTAGCACCCCCATAAAGCGGGTATCACAGTGGTGGATCGATGAGCAAATATCTTACAAAGCACAGATGATAGTTATATGATTTTTGAAATACAATTGGTATTAACATTATCTTGGTACAATCGTTCAAATCGTTGAATATCATTTGTTATAAATATCCTAGTAAAATATAAATCCCCCGTCATTTTTATGCTCCTAAATGATGCTCAGTCCATGCTCAAATAATCTTGCTAATCATGCTTAATTACCTGAGAAACACATGCTTAAAACAGTTAACATAAAGTTGGTGAATTTATAGAGTTTTGGGTAAAATCATAGTTTAGAACTTTAAATGTCCTACCTAGTGCTTGTTCAATATTTGATATAAAAATCAAGTTCAAAGTTCCCAATTATTCCGTTCATTAATGTGTAAATAACAAGTTCAACGTTTCCCCATTTATTCCATTCATTAATGTGCTAAACTATATAAGATTAAGTTTAGGAATGCAAACCTTACAGATAGTATCATTGCACAAAGCTATATACTACAAAGTAATTACATTTCTTCCTATTTTCAAAACTGAAGCTTAACCTTCCATAGTCCTCAACAGATGAGAACGTAGTGTCCTACAAAAAGACACTTAACCCCAGTTCCAACATGGTATACATCTGTTGTCCCGGTCAAGGCAGAGTGAGCATGACTCACCCAGATGGGGATGGTCAATCCCAAATAGATCTATTTATAACATTCGGGCAATTTCCCATAATTTAACAGTTTCTACAATAGGAAAATGTAATTAAATATAACAGTTCAATTTGCGTTCTATAAGATACTTATCAATCATATTTTCAAAACAGGTTACAGTTCAGTTTACGTTCTATAAGATAAATTATAGTTATATTGTCAAACAAGTTACAGTTATTTAATAGCACGTCTCCCTCTCACGGGTTGGTAAAATCATAAAAAGATTTAAAATGCGAGGCTATGAACTCACCTGTATAATACATCTCGAGGATGATCAAGTATACAAATCACAGAGCACATAGTACATCGAATACCTAATTAATTAAGTACGTCTCAGTATATGCATAAATAAGAAATGCATGCAGTTTAATTGGCCGTACGTTTATCCTTGTTATCGTAGTATATTTAATTATTTTATATATACTGTTATGATTATAGTTAAGTGTGCATGTTGTTTATTCACTGTTTCCGTGTATTTCCGATGTTTATAAAATGTGTATGACATTATAGTCTTTACAATAAATTATTAATTTTATTAAATAATTTATTAGATTCCAAAAATAATTAATAAGTTATTATTAATTCAATCCCGATTTATAACATGTTGATAAAAATATAATATTTTTATTTTGAAACTATTAAAATAGCTCTTGTGCACCAACAGTGGCTAATAAAGCTAATAACGGGTGCTTTATAAAAACAGTGGGAATAACATGAAAATAGTGGCTAGGTTTAGTCTAACAGTGGTAATTGTATAGCTAACAGTGGAAACTGTTAAGCTAACAGTGACAACTGTGTCCATGTGATAACTAGCAGTGGTAAGTTGGTAGTTATAACACTAACGGTGGCAACATAAAGAGGTCAGTTGGTAATATATATAACTAACGGTGGTAATAATACACTATCGGTGGGAAAATATTACATGCATGTTTATATTACAACAAGGCATACCCCTATCGTTACAAACTCGAATCTAACATGCATCCAACGCCATCAGCAGTCCCAAACGCTTCCTTAACCTGCTGTTAATCCCAAACAGCCTCTTAAACCTATCTGCAGTCCCAAACACCCCCTTATCAGCATATCCAAACACTCCCAAAGCTACTTGATGCAGATCTTAGCCCCAAACACCCTACATGCCACTCCCGACAGCAGATCCAAACATATCCGAGTGGATCTACACTAATCCAACGCACCCTTATTTGTTTTTCTGCCCAAAACCAAACGCCCCCTTATGTTGTTGTTAAACAGCAGATCCAAACGCCCCCTTATTCAGGAAATCAGTAGATCTACACCCTCGAGGCTGATGTAAACCGAACAGTGGTGATGGTCACGAGGTTGGTTGCGAGGTGGTGGATCCATGGCTGCTACCATAGATCCGGCAGATCTATAAAGATGGGGCTGTGGTGGATGAAGGTCACGACTATGGTGGATTTATGGTGATTCGTGGTTGAGACCACCACTATGGCTGTTGTGTTGATGGCAGCAGGGCTGCGAAGGTGATGGCAGCAGGGGTCTTCAGTAGCGGCGGATGGTGGCTGAATACCACGACCATGGTGGCCAGCGGTGATGATGGTAGAGTCACGAGATGGGGATGGTGCTGTTAGCCACAAAAATGGGTGGAGAGTGGTGGCTGGAATATGAATCCTTGACAAACAGCCTCAAATGAGGTGGCGGCTGAATATATAGATGGTTGGGGAGTGACATAGAGTGGCGGCTAGAGCATGGGTAGCAGCCATGGTGGCGGCTGATGGGTTTCGACCATGATTGTGGTGGTACACATTATAGATCTACTCGATCTACTAAGATAAAAGTGGCGGCAGAGATATTATAGTGGCCGGAATTACTTGTCGGAAAAGTGGCGGCTCCCAAAGAGGAGGGAGGAGTATGTGTGTGGAGGCTAGGGTTTGAGTATGAGGATGAAACACTAGTATCCATATTTATACCCTTTCAAAGTTATAAAAACAATTTGCAAAGTTCCCCATAGTTTAGGGTAAAAGTTGCAATTATTCTGTAGGGATTTTTTTGTTAATAAACGGTTCGGGACTCGTTCGTGGTTTATAAAATTTGATTCGTCTTACGAGTATCGCGTCATTGATCTTAAAATCATTTCTCCAATAAAATGGAGTATTTATATGACTTATAAACACGAAAAACGTGTTCGTTTATCTGAATGACGATAATTTATCATTTATTGTTTTTATAACGTAAGTATCATTTTAATACAGATACTTCTCATTTAACCTCTCCGTAGATAAATGAAATATTAAACAATTTAATCAAATCGTTTATCAAGTATCTCTCGACAATAATTTATGAAATTAAATTATTAAATTGTCGATACGCGGGTTGTATGACTTTTGTCTTGTTTTCATATCCAATAACTTTTGTATTATTCAAAATGGGTTTTGAAACATATTTCATTATTATTTAATGAACGAAAAATCTCGGGTTTTACAACATCCACATGCCACCTTGAGTTTCGTCCTTGAAACTCGATTACTATTACTAGGTTGAGGAATGCTCTGGTATCATTGGGTAGAATTTTATTACATTATTATCATGGTAATGATGACGTATAGTCCCCAGCCGGGTCATAAACCCGGCCCACAGGTACTACTCGTATCCGGCCTATTACTGATGGGTGGGATTCATGTCATTTAAGCTTATGGGCTTAGATGAACAGTAACCATACACACTTGTGCGGCCCACGACCCGGCATGGCCGGTACAGGGTTAGACAGAATCATACTCTTACTATGATTAGTATTTACCCCAAAGGAGAGGATATTCACTCACCATAATTAGAAGATAACAATCAATCTAATTCTGGTACTTATCCTTTACTTGGGGCTGAAGCATCAGTGACAGTCCATTAGGGTTTCACTGCCTATATAAGGAACCCCCAAGGGTTCCATAAAGGTATTACATTCTTCATACTCTCAACTCATCTGATTCCATAACCCTAACCGATTACTTACTCTGACGCCGGAGTCTAATCGTGGGATACATTCCCACGGTAAGCCTAACGCGTGCTGTTTTAGTGTGCAGGATCCCAACCAGATAATTCACTTGGTGCAGGAGCCGGAGTCTAGCCAACCCGAATTAAGCCTAATTCGGGTCTAGCAAGGATCACCCAACTTTTGTATCAACAAGTTGGCGCCATCCGTGGGACCAATACACTAAGCTAGAGCAAATCTCATCTCGATCTCTCAATGACGAAAGGACATCTGCAAGCAAACCCCAGGAACACAAATCCTGCGAACCGGAAGTCCCCAGGGGCACTCATTCCAACCGATCCCCTAGTAACCAAACAGGCGGACCGAATAACCGAAGTGGTCTTTAGTCCATGGGCATGACAAGCACGTTCGCTGTCACCCCACCACCTACTTCAACCTTGGATAACCCTAATCCAGGGAGTGCGCCCAACCCCCCAACAAGGAGCCGCGTCGACCATCGACTGTGGAAGAAGTAGTGGTCAAACCACTTAGTGAGGAAGATCTCACTCGAGTTCTCACGCAGAACTTCGAGAGGATCGTCCCAGGAATCGCATCCAGGTTGAACCTAGGGAGGGACCACCAATCTAGGCTCAACTTTGGCAGTACCGGACCAGGCACCTCTCCTCAAACTCAAAAGAAGCGAAGGACACGACCCTAGGAGCGAAACCTCTTTGAGGAAACTCCCCAACCTAGGAATGTGTTCGAACGCATAGGGGATCGTATTATGCAGGAACTACTACAATCCCGTGAGGAGGGAGAGAGGTCCGACGATTCACCCGAACGACCAGATCTGGAGCTAACCAGAACTAATCGCCGCACAAGCGTGTGGCACAGGATGAATACCGGGAAGAAAGCTCCTAGCTCTTCTCACAAGAGAGATCCTCAGCCAAATAATGGGGCACCTCCCCCTTCTCCCGGTCCATCAGGAGAGGATTCGGATGACCATCCACCCAAACGTCGCCGGCCCAGGCGTACTCCTCCACCGCCACCAGACAATGAAGAGTACTACGGTGGCCCCTACTATCGCGAGGCAAAAGCAGAAGATCTCTCCCGCCCATGGTGTGATCCTAATCTCACCCGTCCATGGGCTGATCCCAGGGAAGATCCTTTTACCCTCCGCATACGGAATTACTCCAAGGATACAAAGCGTTGCATGCCGGCATGCGTCAAGACCTATGATGGGACTGGTGATCCGGATGATCACCTAAAGATATTTGACACGCAGGCGAAAATTGAACGATGGCCCATGCCTATATGGTGCCAAATGTTCAATTCAACCTTGATCGGAAATGCTCGTGATTGGTTTGAGGGACTTCCCCCTCGAAGCATTGATAGCTTCACAGAACTCCGTACTGCGTTCAAGAACAATTATACTCAGTGAAAGAAGTATAATAGGGACTCGGTCTCATTGGCAACCGTCAAGCAACGGCCTGGGGAATCTACGGAGGCCTTCATCGAACGCTTCAATGACGAGTGCACGCGCACAAAGAAAATGCCGGAACTTCTGAAAATTTCCGATTATATGCACGCCATAACAGACATGGAATTAATCAGACGTCTCATTGACAAGAAACCGGAGAAGTATGACGACCTTAAGGAAAGGGTCAGGAACTTCATAGAGGGAGAAACCGCGGTAGCCGTGGCCTACCCTTCAAAAGGAAACAGCTATCGATCGAACGACCAGTCCAGGAGACAGTCAGGCGGTCAAAGCAACCAAGGTAGTGGGAGGAGCTCGGACTACAAGAGCCAAAACAAAGGAGGGCGGTCGGAGGACAAATTTACTCTCTAAATATGTCCTACCGGGAGATCTTGCTAACAGAAGGGGCCAACTTCCAGAGACCTCCCCCAATGACTACTCCGGTGGACCGTCGTCAAGGAAATCGCTTTTGCGAATTCCACAACGCCTAGGGCCACGGCACGGAGGAATGTATCCAGCTCAAGAAGCACATTGAGTCACTGATCAAGTCAGGCAAACTCAAACATTTGGTCAAGGATTGGAAGGATGGAAAGGACACCAAGAAGTATGACAAGAAGGATCCTTAAAAGGACAAACCTTCAACTATATACATGATCCAATCCAGGCAGCACCGCACAAGGCAGAAAATTAGCCAAAAATTTTCACGCAGCAGAGAAATCTCATTCCCTACCATCACAGCAAGTGATGTAGCCGATGCACCTCTCACGATTGAGATAAGCATTAGAACATATAATGTCCGCCCTATGTATGTGGATGGAGGGTCATCAGCAGAAGTACTATATGAACACTGTTTCGTACAGTTACGACCATAAATAAGAAGCCAATTAGTACCGGCCATGTCGCCGCTCATCGGCTTTAGTGGAGACACCATCTGGCCAATAGGACAGTTGCATCTGCTTGTAACCATTGGGAATGAAGAGCATTCCACCACGGCATGGATGAACTTTATGGTGATACGCTCACACTCTCCATGCAATGGGATCATAGGCAGACCAGGTATCCTGGCCATACGGGCAGTACCCTCCACAGCTCACGGAATGATTAAATTCCCTGTGGAAGGAGGAATTGTCACTATCTATAACGCAATCATACCAGCATCCGAGTGTCATGCCGTGACAACACCAATTCCACCTGTTCCCCCCAAGGATGGATCACCACCTCCCAATTGGAAGGTGGCAATCCATCCTGACTATCCGGAACAAGAGGTATCCATAGGGGGAACACTCTCGGATATCGGCAAGAGGGTCATGTGCTCTCTCCTAAAAGCAAACTTAGATATATTCGCATGGGAGCCCAAGCATATGACGGGCGTACCGCGTGCGATAGCAGAACATAAGCTCCAAATCCGCCAGGGATATCCTCCCGTTAGGCAAAAGAAGCGCGGTCAAGCACCAGAACGCAGCCAAGTAATATTTGATGAAGTACGAAAATTGGTAGATGCAGGGATCATGCGCGAGGTATACTACCACGAGTGGTTATCCAACCCGGTCATGGTCAAGAAGCATGATGGGAGCTGGCTCATGTGCGTGGACTTCACGGATCTGAACAAAGCCTGTCCGCAAGACTGTTATCCGTTACCGGAGATTGATTGGAAGGTGGAATCCCTATGTGGATATCCCTTTAAGTGCTTCTTAGACGCATACAAAGGATACCACCAGATCCATATGGCGGAAGAGGACGCAGAGAGGACGGCGTTCCATACTAGTCAAGGCGCATACTGTTATACAAAAATGCCATTCGGACTAAAGAACGTCGGGGTAACATATCAGCGGCTTATTGACAAAGCCTTCGACTCACATATAGGCCGCAATCTTGAGGTCTATGTTGATGATTTAGTCATCAAAAGTCATACGGAGGATGCACTTCTCCGTGACATCCAAGAGACGTTTAACACATTGAGGAGGATTAATATGAAATTGAATCCAAAGAAATGCACGTTTGGGGCAACCAAAGGGATGTTCCTTGGATATATGATTGATCCAAATGGCTTCAAGCCTTGCCTGGAAAAGACGGACTCGGTAATATAGTTACCATCTCATCAGACACGGAAAGAGGTGCAATCATTGAATGGGAAGTTGGTTGGGCTAAACAGGTTCTTGTCGAAGTCCGCGGAGAAGTCACTCCCCCTATTCAAAACACTCAAGAAGTGCATTAAGAAGGGATATTTCCGGTGGACAAAGGAAGCGGAGGAAGCTTTTGGTCAGCTCAAGCAACACCTCGCATCTCTTCCAATGCTAGTGGCCCACCGGCCCAAAGAGGAACTCATCATGTATCTGTCAGCCACACATGGAGCAATAAGTGTGGTACTCATGACGGATAGGGACACAGTCCAAACTCCAGTCTATTTTATAAGTATAACACTACAAGGGCCGGAGTTGAATTATTCTTCCATGTAGAAATTGGTTTTGGCATTAGTGTTTGCTACGAAACGGTTATGCCGGTACTTTTAGGCGCACCCAATTGTGGTTTTCACTGATCAACCAATAAAACAAGTCATCTCCAGACCAGATGTGGCCGGTAGGCTACAGAAGTGGAGAATTCTATTGAGAGAGCATAACATCTCTTATAGACCAAGGACGGCTGTTAAAGGCCAAATCTTGGCAGACTTCTTGATAGAAAAGCCGGATGAGGAGGGACCGGTCGTACAACGAGAGGAAACTCCAGCAGAACCATGGGTATTATTTACGGACGGATCTTCGTGCACGGATAGATCAGGAGCTGGTCTCATCTTTACGAATCCGGAAGGAATGGAGTTTACATACGCCCTGCGCTTTGAGTTCACAGCCACCAATAATGAGGCAGAATATGAAGCGTTGATTGCGGGTTTAAAATCGCCGCTAGAATGGGAGTCCGCAACCTTGAAGCCTACGTGGACTCACGGCTTGTCGCGAACCACATTCTAGGGGGTTACGTAGCCAAGGAGGATAACATGGTTCGATACTTGGAGAAAGTCAAGTCACTCATCGTTGCTTTCAGCAAGTTTTCTATAAAGCAGGTACCAAGAGGTGAAAACAAGAAGGCGGACGCTCTTAGCAAGATCGCGTCTACAAGTTTCTCCCATTTATCCAAGCAAGACTTGGTAGAAATACTAAAGGAAAAGTCTATAACGGAAGGGGAAGTCGCAGCCATAGTGGAGGAAGATGGACCTACATGGATGACCTCGATCATCAACTATTTGGCTAATGAATCCCTTCCGGACGAGGAAAAGGCGACACGGCGTATCAGAAGAAAGTCGCAGCACTTTGAGCTTCGAGAAGGTATTCTTTACAAGCGCTCTTATTCTTTACAAGCGCTCTTTCTTACAGCCGTGGTTGCGATGTGTTGGGCCATGCCAAGCTACTTATGTGATCAGTGAGATATATGAAGGGTTATGCGGCATGCACGCGGGCCCCCGATCTGTAGTAGCTCGGGCTCTACGCACAGGATATTATTGGCCTACCATGCATAGGGATGCACGCGACATGATTCGCAAATGCAGTGATTGCCAAGTGCACAGACCAGTACCACGACATCCGTAGCAGGAACTGACACCCATTACATCCCCATGGCCATTCTATAAGTAGAGGATTGTCATTGCAGGAGATTTTCCCGTGGCTGCAGGGGGAGTTAAGTTCTTGATTGTCGCAATGGACTACTTTACACGCTGGATAGAGGCTAAGGCAGTTAAATCCATCACAGGCAAACAAGTTAAAAAGTTTGTTTGGGAGAACATCGTGTGCCGTTTTGGCTTACCAGGAGAAATCATCTCGGACAACGGGAAGCAGTTTACGGATAATCCATTCAAGGACTGGTGCACAGCATTGAATATCACGCGGCGCTTTGCATCTGTTAAGCATCCGCAGACAAATGGTCTAGTTGAACGAGCAAATAGAAGCTTGGGTGAAGGCATCAAGGCACGCTTGGATGTTCTATGGGCACATAGGACTATGATTAAAACAGCCAATGGGGACACTTCATTTGCACTGGCTTACGGCACTGAGGTTGCTATACCAGCAGAAATCGGAATGCCGACCATCTGTACAGCGGAGGTTAATGTCGTCACAAATGACGAGCAACTCCGGATCAATCTGGACCTGTTGGAGGAAAAAAGAGAAATAGCGGCTATCAATGAGGCCAAGTCCAAGGCACGGATGAAGGCTTATTATGACGCCAAGATTAAAGGTGTTTATTTTCGACCGGGATATTTTGTTTATCTTGCCAACGAGGCAAGTCGAGCGGAGAATACAGGAAAGCTAGGCCCTAAGTGGGAAGGACCGTATGAGGTTACAGAAGCCTTAGGACGGGGCACGTACAAGTTGCGTGACATGGATGGCCGCGACCTGGAACGCACATGGAATATCTTCAATCTTAAAAGGTGCTATCTTAGAAAAGCTACGGCTTCGGCATGGACACTTTGCTATATCTGGCTTCAATGAAGATCCATGTGTTCTCTTTGTTTTGTTTTTTATGCTTTCTATGTTCCCTTTGTTTTTAGGATTTCCCATTCTTGTCAAAACAAAAATCGTAAACGTTCTAATAAAATGTCGTGGTGCCTAGCTAGCAACACGGCTCGTTCTTGTGCAAATTATTGCCTTACTTTTTAGATTCTATGAACAAATTATTTTCGTATAGATTTAGTTGTTATTACTATAATGTGCTATCTCTTATTCATATGCATTCATTCAATACCGTACATGTACTATGCGCCTCCAGGCGGGGTAAGAGGATTAAGTGAACCTAATAATTCAACTTGTCGCATAAGAGGGATGCAACCCCAGTGACGCGGATCATGTATCCTTACTAGACACCTTACTCACAAGACGTTGTGATAAGTTTCCATATGTTGCGCTCACGTAGTGCTTTGCATGGTAAAGACGTACGCCGCACGTCTAGTAAAATATAGACTTGGTTTTATTCTAGGTAATACGTGACACGTCATGCGACACAGATATATGATATCTAAAAAGAATATAAGCAAGTTTCCAATTATCAAAATTGTCGTGACCACCACGGACTTATAAATATTATTCTAAATGTCTACAATAATGTTACAAAAGGATAAAATGTCGTGGACATCTACGGACGAATATTTAGGTTACAGACCAAATTATCCAGGAGTTATAACAAACTTAGGAGCACCCTACATGGGGGGAGAAACCTACCTATCTCCCATTGCTCCTCAGCTAGGCGGGGCAATACCTCACCATGTTCTTTCCGTTCTAGAGCTTGAGCCGCATTCATCTCCAGCACCTCGCTTAATGGCTGTTCACCAAATACCATCCTGGTAACGTCTTCATAAATAGGAAGAGTGAGTTGACTGGGGGATGGAGTAAAGGGAGTCCAGGAATGTCCCTCGTCCTGAGAAAAAGCACCAAGGCTTAGTTTCTCCATAATCTCCTTATTTGATGCATCTTTTGTGGCTTCCAGCTCGGCCAAGAAGGGGTAGTTGAGATCTCGCATAGCAGCCATAGAGGCAGTCATCTTCTCAGCGGCTCTAGTGTTGAAGAAGGCATGCTTTGTGAAGTTTTGTTTCTTCCTTATTAGCTCTGCGGCCATGACCATCCCTCATGACGACCGTGATCGATGTCATCCGACACGAGGTCTGCAAACTGTTGAACGATTTGTGGGGCTTCCAACACCTTCGTGACGGCCAAGCGCGTCCCATGACCCACCATCCACCTGCGGCCGGCAATGGCTGCTAGTAGTTGGGGGTACAACACATCATCACGCTCGGAGGTAAGGGCATTCACCAATATGTCTTTTTGGGTGGACGCCTCCTTCAATTGTTCCGCCACGACCCTCTCATGAGCAAGCTCCTCTTTCAGTTTCTCCTCACCCTGTATCAATGCATCTGCGTCTTCAAGCTTTTTTGTGAGAATGGACACTTGGTCAGTGGAGGACTTAGCCAAAGCTTCTGCCGCGGTCACCTGTATGTGATACATCAAGTATTAGGATGTAGGATAGTGTGATGTGGGCGTGATGCGGTGCGGATACATACCTTAGTTGTTGCAGCCTCAAGTTCAGTCTCAAGCTCGGCTACATGTTGGTCATGAGCATTGGCATGTGCTGCTTGTTCTTTAATAGTAGCCTCGACAGTAGCAAGCTGGGACTGGAGGGCGGCAATCTGGGCCTCATTGTCTTCAATCATCTTCTCTCTTCGACCAAAGTTTCTCTTCAAGGAATCAACATGCTCTAAGGCAGCCTCAAATCTTACCCGCATGGAAGTGCCCATGGCCATCTGGTGAACCAAGACACCATTGTATTCATCCACCAGATCCACATGGTTTAGTGCATTTACATCTCTTACCAGACCAGGAGGGATGCAGTTATTGAGATAATCACGGCATTCTTCGGCCTGTCTCATCCGTGAAGCGGTGGTGATCTTCCAGTCGGGGTTGAACTGTGTATGAGGGCCGGATACCGGGACCTCTTGTGAAGCTGTGGGGGTACCTTCCTCAAAGGCGGGGCCAGGTCTGGTCGCGGCCGTCTGTAGGGTAGGTTCCTTATCCTTCTCCTTCTCTTTCTCCTTCCCATTCCATGCCTCTTGGGGAGGTTCGGCACCAGCTTGTTCATCACTGCAACAACAATTGGAATAAGTATTAAATATTTCCTGTGGAAGTCCGTACCTTTTACTTGGATAATGGATATTTTAACCAAACAAATACGAAAGACTTACATGTTGGTTCTTTCTAGTTCTGATGTAGTGGGGGGGGAACTTGAGTGACTGGCTCGGCATTTGTTAACAGCACGACCGGATCTACGGGTGCAGCCCGCTCCGTCGCGGAGGCTTGGGTGGTGCTCTCAACAAATTGATAGCGGGGGTGATCCTCGCACAGTCTCTTCACAGGGGCATTGTGTTCCCCGACCTCAGCCTGAGCAACTCTTCTTACCCGCTTGTTCTTCCTACGGGTACGCTTGGGGGCGGGCTGGGCTTCTCCTTCTTCTTCCTCCTCCTCTACTTGTTGTACTTCCTCCTCGTCATCGCCCAACATTTGGCGAAGGCTGGAGGTTGTCCTCTCAATGTTATCACCCTGCTCTTACCCATGTGCGGGGGTAGCAGTCTTAGGTGGAGAGGAGGGCCCGACTTCGTTCTCCAGCATCATGTTGTCCCCGTCTTTATTGTCAAAGTCTACAGGGGTCCTCAAGAGTGTTGTGTCTTCTTCGTCAGAATGGGGGTCTGGTACGGCTACTAAGGCGACTGTCACGTTTCGGGTATTCTCAAGGAGGGGTAGCTCATTCTCACGTCTAGGACGGCTCCCTCTGGTATAAGTTTTGGATCACCCTGACGAAGGATTCCAAAGAAGTTCATTTCTATCAAAACAATCAAAGTAGGTTAGTCATAGCCAATAGGTGTATGTGTGTCTTTTGATGTGCGGATGCTATACCTACCTTCACCACGCCTCCTCCAAAACACAGGATATCTGTTGGACGGGCTGAAGTAGTTGCGGCTAATCCCTAGCAAACAAAGGAATGATTCGGGTAGGTTCCTATGGAACCCTGTCCTATTCCTATCTATCTCTTGGGAGTGTTGGGGATTATATGTACCAGCGCGCGGAGGAGGGTCAGGAGATAATTTATGCTTAAAAACGAAGTCGGTCGGCCACACTATTGAGTCGATGAAAAAGTAATGGTCGTACCAATTTTTTAGCGAATCCATGGCCTTATTATGAGCTGTGAGGCTGTTTGGGGATCATTTCTTAAAGGAGAGCCATCCATTTACTAAACTGGGGGTATAAAATAGCCTGAATAACTCTACGGTAGGAGGGATTCTTCTTGCGCGACAAAGGATTTCAAACTGGCTAATCTTACATGCGCCTATACAGTGTAGTTGGGTGATATGTACGTCATAATAACCTAAGAGATCTACGAGGAAACGAGTAAAAGGAATGCGGTAGTTGGCCGCATCGAATAGACGGGTGCATAGACCAATCTTTCCCTGGGGTGCCTCAGTTATGAGGTCCCCTGCACCAGGGAGAGATCGGTGTAGGTTGCTAGGAATGAATAAATCAATGCAGAAGTGCTCCAATTTCTCCTGAGTCATTACGTTGAGCACGGATCCAATAGAGGGGTTGTTTCTTTGAGCCATTACTAAAAAAAAAGATAAGGGCGTGGTATTCTAACCTGCATAGGAAGGGATCCGTGCGTAAGAAGGTGGTGATAAGAAGGAAAGATTTAATGGCAGAAATGAAGGAAAAGACTTGTGTTACACACAGCCGTGGGGGAGACTTATTTATAGGGTTGCCTTGGAAGTCATGGTTTGTTGGATGCATGACACGTGTTCGCCACTATCCTAAATCATGTGGTTGGGATGTAAGTGGTAAGTAAACAGTCAGGTGGGACCCACGGGTCACTTCTGACTCAGTAGTTTACGCCGCTCGAGGTTCTGACTGTTTTCACTTTGTCAGTCAATTGGCAGGTGAACAGTCAATTGTGTTGGGATATGCGGTCTTATGTAAGACCATATTCAAAGCTACATTTAATTTGTCTCGGTCGTCACGTGCGGCTGAGGTATCATTGGAATAAAATCCTAATAAGGTTGCCACATGCAGCCGAAACAAATTTTTGAAAATTTGTCATTCCCTAAAAGATCTTTCTTGGTACGTCCGGGGAGCATCTTGTTAGTCTAGATATTACGCCTACGGCTGTAACAACTAGACTGGGGGGGACATGATGACGTATAGTCCCCAGTCGGGTCATAAACCCGGCCCACAGGTACTACCCGCATCCGGCCCATTACTGATGGGTGGGATTCATGTCATTTAAGCTTATGGGCTTAGATGAACAGTAACCGTACACACGTGTGCGGCCCACGGCCCGGCATGGTCGGTACAAGGTTAGACAGAATCATACTCTTACTATGATTAGTATTTACCCCAAAGGAGAGGATACTCACTCACCATAATTAGAAGATAACAATCAATCTAATTCTGGTACTTATCATTTACTTGGGGCCGAAGCATCAGTGACAGCCCATTAGGGTTTCACTGCCTATATAAGGAACCCCCAAGCGTTCCACAAAGGTATTACATTCTTCATACTCTCAACTCATCTGATTCCATAACCCTAACCGATTACTTACTCTCATGCCGGAGTCTAATCGTGGGATACATTCCCATGGTAAGCCAAACGTGTGTTGTTTTAGTGCGCAGGATCCCAACCAGATAATTCACTTGGTGCAGGAGCCGGAGTCCAGCCAACCCGAATTAAGCCTAATTCGGGTCTAGCAAGGATCACCCAACTTTTGTATCAACAGGTAAAATCATGGATTTTACACATCGTCTCTTCGGAGGCAAGATAACTCGATGGGGATATGGTTCATCTTCCACTAGTGGTGTAGGAAAGATCCGGATAGTGTGGTACATTGTTCTTGTGTGTGTGACGGGATACTTCTTGATTGTTATAGTGTGGTGCATTGTTCTTATTGTGTGTTCTTGACTGATATAATTGTGCTTTGTTAGTAGTTTTATGTAACATGATTATCACATTATGGTCCATTACGATAAATTGTTTTCTTCAACTTATTTACAGCGGTTGACAAGGTTTCTTAAGATGTTTTGATAAGTTAAACCTATGTTCTCACCAACTTTATGTTGATAGATTTTAGTGTCATTTTAAGGTGAGGTAGTTATGAAGGATGATGTTAGAAGTGGCAAGATTCTAGAGGCTTCTAGGATTGAATTAGGAGGAATCCCTTTCCTCTTAGTATTTATTTAAAGTTTGAATAAGTGGTACATTTTAGACACCTATATGTTTGATGTTTGTTTATTTGTTTGTCTTTGGTAAGAGGTAGGCATGTTACTTACTTACCTAGATGCCCACATTATTTGTGATATCTTCATGACATTGTGTCACCATTTATGATATTTCCATTTCATTTAGTTATCTCTATAGACACACTATTGTTGTGTCACACCCCACCATGGCGGAATATGGGGCGCGACGTATGGATATCATCACAACAATAGCGTGTCTATAGAGATAACTAAATGAAATGGAAATATCATAAATGGTGACACAATGTCATTAAGATATCACAAACAATGTGGGCGTCTGGGTAAGTAGGTAACATGCCTACCTCTTACCAAAGACAAACAAATAAACAAACATCAAACATATAGGTGTCTAAAATGTACCACTTATTCAAACATTAAATAAATACTAAGAGGAAAGGGATTCGTCCTAATGCAATCCTAGCAGCCTCTAGAATCTTGCCACTTCTAACATCATCCTTCATAACTACCTCACCTAAAAATGACACTAAAATCTGTCAACATAAAGTTGGTGAGAACATAGGTTTAAGTTATCAAAACATCTTAAGAAACCTTGTCAACCACTGTAAATAAGTTGAAGAAAACAATTTATCGTAATGGACCATAATGTGATAATCATGTTACATACAACTACTAACAAAGCACAATTATATCAGTCAAGAACACACAATAAGAACAATGCATCACACTATAACAAGCAAGAAGTATCCCGTCACACACACAAGAACAGTGCACCACACTATCCGGATCTTTCGCACACCACTAGTGGAAGATGAACCATATCCCCGTCGAGATACCTTGCCACCGAAGAGACGATGCACAAGTACTCAGGACGGATCGTGCCCCACGCTCCATACACATCACAAATGGTCCCATAGACGCCCATACATCTATGTACCAAATCAAACCACAACCCAAACAAGATTCACATATCAGAACACATATCAAAGCACATATGAGAACACATCATCACGCATGTCACACAATAACACATCTATGTCCAAAAATTTAATAAAAATATAGTACCAAAACATTTTAAGAACACCACAAGTGTCATCTCCATCCCATACTAGAAGAAAACATTTAAAAACTCAGTGAAAATGGGACTATGAACTCACCTGATAGCACAGCAAGCTAGCACTCCTACAAACCTATAAAATCATACACGACACCCTTAGCTCAAGTCTTAACACCCAAGTTAAGTAACAATCAAGGAGATGAATCTAATCCCCCAAATCCCCGCTATTTAGTTCTCCCACTACAAGTTATTCTATACGTAAAGATCCAGTTTTTCCCCGGTACAGTTTACTAGTCACCAAACGATCACATGAAGTGAACTTAACACCACACTTAGCTCCTACACTACCGGAGTTATGTTGTTATATGATCTAAGAAATCCCAAAACCAATTTTACTTTATACTTACACGTTTAACCCTTTCGTTTAGTCTCTACGCCAAAAGTCGTTTTCACCAAAACTGATTTTATGAACATGCTAAATGTTTGTCACCAAAAGCCCGACCTAAACACCATAACTTTTATTGAAAACCTCCAGTAATTTCATATATATTATAAAGAGTTCTCAAATAAAAATCTTTGTCTATCTCATTCGTTTGGTTAGGTTTTAACTCAAATTACCGAAATCCAAATTTATTCCTAAACAGCGGACTGTTTTTGTAAAAATTGTTTGACGACCTTCCCGAACTCCATTTTCGACCAACCTTACATATTTGAAAAGTATAATCTTTGAACTTAATTTTTTAAAAAAAAAGAAACTCGACCAAAGGTGCTACCTACTACCCGGAACAGTCAACACAAGACAGCCCTAAAAATCAGACTGTTTACGCCTTTATACACTAATCCTCTAAACATCATTAATTACCCTTTAATTATTAAACAAGAACCCTAAAACCATTAATGGATATTAATTACTATATTTTACAGAAAATTAATAAAAATCTAATCATCTCAATGATAGTTAATTAACACTACAATTATAATTAATTAATAAAAACATATTTTTTATTAAGGTTTAATTGATCACTTACCTTGAATCAAGAAAAGTTAATGAACCCTAATCATAATTTCGACTCCTCTTGATACTCATGGAAGATTTAGACTGATTGTAGGTTTATTTAGGGATATTAGTCGTTTTTAGGGGTCTAGTGATGTTTATATAGGTCTTGGTAACCTTCTGGACAAGTATAGGCCCAACTAGGACTTTTAAATGGTAATTATCCTATTTTTATTAATTTAATTATTAAAGTTTTGGCTATGGGACCCACAAATTCGACTCCCCTCTGTGTTTTATCATATTTACATTCTCCCCCTCCTATTTTATGTTTACTAATACTCCTATACACTTTCGGGTCCAAACCAGGCACCCTTTTGCTAATTTTGTTGACTTTTTACGCGATTTTCGAACTAGCCTTCATTTCTAAAAGTTTCTAAATATAAAAAGTAACTCTAAAACTTATCCTAACCATATTATATATATACTTAATACATACATACAACATACGATACATACACGAAACCTTATAAAAACGATACCCGAACTTTTCTGCAGTTCATTTCTGAACTCATTTCATTTCATTTCATTTCCAACTTGTACCATGATTTACACATCATGTAACTCATTTAATTCTTCCTTATTCCCAAAATCACTCATAAAAACATATAAAAATATATTGTGCACACAACCTAACAAATAATTAGCGGTTAACGGGTGACAACTGACTCGCCAAAACCCGAGTTGTCACATCATCCCCTCCTAATAGAAATCCCGTCCCAAGATTTACTCTCAAACTCAAATTATTCTCAATAAACAAATGGGAATAAATATCCCTCATAAAACCTTCACATTCCAACTTAAACTCTGTTTATACTAAAATAATCTCAACCAACAACACATGAGCCTTAACCGTCAGCGAGGAAACTTATTAAAACCATAAACTTATGTAACCAACCTAACTAAATTTCGCAACTCATCAAACAAGAACTGTCTTAAAACCAAGTTAGGAGCCATCACATAACTCGACGGGTTTAAAACTGTCACCCCGATTTCAGTCTTACTCATAAATACCATAAATCAAAACTCATCAAATATAACCATGTATTCTATGGTCTAAAGAACTCTTAAATTCTACCACAACTTATCTCTCCGTTAACCCTCCAAGTGTTCATTACCCCAAAATACCCAAAACACAAGTTTAAACCATGTTGTCCAAAAATTAACCTTAAACTTGACACATTTACAGTTAACTAGACCAAGTTACTGACCTCCATTTACTAAACATTCTGAATATTTGAAAAGTACGTTCCGAGTACATAATTTTAGGCTTTTGAATCACCCAAAAAGCTTCAAAAACGAATAAGTTATGACCAAAACGATTATAAACCATAAAACCCCTTATTAATTATCAAATTCGAGCCCTAATTTATTTTAATACCAGAAAATAAAAAAGTCTCACCCACCCTCTGATTAATTATATAACATTAACATATATAATTAAATAAGATTAAAAATTTAATTAAAGATCATTAGCTTTATGTGATCAAAACCAATTTTTTTAATTTTAAAAAAAAACAAGTCATGCTTATATGTTAAAGAATTTATATTCTACCTTATTTCAAACACGGTTCTAACACTTTACCCTTATTTCACTGACTACCAACAACTATTTTAACTATTTGTAATTTCCATTTTCTACCACATAAGACTCAAAACAAAAGATATCGTTATCCCAAAAAGAATTCTCCACCATCTCCATAGCCTCTATACAAGAGTACCGTTTTGCAAACGAACACGTGAAATGGGGACTCGAGATATGCGCTACTACAGAAGTTGAACATCTCCATAAGAAACTAATAAGCAAACCATCCCAAAAATACAATCGATAAATAAAAGGGAATTATACATATATAGGCATAGGCATACATACACTCAAAATCATCCAACATATACTATACAAGGATGTATAAACCCTCTTTCATGCAACCATACTTAGGAATCCATTGATGTCGTGGTACTTTTATAACTATATTGGCCACCATACTTATACCAGTCCCCTTTCACTAATACACTCCCTCCTATGATGACATTAATGAGAATTAATACTACACATAACACATCAGTCTACCAAGTCAAATAAGCACATGGATCCTACAACTCACATAACCACATAACCACAACATAAAATAAGATCCAAAATCACATGTATTAAAATAACATAGTCAATGCATGAAACAAATAAACTCGTAGTCCAGCTGAACCACCGTAGACAAAACTCAAAATGTATAAAGAACATGAAAACATAATTAAACGAAATCCAATAATGACTAGCGTATACGACGATGGTTCAACCCGCACTAGTCAAAACTCATAAAGAAAATAACATGTAGCTAAGTATGAACATACTATAGTTCAATTCCTACTAGTCAAAATATCGCAATAAATAACATCCAAACATATCAATTAATATAAAATGCACACATACCCCTATGACGCCTATATGCAGGAACCCTTAAGCTATAGAGTAGGCTACGCGACTAGGCAACCTAATTCTTTATAACCAATGTCTCTGATACCATCCTGTCACACCCCACCATGGCGGAATATGGGGCGTGACGTATGGATATCATCACAACAATAGCGTGTCTATAGAGATAACTAAATGAAATGGAAATATCATAAATGGTGACACAATGTCATGAAGATATCACAAACAATGTGGGCGTCTAGGTAAGTAGGTAACATGCCTACCTCTTACCAAAGACAAACAAATAAACAAACATCAAACATATAGGTGTCTAAAATGTACCACTTATTCAAACATTAAATAAATACTAAGAGGAAAGGGATTCCGCCTAATGCAATCCTAGCAGCCTCTAGAATATTGCCACTTCTAACATCGTCCTTCATAACTACCTCACCTGAAAATGACACTAAAATCTGTCAACATAAAGTTGGTGAGAACATAGGTTTAAGTTATCAAAACATCATAAGAAACCTTGTCAACCGCTGTAAATAAGTTGAAGAAAACAATTTATCGTAATGGACCATAATGTGATAATCATGTTACATACAACTACTAACAAAGCACAATTATATCAGTCAAGAACACACAATAAGAACAATGCACCACACTATAACAATCAAGAAATATCCCGTCACACACAAGACCAATGCACCACACTATCCGGATCTTTCCCACACCACTAGTGGAAGATGAACCATATCCCCGTCGAGATATCTTGCCTCCAAAGAGACGATGCACAAGTACTCAGGACGGATCGTGCCCCATGCTCCATACACAACACAAATGGTCCCATAGATGCCCATACATCTATGTACCAAAGCCAATCATAACCCAAACAAGATTTACATATCAGAACACATATCAAAGCACATATGAGAACACATAAGCACGCATGTCACAATATAACACATCTATGTCCAAACATTTAATAAAAATATAGTACTAAAACATTTTAAGAACACCACAAGTGTCATCTCCATCCCATACTAGAAGAAAACATTTAAAAACTCAGTGAAAATAGGACTATGAACTCGCCTGATAGCACAGCAAGCTAGTACTCCTGCAAACCTAAAAAATCATACACGACACCTTTAGCTCAGGTCTTAACACCCAAGTTAAGTAACAATCAAGGAGATGAATCTAATCCCCCAAATCCCCGCTATTTAGTTCTCCTACTACAAGCTATTCTATACGTAAAGATCCAGTTTTACCCCCGTACAGTTTACTAGTCACCAAACGATCACATGAAGTGAACTTAACACCACACTTAGCTCCTACCCTACTGGAGTTATGTTGTTATATGATCTAAGAACTCCCAAGACCAATTTTACTTTATACTTACAAGTTTAACCCTTTCGTTTAGTCTCTACGCCAAAAGTCGTTTTCACCAAAACTGATTTTATGAACATGCTAAATGTTTGTCACCAAAAGCATGACCTAAACACCATAACTTTTATTGAAAACCTCCAGTACTTTCATATATATTATAAAGAGTTATCAAATAAAAAATCTTTTGCTATCTCATTCGTTTGATTAGGTTTTAACTCAAATTACCGAAATCCAAATTTATTCCTGAACAGCGTACTGTTTTTTTTAAATTGTTTGACGACCTTCCCGAACTCCATTTTCGACCAACCTTACATTTTTGAAAAGTAGACTCTCTGAACTTAATTTAAAAAAAATAAACTAGACCAAAGGTGCTACCTACTACCCGGAACAGTCGACACAAGACAGCCCTAAAAATCAGACTGTTTTACGCCTTTATACACTAATCCTCTAAACATCATTAATTACCCTTTAATTATTAAACAAAAACCCTAAAATCATTAATGGATCTTAATTACTATATTGTACAGAAAATTAATAAAAATCTAATCATCTCAATGATAGTTAATTAACACTATAATTATAATTAATTAATAAAAACATAAATTATATTAAGGCTTAATTGATCACTTACCTTGAATCAAGAAAAATTAATGAACCCTAATCATAAGTTCGACTCCTCTTGATACCCATGGAAGATTTAGACTGATTGTTGGTTTATTTAGGGTTATTATTCGTTTTTAGGGGTATAGGGGTGTTTATATAGGTCTTGGTAACCTTCTGGACAAGTCTAGGCCGAATTAGGACTTTTAAATGGTAATTATCTTATTTTTATTAATTTAATTATTAAAATTTCGGCTATGGGACCCACAAATTCGACTCTCCTCTGTGTTTTATCATATTTACATTCTCACCATCCTATGTTATGTTTACTTATACTCCTATATACTTTCAGGTCCAATCCAGACACCCTTTTGCTAATTTTTCGACTTTTTACGCGATTTTCGAACTAGCCTTCATTTCTAAAAGTTTCTAAATATGGAAAGTAACTCTAAAACTTGTCTTAACCATATTATATATACTTAATACATACATACAACATACGATACATACTTGAAACCTTATAAAAACGATACCGGAACTTTTCTGCAGTTCATTTCTGAACTCATTTCATTTCATTTCATTTCCAAATTGTACCATGATTTACACATCATGTAACTCATTTAATTCTTCCTCATGCCCAAAATCACTCATAAAAATATATTGTGCACACAACCTAACACATAATTAGCGGTTAACGGGTGACAACTGACTCGCCAAAACCCGAGTTGTCACATCATCCCCTCCTAATAGAAATCTTGTCCCGAGATTTACTCTCAAACTCAAAATTATTCTCAGCAAACAAATGGGAATACATATCCCTCATAAAACCTTCACATTCAAAAGTGAACTCTGTTTATACTAAAATAATCTCAACCAACAACACATGAGCCTTAACCGTCCACGGGGAAACTTAATAAACCATAAAGTTATGTAACCAACCGAACTAAATCTCGCAACTCATCAAACAAGAACTGTCTTGAAACCATGTTAGGAGCCATCACATAACTCGACGGGTTTAAAACTCTCACCCCGATTTCAGTCTTACTCATAAATACCATAAATCAAAACTCATCAAATATAACCACGTATTCTAAGGTCTAAAGAACTCTTAAATTCTACCCAACTTATCTCTGCGTTAACCCTCCAAGTGTTCATTACCCCAAAATACCCAAAACACAAGTTTAAACAATATTGTCCGAAAATTAACCTTGAACTTGACACTTGTACAGTTAACTAGACCTAGATACTGACCTCCATTTACTAAACATTCTGAATATTTGAAAAGTACGTTCCGAGTACATAATTTTAGGCTTTTGAATCACCCAAAAAGCTTTAAAAACGAATAAGTTATGACCAAAACGATTTTAAACCATAAAACCCCTTATTAATTACCTAATTCGAGCCCTAATTTATTTTAATACCATAAAATAAAAACTCTCACCCACCTATGATTAATTATATGATTTTAACATATATAATTAAATAAGATTAAAAATTTAATTAAGGATCATTAGCTTTATGTGATCAAGACCAATTTTTTAATTTTTTAAAGAAACAAGTCATGCTTATATGTTAAAGAATTTATATTCTACCTTATTTCAAACACGGTTCTGACACTTTACCCTTATTTCACTGACTACCAACAACTATTTTAACTATTTGTAATTTCCATTTATACCACGTAAGACTCAAAACCAAAGATATCGTTATCCAAAAAACAATTCTCCACCATCTCAATAGCCTCTATACAAGAGTACCGTTTTACAAACGAACACGTGAAATGGGGACTCGAGATATGTGCTACTACAGAAGTTGAACGTCTCAAAAAGAAACTAACAAGCAAACCATACCAAAAATACAATCGATAAATAGAAGGGAATTATACATATATAGGCATAGGCATACATACACTCAAAACCATCCAACATATACTATACAAGCATGTATTAACCCTCTTTCATGCAACCATACTTAGTAATCCATTGATGTCGTGGTACTTTTATAACTATGTTGGCCACCATACTTATACCAGTCCCCTTTCATTAATGCACTCCCTCCTATGTTGACACTAATAAGAATTAATACTACACATAACACATCAGTCTACCAACTCAAATAAGCACATGGATCCTACAACTCACATAACCACATAACAACAACATAAAATAAGATCCAAAATCACATGTATTAAAATAACATAAAATAAACTCGTAGTCCAGCTGAACCACCGTAGACAAAACTCAAAATGTATAAAGAACATGAAAACATAATTAAACGAAATCCAACAATGACTAGCATATACGACTATGGTTCCACCCACACTAGTCAAAACTCGTAAAGAAAATAACATGTAGCTAAGTATGAACTTACTATGGTTCAATTCATACTAGTCAAAATATCGCAATAAATAACATCCAAACACATCAATTAATATAAAATGCACACATACCCCTATGACGCCTATATGTAGGGACCCTTAAGCTATAGACTAGGCTACGCGACTAGGCAACCTAATTCTCTATAACCATTGTCTCTGATACCATCCTGTCACACCCCACCATGGCGGAATATGAGGCGCGACGTATGGATATCATCACAACAAAAGCGTTTCTATAGAGATAACTAAATGAAATGGAAATATCATAAATGGTGACACAATGTCATGAAGATATCACAAACAATGTGGGCGTCTAGGTAAGTAGGTAACTACCTCTTACCAAAGACAAACAAATAAACAAACATCAAACATATAGGTGTCTAAAATGTACCACTTATTCAAACATTAAATAAATACTAAGAGGAAATGGATTCCTCCTAATGCAATCCTAGCAGCCTCTAGAATCTTGCTACTTCTAACATCATCCTTTATAACTACCTCACCTGAAAAAGACTCTAATATCTGTCAACATAAAGTTGGTGAGAACATAGGTTTAAGTTATCAAAACATCTTAAGAAACCTTGTCAACCGTTGTAAATAAGTTGAAGAAAACAATTTATCGTAATGGACCATAATGTGATAATCATGTTACATATAAATACTAACAAAGCACAATTACATTAGTCAAGAACACACAATAAGAACAATGCACCACACTATAACAATCAAGAAGTATCCCGTCACACACACAAGAACAATGCACCACACTATCCGGATCTTTCCCACACCACTAGTGGAAGATGAACCATATCCCCGTCGAGATATCTTGCCTCCAAAGAGACGATTCACAAGTACTCAGGACGGATCGTGCCCCACACTCCATACACATCACAAATGGTCCCATAGACGCCCATACATCTATGTACCAAAGCCAATCGCAACCCAAACAAGATTCACATATCAGAACACATATCAAAGCACATTTGAGAACACATAAGCACGCATGTCACACAATAACACATCTATGTCCAAACATTTAATAAAAATATAGTACCAAAACATTTTAAGAACACCACAAGTGTCATCTCCATCCCATACTAGAAGAAAACATTTAAAATCTCAGTGAAAATGGGACTATGAACTCACCTGATAGCACAGCAAGCTAGCACTCCTGCAAACCTAAAAAATCATACACGACACCCTTAGCTCAGGTCTTAACACCCAAGTTTAGTAAAAATCAAGGAGATGAATCTAATCCCCCAAATCCCCGCTATTTAGTTCTCCCACTACAAGCTATTCTATACGTAAAGATCCAGTTTTTCCCCGGTACAGTTTACTAGTCACTAAACGATCACATGAAGTGAACTTAACACCACACTTAGCTCCTACCCTACTGGAGTTATGTTGTTATATGATATAAGAACTCCCAAAACCAATTTTACTTTATACTTACACGTTTAACCCTTTCGTTTAGTCTCTACGCTAAAAGTCGTTTTCACCAAAACTGATTTTATGAACATGCTAAATGTTTTTCACCAAAAGCCCGACCTAAACACCATAACTTTTATTAAAAATCACCAGCACTTTCATATATATTATAAAGAGTTCTCAAATAAAAAATCTTTGGCTATCTCATTCGTTTGGTTAGGTTTTGACTCAAATTACCGAAATCCAAATTTATTCCTTAACAGCGCACTATTTTTGTAAAAATTGTTTGACGACCTTCCAGAACTCTATTTTCGACCAACCTTAAATTTTTCAAAAGTAGACTCTCTGAACTTAATTTTAAAAAAAATAAACTCGACCAAAGGTGTTACCTACTACCCGGAACTGTCGACACAAGACAGCCCTAAAAATCAGACTGTTTTACGCATTTATACACTAATCCTCTAAACATCATTAATTACCCTTTAATTATTAAACAAGAACCATAAAATCATTAATGGATCTTAATTACTATATTTTCCAGAAAATTAATAAAAATCTAAACATCTCAATGATAGTTAATTAACACTACAATTATAATTAATTAATAAAAACATAAATTATATTAAGGTTTAATTGATCATTTACCTTGAATCAAGAAAAATTAATGAACCCTAATCATAATTTCGACTCCTCTTGATACCCATGGAAGATTTAGACTGATTGTAGGTTTATTTAGGGTTATTAGTCGTTTTTAGGGGTATAGGGGTGTTTATATAGGTCTTGGTATCCTGTTGGACAAGTTTAGGCCCAATTAGGACTTCTAAATGGTAATTATCCTATTTTTATTAATTTAATTATTAAAATTTAAGCTATAGGACCCACAAATTCGAATCTAGTCTGTGTTTTATCATATTTACATTCTCCCGTTGTATTTTATGTTTACTTATACTCCTATACACTTTCGGGTCCAAACCAGGCACCCTTTTGCTAATTTTTCGACTTTTTACGCGATTTTCGAACTAGCCTTCATTTCTAAAAGTTTCTAAATATAGAAAGTAACTCTAAAACTATCCTAACCATATTATATATACATAATACATACATACAACATACGATACATACACGAAACCTTATAAAAACGATACCCGAACTTTTCTGCAGTTCATTTCTGAACTCATTTCATTTCATTTCATTTCCAACTTGTACCATGATTTACACATCATGTAACTCATTTAATTCTTCCTTATTCCCAAAATCACTCATAAAAACATATAAAATATATTTTGCACACAACCTAACACATAATTAGCGGTTAACGGGTGACAACTGACTCGCCAAAGCCCGAGTTGTCACAAAGCCCATCTAGGAATGTTATTTATGTTTTGAATAAAAAGAATCATGTAGCTAAACCTAAAGGCTCTGTGGTTGTGCAGCGTTCTAAGCCTATTGTGAATTTTAATTTGAAATGTTGGAAGTGCAATGAATGTATGTTTTCTAGTCGTCATGGTCTTGCCTTATTGACCATGTGAATGAGACGAATGCCCGGAAAAAGGATTAGAATGGAAACTAACTGGGAAAGTGTTAACCTAAGTTGGTTGGAAGTGGCGCCCCACTGGTAGAACTTTCACTATAGTAGGAAATACGTGCCCTTTAACTAGGATCACTCCAACTAAAGCGAAGAAAGCGTGCCCTTTAATTAGGAGTACCGAGGCTACCAAAACACAAGCGTGTCCTTTAACTAGGAACACAGACACTACTGTAGGAACCAAGTGCCCTTTAAATAGGTCTACTCCCACTGTAGTGCCAGTTAATACTCTAAAACCTAAGAAAGTTGGAATAGTAAAACATGTTAGTGCTAAAACTCACATTAGAAAACGCAGGAAATCTAAGGGTCACACAAATGTTAGCAATTCTGATAATATTATATCTGTATCTACTAACACTCCGGAACCAATAGTTTCCAATGCATTGTCTACTGTTGTTACTGAAAACAAGTGGTCCAAATTGTTCTCTGGTATTTGGACTCTGGTTGATCCAAGCATATGACCGGAGATCGCTCTTAGCTTAGAAATTTTGTCAGCAAGTTTCTTGGTACGGTTCGATTTGGAAATGATCATATTGCAAAGATAATGGGTTATGGTGAATATCATATTGGGAATGTTATAATTTCAAGAGTGTATTATGTGGAAGGTCTTGGTCACAACTTATTCTCTATGGGACAATTTTGTGATGCAAACCTAGAAGTTGCTTTTCAAGAGCATACATGCTTCATTCGTAATTTGGAAGGAGTTGATTTATTGAAAGGTACTCGAGGGAATAATTTGTATACTTTGTCTCTACAAGACATGATGGCCGCTTCTCCCGTATGTCTTCTCTCTAAAGCATCGAAGACTAATTCATGGTTATGGCATCGACGGTTATCTCATCTTAACTTTGACGCTATTAATCATTTGGAAAAAAACGAACTTGTTCATGGTCTTCCTAAACTTACATTTCACAAGGATCATTTGTGTTCCGCGTGTACAATGGGGAAAAGCACTAAGAAATCATACAAACCCAAGACTGAAGACACCAACCAAGAGAAACTTTATCTGTTGCATATCGATCTTTGTGGGCCAATGCGTGTTGAAAGTTTTAGTGGAAAAAAGTACATCCTCGTAATTGTCAATGATTACTCTTGGTTTACATGGGTGAAATTTTTTACAACAAAAAAGGAGGCACCTAAATTGATCATCGGATTTCTCAAGATGATTCAAGTGCGTCTCAACACTACTGTCCGACGCATTCGTACAGATAATAGAACCGAATTTGTGAATCAAATCATGCGTGATTATTATGAAGAAGTTGGCATATCTCATGAAACATCTGTTGCTCGCACTCCACAACAAAACGGTATCGTTGAAAGGAGAAATCGCACACTTATGGAAGCTGCTCGAACGATGTTAATTTACGCAAAGGCTCCATTGTTTTTATGGGCAGAAGCAGTATCTACAACAGTTTTCACCCAAAACCAGTCACTAATTCGTAAACGCCATGGTAAAACACCTTATGAGCTTCTGCATGGAAAAGTACCAGATTTATCATATCTTCATGTATTTGGTTCCCTTTGCTATCTAAATAATGATGGTGACAATTTGGGAAAACTTCAACCTAAGGCTGATATTGGTATCTTCATTGGTTATGCACCCACAAAGAAGGCATACCGAATCTACAATCATAATTCTCGTAAGATCCTCGAAACTATGAATGTTGATTTTGATGAACTGACAGCGATGGCTTCTGAGCAGAGCAGCTCTGAACCCGCACTTCATGAAATGGGACCCAGTAACATTAGTTCTGGTCTTGTCCTAAATAACCCTACTTCATCATCATTTACACCACCTTCTAGGAATAAATGGGATACGTTGTTTCAACCGTTCTTTGATGAATTCTTTACTCCTCCAAGTATTGTTGCTCCAGAACCTGAAGTAATAGCTCCGGTCCCCGAAGTTTTAGCTCCAGCAACCGAAGCACAATCAGACACATTTGCACCTACAATTGGTCAAGAATATACCTTCAACGAGTAATTCTCAACCAACACACGTTTCAACTACCCATGTAACGCCTATTGATGATGAAGAGGATCATGATGATCACGATTTGGAATTCGCTCAAATGCGTGAACTTCCATTCTTTGGTGTACCAATTCCCGACCATAATCAAGTCGGGTCGTCCACCTCAGAGGAAGCTCCTACTACGATCTACTCCAATCCATGGATTCGTGAACATGACAGCAAGTGGACAAAGGATCATCCTATAGATTCTATTATTGGTGACCCTAATCATCCAGTATCCACACGAAGTCAGTTACAAGAAAATGAAATGTTTTGTCATTTTGATGCTTTTCTCACTCAAGTTGAACCTAAGACATGGCAAGAAGCTTTTACTCAATCCTGTTGGATATAATCTATGCAAGAAGAACTTAATGAATGTATACGTCTTGAAGTATGGGAACTTGTCCCATGCCCGGATCAAGTGCAATTACTCACTTTAAAATGGGTTTACAAGGTGAAACTCGACGAGTTAGGCGGCATACTGAAGAACAAAGCTCGACTAGTAGCTCGTGGATACAAGAAATTATTGGGCATCGACTTTATGGAATCCTTTGCACCTGTTGCCTGTTTGGAAGCTATTAGATTATTCCTCGCTTATGCAGCCCACATGAATATGATCGTCTATCAGATGGATGTGAAGACGACATTTCTTAATGGTGAAATCAAGGAAGAGGTCTATGTTCAACAGCCGGATGGTTTTGTGAATCCTAAATATCCTAATCATGTGTACAAGCTTAAGAAGGCTCTCTATGGGTTGAATCAAGCTCCACGAGCATGCCATGATCTACTATCACAATTCCCCATTACACAAGGCTTCGCTAAAGGCAAGGTGGTTCCCACGCTGTTCATTATGAAACGAGGTAAAGATATGATTTTGGTACAAATATATGTTGATGATATTATATTTGCTTCCTCGACCCAAACCTTATCCGACGAGTTTGGGAAACTCATGTCTTCCAAGTTTAAGATGTCAATGATGGGCAAGGTATCATTCTTCTTAGGACTTCAGATATCTTAGAGTCCCAGAGGCATCTTTATCAATCAATCCAAGTATGCCTTTGAATCGCTTAAGAAATATAAGATGGAATCTTGCGACCCCGTGGATACCCCAATGGTGGAACGAACTAAGCTAGATGTAGATCCACATGGGATTATCGTTGATCTGACACTTTATCGTGGAATGATCAGTACCCTTCTGTATATCACAGCTAGTCGACCCGACCTTCAGTTTGCTATATGTATGTGTGCTCGTTATAAAACTAGGCCTACTGAGTTACACTTAGCTACTGTTAAACGGATCTTTAGGTATCTTAAAGGAACCATTAATCAGGGACTTTGGTATTCGAAGGACTCTTCGGTTGCACTCATGGCATATGCAGATGCGGATCACGCGGGTTGTCAAGATACAAGGTGTAGCACGAGTGGAACTTTGCAACTACTAGGAGATCGACTAATCAGTTGGGCATCTAAAAGGCAGAAAAGCGCTGAAATTTCAAGTACGAAAGCAGAATACATAGCTATGTCCGGTTGTTGTGCTCAAATTCTTTGAATGAGATCTCAATTAACCGACTATGGTCTAGGTTTCAACAAAATTCCGATGTACTGCGACAACAAAAGTGCAATTGCCTTATGCTGCAACAATGTTCAATTCTCCCGGTCGAAGCATATTGACATTCCCTACCACTTCATCAAGGAGCAAGTGGAAAATGGAGTGATAGAGATTTACTTTGTCTGATCTGAGTAACAATTGACGGATATTTTCACGAAGGCTTTAGATCGCGCTCGAATAGAATTTTTGGCCGACAAGCTAGGATTGAGAACATTCTCGCCCGAGACTCTGAAGGAATTGGCAGATGAAGCGAAAGAATAGTGGTGGTAAACTATTCTCCGTATCCTTGGTGATCATCTGTATATATTGTTTATATTTTTATCCACAAAAGCAAAATACAAAAATATAAAACCATATAAAAACCATAAAAATTGAAAAAATTTAGGAAAATCCAAAAATATTTTTACTTTATTTTTCAAAGGCATGTCTTTTGGTACGATAATATTTACGGCCTTAGAAATGTCGATTAATATTGACACGGCGCCATAAATAGAGTTCGTACAAAAGTTGTAAATATTTCATAAAACATGCCCATATGGCTTGTAGTTATTTCAGACTGCAACCCGCTTTTCATATTAAAGTCAAGTATTTCTTATGAAAGCTTTGGCTCACAACAGGAATTAATTTTCTCGGGCATGGTTTACTTTATAACCATATAATAGATTGTGTTTACGTTACAACACAATCTAACACGAATATATGTACGCGTCAATGCATTTATTTGTTAAAACAAGAGAAGTCTTGTTTTTATGAAGTTATCATCTCTACAACCATAGCACTCTACAATTGGTATCTACATACTCGACGATGCGACTACTAAAACGACGACTATAGCTCTTTCAATAGAACACGGGTCAACAATTGAGGGGGAGCAATTGTCAAGCGTTAAGAATCTTCGATGCGGAAAGTGACAAGTTCACTAATTGGTGTCAAGACAACAATACCAATCGTACATGTGGTGTCAAGAGATGACTTCAGACTTGACGAGGCGACCAACATTTGCCGACAAGAACCATTTGATCTTATCATATGATGTTCTCATCAATCAGGTCCAACCTTGTCAATTTCTTCAAATATGGTGAATATATGATCATATTACAAATCGGTATCATATCTCACAAATTGGTCTCATGAAGATTAAACGAACTTGCATGTTTCTTCCCAAAACCTTTGTTAAAATTTTATTAAATCAATTGATATTAAAAACATCGATTGGGTTAATATTTTTAATATGGGGGAGAAAATGTGATTTAATATGGGAAATTATCACAAATGGTCTGACTTAACGTGATAGCTCATCCCGGCATGTGCGAAATGTTTTCGAATATCGTGGCATATGTTAAGGGGGAGAAAAATGGATTTGCTATATCAAAATGGATTTCATGGTGACATATACTTACTCTAAACCCATTTATTTCACGACGATGAAGATTGTGGTGACATAAGGATGGTAGGATAGGTTAAAGTCCAATGCTTCTTCCAAAACCGAAGGAATCTTCCCAAGGACATTCTATAGCTAGAAATAGTAGTCCTTATGAAAGATGGAGAAAGATTGTGAACGTAGTTGAATGCCGACCAAGTACTTATGTTAGCACTGGAACAATCACAACAAAGTGCTAGTTATGACGTATTGGTAAGCATTGAAGGGTTAAAGAATAAAAAAGAATTGTAAAGATAAAGGGTCTAAAGAAAGAAGCCCTCCTTACAACCTTAGGCAGAAATCGAGTCAATACATATGCTATTGAGATCATTTCAATGTTTCTCGATATTGAAGATAGACATCATGGACCCAGTGATGCAATGTACAACCCATCCCAGCTAACTCAGAAATCTCTTAAAAGATATTTGTTTTAATCACACGGAGACAATGCATTATCTATCGATTTATTCACTCCGAATATATTGATATTGAAAAGGTGGCACTCCTCTCCAGCCTTCGATCACCAAAAATGCAAAATGCACGATCGAGTCTAGAGCCATCTAAGATCATCAATAATCTCATTAGGACACACTTTCATAATTCCTTGCTTCTTCACACACTGTGAAAAGTAAGAAAGATCTTAAGAGTCCTACGCAAAATCTTCATGATCTTGCCTGAACATCCGAGTAATGCGAAAGTATTTACAATGAAGATGGAAATCCTTCTTGAGCGAACATTCAAAAGCTCATGGTAGGTGACTTGTGCAATTCTTTATGAATCAAACTTGTGATAACTGGAAAGCAATAGTTGTTTAATTCTTAATTGAATTTAAACATGTTACAGGCCTCTACGCAATATCTCAGTGATCTTGCCAGAACACTCAGAGTGACATCCTAGTGTTCAGAGTGATGAGTGAAAATCCTTCTAGTGTTAACATCAAACAGCACTTGGTAGGTAACTTGCAAGATTCTGTATGAATCGAGCTCGTGACAACTGGAAAGCAACAATGGTGCCATTCTTTAATGAATCAAACTTGTTCCAGGAATCGGAATTGACGGCTTCAATCATGCGGATAAATTTATCCAAATGATTCACTCTTTATGTTCGCAGTCAGCTTTGGACGGTCGAGTAAAGAGAACGGGTTTACCCGATAAATCTTGTCAAGGAGATTTTTAATTAAATCTCACAAGTACGATATTTTATATCGTCCAACGGTCTTCACCGACCGGAGGTAAAATGATACCGAATTAGAATGGAATGTTCAAAGCCATTTCGTTCGTGTCTACTTATGTCGCGGCATTTGAAGACGGTGGCGTTGTGGAATCCGAGAAGAAGTCGTCCCCGCATGCTTATACTTTATGCACTTAATACCTCATCTAAATCAAGAAAGCCTAAAAGTTAAGTCTTCCGCTGTATCGAACTCTGAAGCTTTCAAGAATTATGAAGGTATAAGTATGTGGGACATAAAGTCACGAAGAGACGCAGATCACAAGTGATGGATGCACAAGTTCAAGGCAAGAGATTAATGCTCATGACGGATATCTAAGATCACATCAACATGTTCACCAAAAAAGAAAAAGAAAAGAAAGACGAAGACTACGAGCTCAAGACAAGCATAGAATGCTAGGTTTATTTTATTATTGTAACTTGGGTAACGCCCTTGTTTCGAGTGACCTCCCTTAGGGGGAGATTGTTGGAAATACGTTTTATGTATTAGAAAGGATCAGTCACTCCAACAATAGTCTAAGTAATAGCTCGTAGTTTAGTTAACTTAATATTCAACAAACAAGGCCATGCCAAGCCTACAACATGTGTAGGCTGGCCCAATATGTAAGCCCAAGCCCATCTTAAGGCTTGGGTATATAAACCCTCTCCTTAGATGGAGAGGGTGTGGTTTTCTCATAATTTACACATAGTTAAGTGTGTATTTCTACACTTTCTCTCTCTAAAGTGTGTGTGAAATCTACCATCTTTCTATCTCTTTCTCTCTCTAAACGTAAGCAAGATTTACAATATCTCATACAAGTGTGCAATTGTACGAATTTTGAACCACCAAATCTTGATCAAATTACCACCAAACCTAAAATAAACTATAAGCAAACTTGAACTAACACTTATACTAACTGATTTCAAGATTTGAGGTCTCAATATACTAAAACAACCTAGATAGGGGCCTATGACAATTTTATGCTATTTTACTAAAAATTAACATGCGAACTTCTAATTTAAGTTACCAAACTTGAAACAAACCCCCCAATATCACCTACCACTAACTGTTTAAGTGTGTTTAACTGATTTAACCAAAACTTGTGTCACATCAAGGTTGGTTAACACCCAAATCCATACACACCCTTACAATCTGATATGAAAAAATAACTAAGCAAAAGCATTCAAAATCTGATCAAATCTTATTCTACCAACCTAAACATCCGTATAATTCATGAACAAACATAAACAATCATTAAAACTAACATCCAAACAGCTTATCTCAAAATCTCATATGCATTCACAATTAAACCAATAAGGATGGTTCAAGCTTTTTTACCATGTGGGACCCACATCGAGGCCCCACCAAGACTGCTGATGCCTTCTCCAATTAGCCAAAAATAAGCTTATAGAAAGGAAAGGAGCTGTTTTTAGAGAATGATGGTGGTGGACTACAACAGTCCACTCACCCAATATATCTTGAAATGTACCTGCTAAGAGAAACACACAAGTGAAACTACCAAGAAACTTATGCACAAGCTTGTTTGTTAAGCAAGCTTGTGTATAAGCTTTTAGAACAGTAGGTGAACAGTAAACTAAAAAGTAAACAAGACTTTGTGAGAATCTTTTGAAAACTGAACTTTGAGAAAACAAATTGAAAACCAACTTTTTGAAAACGTCAAACTTTGGAAACAAAAGCAAACAACCAGCTTATACAAACTAGGGATGCTTGTTTGATTGTCAGTCAATCAAGCATCCAAGTTCTTATAAGTTGAACCCGAAAACAAAATTTTGGCTAAGTATCCTTAAACCAAAACCTTTTTGATAAAATCTTATCTAAGTTTGCATAAAAATAAACGTTACACTAAAAAAATTGTAAATATGGAACTCATTATAACTTGCAAAGGTTTTTAGAAAACACTATAATATTCATTAACATAAAGAAATTTCATAAAGTTAAAACTGGAACAAGAGGGCATCCACAGGTTAAAGCCTCTCTTTATACTACAAAGGAGAAGGTTCTAGTGCTACAAAACCCTAGTATCTAAAATTCTAAAGTTGCCCTTTGGTTGAATCTTGAAAAATCAGTCAAATGGAAGCATGTGATGGCCAGGTTGTATCTTTTTTATCTTGGACGTTCAAAACTGCCTTTGGGACAAAGAAACTAAGGATAGTTGTTGATTTGGTCCAAATGTTTAGAGGTGAACAGTGTCACGTGAGTTTGTTCAAGCTTTGGGGGGACAAGAGAATGATAGGTCACTTTCTGGGTGTGGGGTTGTGTTTAGTGTTAGGGGAATTAGGGTTTTGGAGATAATTAGGGGTTTCCCCTTTGGTTTGATGTGGGTAAGTGATTAGGGTTTATGTGATTAGAGGGATAATGAACATGAGGATTTAATCTTGTTTTAGGTTTAAAAAGTTGTTTCCCTTACAAATTAAGTTTAATATACAGATTAATAAATCTAATATAAAAAGGTGATGGTGGATTTGTGATGTGGAGGTTAAGGTTGAGGTGTAGGGGTTTGATTGGTGGGGGTGGCGATATGGCGTGAGGTGAGTGGTGGGATGATGTTTGTTGTCTGGCCCAAATCAGTCCCTCAAGTCCCATTGTGTGTGCATACAAAGTTATAAACAGCGAACTCACATATCCTTTGTTATACAACTTTTGTTTTTTCTATTTTAGCCACAAAACCTTTTGATAAACTTGTTTCAAGGACTATTTATGCATAATATGCATTCTTCAAGGGCTTTTCTTGTATTTTCTTGAAACTTAAGGACCATACTTGTAACTTTTAAGATTTACAAGGGTCAAAAGTGACAAGTCTTCAAAAGTTGAGGGACCAATCTTGACAAATCTTCAAACTTCAAGGGTATTTTTGGAAATTCATTTCTCGGGTCCGGTTCTTTGTGCGGCTTCGTTTCCCGTGTTCGTTTTTGCTTGAATCTTGTGATATTTTGTTGATTTCATGATATCCGTACCTAAAATACACAATGAACAAACACAAGCATATTTTTGGGTATTTTAATGATATTTTAAGCGTTTTAAGCCCGATTTGGACGATGAGACTATGTATAATTGCATTCTCATCAACAACGTAGGGGTAAACACTTCTTACCGATTCATTACGCAAGTAAAACAATGTATGACGCACAATCTCATTACACTACCACCGAGAAAGAGTTATTAGCCGTTGTCTATGCTTTCGAAAAGTTTCGATCATATCTCGTTTTGTCCAAAACCATTTTTTACACCGATCATTCCGCCTTGAAATACCTCTTTAACAAACAAGACGTACAACCTCGGGTACTTCGATGGATCCTCCTTTTACAATAATTTGATGTCACAGTCCGTGATAAAAAGGAGCGGAGAACCTAGCGGCCGATCATTCAAGTCGTCTTGAAAGTCCTCATCAAAGAGATCTTGAGACCAAGGAAATAACCGAAACATTTCCTCTCGAGACACTTTATCTCATTTCTTGTTTGGAAAATTCAAGTACCCCATGGTTTGCGGACTTTGCAAATTACCATGCGGGGAAATTCATCATCAAAGGGATGTCGTCCCAACAAAAACAAAAGTTTTTTAAAGACGTTCAATACTATTTTTGGGACGGCCCCTATTTGTTTCGCATTTGTGGCGATCAAGTCATTCGACGTTGTGTATTCGGAGAGGAAGCCATTTCTATCCTCAAAGCTTGCCATGAAGGACCCACCGGTGGCCATCATGGACCGAATTACACCGTTAAGAAAATCTTTGATGCGGTTTTCTTTTGGCCGACTATCTATCGTGATGCACATGACTTTGTTCAGTTATGTGACTCTTGTCAACGCCAAGGCAAAATCTCTCAACGTGATGAGATGCCTTAAAATGCGATTCAAGTTTGTGAAATCTTCGACATATGGGATATAGACTTTATGGGACCATTCCCGTCTTCTCAAGGAAATAAGTATATCCTCGTTGCTGTTGGTTATCTTTCGAAGTGGGTGGAAGCAAAGGCTCTCCCCACTAACGATGCCCGAGTCGTCGTTAAGTTTTTAAAGCAACTTTTTGCTCGTTTTGGCACACCGCGTGCCATCATTAGTGATCGTGGCACCAATTTTTGCAACGAACAATTCGATAAAGTGTTGAAAAATATGGTGTCACCCACTGATTGTCTATGGCCTACCACCCACAAACAAGTGGCCAAGTGGAGGTCTCAAATCGTGCTTTAAAACGAATTTTGGAAAGGTCAATCGGGGAAAATCGAACCTCGTGGTCTGATAAACTCAATTATGCTTTATGGGCCTTCCGCACCGCTTATAAGACACTCATTGGGTCACTCCTTATAGGTTGGTCTATGATAAATCATGCCACTTGCCCATTGAATTAGAGCACAAAGCATATTGGGCCCCAAAGCACTCTAATTTTGACTTGAAAACCGCGGGAGATCATCATAAGATTCAATTAAACGAATTAAATGAATTACGTGATCAAGCTTATGAAAATCATTTAATCTATAAAGAGAAAACCAAAAAGATCCATGATGTCAAAATAAAAAATCGAGAGTTTAATATTGGTGATCGTGTTCTTCATTTCAATTCTCGACTTAAGATATTTTCCGGCAAGCTTAAATCCCGTTGGATGGGACCATTTACCGTTACCCAAGTTTTTCCCTATGGGACCGTCGAGCTAGCTCAAGATGATGGCCATAATTTAAAGGTGAATGGTCATAGACTTAAACACTACTTTGGCGGGGAAATTCCTTCAATGGTTGACCCCGACCTCCAAACCTTCCCCAATGACAATTAAATTATGGGGATCGAGTCGGGCCCGTGACTCGAAAAACAAAAACGAGGCTCCTCTAGGGAGGAAAGACCCTTGCCTATCCTTTTAATTTTCTTTGTCCTTACAATAATAAAGTTTTATTTTTAATTACGGCAATAAGAATACGCGTCAACATTAAGACGTGCATCGATTTTAAGTCTTTCAATGACACTCATCGTTATTCTTTTTCCCAACACTACTTTTTTTTAAACCTTCTCTCTTCTTTTTTCTCTTTTCTCAATTACGGCATCGGGAATACGCTTATCATTCATGATACGTGCAAGGATCTTGCTTTAAAATATGACCATGATCATTATTCCCTTTGCCAAAAGTTTTCTTTTCCCTCCGAAAGTAAGGATATGGATATTGAGCTCAACATTCCACTTAGTTGAGACAATTTTCCATCTCGACATTGCACTTCGTTGAGGTAGTCCTTGTTTTCCGTCTTCGGGACCTTAAGTCGGCCTTACACTTTTATGCAGACATTGCACGAGGTCCCTACTTTATGTCTTTCCCGAGCGTTTCAAAAATATTCGTTCACGAATCTTGAGAAACCCGAGGGCCGAGTCGCTTCGGCAAACAAAAGCGAAGCACTTGCCTTAAGAGTGCGGTCGATTTCTATCTTCTTTCTATTTTCTTTGTGGCCCGAATTTTAAGCTAATGTCATACGGTGAGGTGCGCCTCTACCATTGTTTGCTTCGTGTTGGTTGTGCATGTATTCTTTAGGTTTCCCATGGGCTAGGAGACTCTCGTGTTCGTCCAATTTTTCGTTTCGATATTGAGCTCAATATGGACGACACAATGAATGATGATATACTTTTGCTAACGCTAACCATACTAGGATTTTTTATTCGATTCTTTGAATCTAGTGTGGGGGTTTTACCTCATATGTAGAAACATTGTGGACAATGTTTAGTCTTAGTTTGAGTGGTTATCTATCGATATACTTTCCTTTGTTCGTTACCTATGTACTCCGCTTTTTCTTTTAATGTACATAAAATAGCATAACTTTTTTTTTTAAATTCCTGTTAGGTCAATTCAGTACCTAATGACCTTACTGATGGATTTTAATAACAATCAGCCTAAGTGAAGTATTAACCTTGAACATAACGAAGTCACTGAGTGAACCGTCACTCGGTGAGTTGCCTTCGAGTTCCTAGACTGAGTCTAAAAGAAAGACTCGAGCATTCAGAGAGGCGAAGCTCAATGAATGACTTCTATGACGAAGAAGAAGGTGATGGGTTCAGTGAGTTGTGGCAATAGACTCACTGAACCCCATACGATCTCCCTGAAGAAAACAAGCATTCTCCAAGACTAAGTAAAGGCGGGATAAGTTGAATTGTGACAAGATGAAGTACATCACACAATTAGCGTGACTTACCCTTTTGGGATAGATGGGGTACTAACAAGTGTAAAGGACTTACATCTTACTACTTAGAATAGGGTAAGACAAGATACTACACTGTACCAATAAGACAAGAATTGCACATGGGCAATTATTGTCTTCTACCCAACTTTCTTTCTATAAATAGGATGCTTGTAAAAGGAGAGAAAATAAGTTTTTGCACTAAATGCTTTAGACATTCACAAACAAAGTTTTCTCTCCTCCAAATACGATCAAACAATTGAGTTCTAAACTCTTGTTGATAGAATCGTCAAGCTTAGCAATCGATAGGATTGGACTAGCTTGTTAGTGAGGAGATCACAAAACCACACATTGTCTATTCAGTCCCTATTGTAGCTTCGTATACAATAGGGTATAATTCTCTAATAAAGCTAAGAGTTAAACGTTGAAAAAAAACCTTAGTGTTATTTACTTTACTTGTATTAAGTTATTGCATTACTTAACCATGGGTTAGGACTATACTTAGTATTCTTAAGTATAGTACTAATTACAAGGGACCAACAAGTGGTATCATAGCGGTAGGATTATAAAACTTTTAACCACCGTCTCAAAGTTTTTAAAACCTTGATCCATTATGGATGAAAGTAATGTACCCCAACTTGTTAACAAAAAAGGAGCGAGTTACTCTGTTAACGCTCCTAAGTTAGAAGTTGAAAGATTTAACAAATGGAAGAAAAGAATGCTATGTTATTTGATGGGAATGGAACCTTATTACATAACTTGTATTAAGAATGGTCCACTCAAACCAAAAACAGCAGCTGGTGATGACAAACCTGAAAACCAATGGTCTGACGATGAAAGGAGAGTGGTCAATCAAGACCAACGTCTCAAAAGCATCATAATATCTTGTCTTCCTGAAGATATTATGGAAGCTGTCATCGAGTGTGAGACGGCCAAAGAGACTTGGACAGATCTTGTGCATAGTTTCGAAGGACCATCCGACACTAAGGAAAATAGGATCATGGACCTGAAGTTAGAATATAACACTTTCAGGGCCAAACCATCTGAAACACTTCCTCAGACTTACACCAGGTATAAGACCTTGCTCAATGAGCTAATGAATGACGGGGTGAAACTATCTAAGCATAAAATCAATGTTGGTTTTGTGAACAGTCTCCCTAAAAAAATGGCTTGGTTTTTCTCAAGGATTGAGAAATGCTAATCACATACAGACTCAGGATCTTGCCGATATTTATGGGAGATTTATCTATGAAGATAATCTAATAGATAGAAGATATCCTGAGTCCAAGAAGGCCTTAATAACAGACACCTCAGCCAAACCTACCCAAATTGATCATGTCCCCATTACAACTGCTTTTTACTCAAATGCAATTGTTCAAGATTTTCAGGAAACCTCAGATGATGACGTGGATGAAAGATATAGTGTTGAATACATAAGGGATCTAAACAAGGAATATCATGAAAGGGCCATGTTGGCAAATACCAAACGCTATATTAAAAGAACTAGATTTGCTGGTAACCAATCCACTGAGGGAGTGGATTGCTACCGATGTGGTAAAACTGGGCATTTTGCAAAATATTGTCTTTCAAAAACTCCATTGGCCTCTTATAAACATCAAAATTATTCATCAGGCAATGACAATTTACAACCCAAGTTTACACCAAAACTGATTCAGGCTTCTCCAATTAACCAAAGTTTTCAAAATAATAAGAAAATTGAGAAAGACTATAGGTCTGAGTATAAAAATATTAAAGCAAAACTTGCACTCTTGGAAGCTGAACCTACTGTTGCTCAGACTCAAAAGCCTGTTCAGAACAAAGCCAAAGGGCTGGTAGCTGAAACTTTTGATTGGGATGATGAAGACTTGTCCTCAGAAGAGGAGGAAGTCAGGTATCAAGTGTTAATGGCTATAGCTGATGATGAACTATCAGTTGGAAAGAATCATGCTTGAAATGGAGAATGGTTTGGCATCACTATGAGAAAGGTAAACATGCTTCTCTCTATGGATGAAAAAATTGATTGGCAAAAATTCCTTAAGTATATAAACATTGACCTATCGTTCTTTGAAGAGCATAGATTGAATCTTCTTTCAAAATATAATAAACTTGTTTCTGAATTAAACAAATGTAGAGAAGATTTATTAATTTTAAAACAAGCCAAACTTGAAGCAGTAAGCTGTCAACTTCAGAACACTGAACTTACTAAAATCAATCATGCTCTTCAAGAACAACTTAAGGAAGAAAAACGCATCAATGAGAAATGGACAAATAGCTATGCCTTAGCTTCTCAGTGTATAAACAGTCAAATACCTGCCCAATAAGAAAATTCTTGGGGCACGACAACTTACTGAAAAGGCACCTACTAAAGAAATGAGTGAAAAGGCATTTCTCCCTACCTCAGTTGGGTTTGATCATGAAATGATTCCTAAGTCGAAAGACTGGGTTGAGAGATCAAATCCTGAGAGTGTTTTGCCTAACTTTAATACTGGAAAAATATTAATTTCCTGAATCTCAGGCTATTAAAGAAAAACTTGGTCTTAATGAAGAGACTGATAAATTCAGTAACACTAAACATCTAGTGTTGCTAAAGACATTCAGACTCCTCTACCTCCTTTGAAAAATCTTCAAGGGGAAAGTCCATGTTCTGAATTAATTCCATTGTCTTATCAAGAACACTCACCTAGAGGAAGAGCTGGGTTAGGTTGTACTGAACAAACAAAGCCTGCCTCAAAAGTGATACCGAATCACACTGAGTCAGGAAATGTCACTGAGAAAACAACCAAACCTGTATCTCCCTTAGGGACTCCTACACAGTCAGTCAAATCTACTCCTATTGTAAATCAAGAGGAGTTAAGTAGATTGTTCCAACTTTTCATGGAAGAGAAGCTGAACTCAGCCTCTAAAACTCAGGGTGAAACATCTGTGTCCTCACACCCTGAATCATCAACAAGTAACAAAACTGAACCTGAGTCTTCTAAGAAAGTTAAAACAAAGAAACCCTCCTGTGAACTATGTCACTACACAAATCACACCATTGACAACTGCTTTAGAGTTCTCTATTGCATGAAATGTAAAAGTGAAGATCACAGGACAGCAGATCATGAGATGCACATAGCTTCTATTAGAAATGCTAAAAGATACAATGCTCAGCCTTACAACTATGGGACCACCTCACAACAAACCAGAAAATACAAGGCTAAGCCTTACCCACCATGTACACATTGTGGCATTCCTGATCATAGACCTGATGATTGTGTATACTACCCTGAGTGCGAGATTTGTGGAAGCAATGATCACACTACCTCAGGACACAATAGGATAATCATGGTCAGAAGGCGGAAGTCATCTCAAAGTACTGAATCCTCAGTCGGACTAGGCTACAAAACATGTGGAAGCAATGTTCATTCTACCCCAGATCATGCTGAGGTTGAGTACTTAAACGAGGTGAAAGACTCAGGTTTTTCGAGCCAAAGAGCCTACTAAAAAGTGGGCTCACAAGAGAAACTAATCCACCTTGTTATTTGTGCAGAAACACTTCAAGGAGCCTGTCTAGTACTTAGACAGTGGGTGTTCAAGAAGTATGACAGGGGTCAAAAGTCATCTGCACAAATACGTGGAGCAACCAGGTCCTAATGTAGTATTCGGTGATAACTCATCTTGTGTTACTGAGGGATATGGTTCAATTAAATGTGGTGGAATAGTTTTCTCAAAAGTGGCGTTTGTAAATGGTCTGAAGTACAATCTCATTAGTATCAGCCAACTGTGTGATGGTAAGTACATCGTTCAGTTTGATGATAAGCAAGGAAAAATCTTCAATGCTAACAAAGAAATTGTGTTGACTGCTCCAAGAATAAATGATGTATACGTCCTTGACATGTCATCTGTAACACATTCAGGAGCATGTTTCTTGGCTAAAGCCTCAGACTCTGTCAATTGGCTTTGGCATAAGAGACTGTCACATCTCAATTTCAAAGATATGAATAAACTTGCAAAACAAAAAAAAAGTTCTTGGCTTACCATCTCTTGTGTATTCAAAAGACAAACCTTGTTCAGCCTGTGAAAAAGGTAAACACAAGAGAGCTTTTTTCAAGCTAAAACAAAACTTTTCTATCAGGAAGTGTCTTCATCTTCTTTATATGGACTTATTTGGACCAGTCAGTCCAATGTCTATAAATCATGAGAAATATACCCTTGTGATTGTTGATGAATACTCTAGATACACTTGGGTATACTTCCTGAAAAAGAAGAGTCAAGCTCCTGAATTCATAATGTCTTTTATCAGTCAAGTAGAAAATCAAAATGATACTAAAGTTAAACAAATACGAACTAATAATGGAACAAAATTCAGGAACCAAGAGCTTGAGAGTTTTTGTGATGAGAAAGAAATTTCTTAGAACTTCTCTTCTCCTTACACACTTGAAAAAAATGGTGTGGCTGAAAGGAAGAATAGAACTCTCATTGAAGTTGCTCGAACCATGCCATTAACTTCACAAATCAATCAATGAAAGAGATTGGGATCAATGACTCATCAAGATATCCTCCTGATGAGTATGAACATTGTCCCTCAAAGCAGTATCAAACTGATGCTGATATATCCTTTCATATATCACCTCACAATAGGTCAATTGATAACCTAATCACACCTCAACATGTCCTTGAAGTTATCACTTCTAAAGCTGAAGAATCAAATGATTCACCCATCCATGGGAACACTGAAGGGAAAAGTGATGAAAATATTGATCCCCATATTACTGAAAATCCTTCAGAAGGAGGTGATGTCCCCGTACCATGTACTGAATCCCTAGTCCCTGATAATCATCAACTGTCAACAAGCTCTATTCCAAGTCCTTAGGACAAATGGTCAAGACAACAACATATAGAGCTTGTAAATATAATTGGTGGTGTATCTGAGGGGATGCTCACACGCAGTCAGGCTGCTAAACTCTCTGCTGCCTCAGCCCATGAATGTCTGTTTGCAGACTTTCTCTCACAAATTGAACCAAAAAAGGTTTCAGAGGCCCTGACACATCTAGGGTGGGTTGAGGCCATGCAAGAAGAGCTCAATCAATTCCTCAGGAACAAAGTGTGGAAACTTGTTCCTCTCCCTAAAGGGAAATCAACTCTTGGTAAAAAATGGGTATTTAAAAACAAGACTGATGAAGATGGAATTGTCATTAAAAACAAAGCTAGGCTTGTTGTTCAGGGGTATGGTCAACTTGAAGGGGTCGACTATGAGGAAACCTTCGTCCCTGTAGCAAGAATGGAAGCCATCATGATCTTCCTTGCCTATGTTACTTACATGAACCTCAAAGTTTTCCAAATGGATGTAAAAAGTGCCTTCCTGAATAGAAAGATCACTAAAGAAGTTTATGTTGCTCAGCCTCCTGGTTTTGAGAGTTCTGAGTTCCCAAACCATGTTTGTAAACTTGATAAAGCTCTTTATGGACTGAAACAAGCACCAAGGGCATGGTATGAAACTCTCTCTACATTCCTGATAATGAACAAATTTGTCAGGGGGGAGATAGACAACACCTTGTTTATCTTCAGAACCAAGGAGGATGTTCTACTAGTTCAGATATATGTTGATGACATCATATTCGGATCTACTAACTATAACCTTTGTAGAAAGTTTGAAAAACTGATGAGAAAGAAATTTGAAATGAGTATGATGGGTGAATTAACATATTTTCTTGGACTACAAATCAAACAGGGGGACAAAGGGATCTCAGTCTGTCAAGAAAAATACACCAGAGAAATACTAAATAAATATGATATCTCTGAGTGTGCTTCAGTAAAGACTCCCATGGTTCCCCCCAACAATTTAGGTCTTGATCTTATTGGTAAATAAGTCAATCAAACCTTATTCAAGGGAATGATTGATCATTAATGTACCTAACTGCAACCAGGCCTGATATTCAGTTCTCAACAATCTTATGTGCAAGATATAAGGTCGATCCCAATCACATCTTACTGTTGTTAAACGAATCTTCAGGTACCTGAAGGGTACTCCTTCACTAGGTCTATGGTATCCTCGTTGCTCAGGCTTCGATCTTAAAGGATACTCGGACTCAGACTATGCTGGCTGCAATATGGATAGAAAAAGTACCTCAGGTGCATGTCAATTCCTTGGTGTCAAGCTAGTATGTTGGAGTGCAAAGAAATAGCAGTCAGTCGTAATGTCCTCTGCTGTGGCTGAATATATGGTAGCTGCTGGTTGTTGTGCAAACATCCTTTGGATGAAGAGTCAACTCAGGGACTATAATGTGGAATACAAAGTAGTCCCTATCTTTTGTGACAACACCAGTTCAATTGCCATTTCAAATAATCCAGTCCTACATTCAAGGACTAAACACATAGACATAAGGTATCATTTCCTCAGGGACCACACTTAAAAGGAGATATTGAATTACATTTCATCCCCACTGAATATCAGCTAGCTGATATATTTACCAAACCTTTGGATGAACCAACGTTCACTAGACTGAAAGCTGAACTTGGTATGCTGAATATTGATTAATCAGGCTCCCTGATGACAATGGATTCAGTATAATGTATATTCTTGATCCTCTCTCTGAGTAAATATCTCTTATCGTCTTCCCCTTGACACTGAGGTACATTAAATGATGTAACTAAATGCTCTAAGGATTTAGTTACTTAATGTCCTAGGTTGGTGAGTCACAATATTAAAAGGAACATATATTCCTTCAATAAATTGTCATAAACCAGTCAAGGGGTCACTCATGTCAAGTATCCCACTAAGCATTAAATGCTTACCTTTTTCTAGCAAAATCCGTTGTAAAACGTCCTTTCAAATGCACGTGAGCCCACGTCATCTCTGCAAAAAGCGTTATCTCTGCAGTAACAAAACAGTTGCCAAGAAAATAGGGGGACCACTTGTACGCTTTCATTCAATGCGGATGTGAAAAGAAGTTATAACAAATAAAACTCTATTTCACATCCGAGCCTATAAATACCCCTCAATCAATACAAACACACACACAAAGAACTTGCAATCTTACTCTGCCAAAATTTTCTCTCAAAGAAAAAATTGTGTGTGTTCAAATGTGTTTCCAGAAAAAGCTTTTTGTAAAAAGGGCAATCACATTGATCACTTGTTTTATTGTTATATAGAACAAACAATCAAAGTTACCTATTGCTTATAACTCTCGATCTCTTTTATAAAGCAAAAGTTTGCATTAGGTCACTTGGTGAATCTTGTTGTATTATAACAAGAAACAAGTCTTGATTTGATTTCCACAAATTGCCATTGTCCTTTTCAAATCTTCAAAAAAATTAACTTAAATGGCAATGTCCAAAGCTATCAAATATGCCCCTCAGGCTGAGCATCTCACCAACGAGGGTGTCCATTTTGCAGGAAACAACTATGAGGGAAATTTCAATTACCCTAGTAGTGTATCAGCCTACAAACCAATTTGCAAATTCTTGAAAAACTATGATTAGGTTGATGCTTTTACAAACCCCCCCCCCCCCCCTCAGTCTTCTACCATGAATATCTCAGGGAGTTCTGGTATACGGCTGTGGTTGTAACCCCCACTACTCAAGGGCCTGAAGGATCTTAGGGGTCTGATATCAAGTCACATAAGAACTGTGTCATCATGTTCATTGTAAACAATGGGAAGACGCCATTGATTTTAGACTTCAAAACATTTTGTCAAACCAGTGGACTTGATTATAACAATGGAAAGTATGTTGCACATCCTGACATTGAGTCAGTTAAAAAAGGACTAAAAGAAATCGGGGTCCCTGAGTTACTTGTGACTAAAACCCCATTGATTAAAACTGCTTTCCCCATGGCTTGGAGGATCCTGATCACTTTTGTGATTCAAGTAATCGGTGGGAACTATTCATCTACTGAGCAAGTTAATTCTACTCAGCAGATGCTAATCTACAGTCTTATTAATGGAATGAAGATTGACATACGAGAGATCGTTTATAATGATCTCGTAACCAGGCTCCTGAAGGAGTCTAGGCAAAAGTATGTTTCTTACCCAAGATTCATATCATGCGCCTTAGAACGGTTACTGGGTTCCCTTTACACTCAGGAAAAATTCAATGTTTTTCTACTCCCATCCTGAGTTCCACAAACTTTTCAAAGAACCCATCTGAAGTCAACCCCATTGCATTGACGGCTCACATAACTGAGGTGATCAGTCGTGAATCATCCGTGTCTCCCATTCCCTTCTTACCAAAGAAGGGGAACAAGAAGACTCAGACTGTGCCAAAGACTAAACCAACAAAGGCACATGGCCATGAGGCTTCCGAGGAACGACCCAAAAAGGCTAAGGCTAAAAAGACTACCCTTGTTCAGACCAAGCTTCATCTACCCCAAGGGAAAGAGCTTTCGGGAAGCCCTGATAAATCACAGTCAGGGTCGACGGTCCAAACTACTGGTCCTCTTGATGGAGAAGGAAACAAACAACCTTCTTTTACGGGACTGCCTTCCACTCAGACCGATGAGGGCATTCGTAAATCACAACCTTTGCCTGGGGTTAAAACTAAGGCCAAACATTCAGAGAGACGCCCAAGGGTAACACACCTCGCTGATAGGCTTATCATTTCCACCAAGTCCAATGAAGGCACAGTAGCTCAAAAGTCTTTGCCTGAGGACCCAAAACTCGATTCCTTAGACTCAGAGGGACGCCCACGGCTAAATCACCCCGCTGATAGGAATCTCACTTCCACAACTCCCGATGAAGGCACATTAAAACAAAAGTCTTTGCCTAAGGGAACCACTATTGATCCCAAATACTCAGAGGGACGCCCACGGGTAAAACACCCCGCTGATAGGGATCTCACCTCCACAACTGATCAATCACAAACTGCTCCTGAGCATCAGTTGGCTAAATCCCAAGCCTCAGGATTTGGGGTAGGGAGTCACGATAACCAAGGCAAACCTTCTTTTGAAGGGGAGCTGGATAAACCTAAGGGTTCACTGAACTTTGGAGATTTTGTAAATCTAGTCGAGGAGCCTAACAAGTTACTCCAAGGTTTCCGTGACGACGATGATATGATTGAGGCTGGGGATGAACCTAAAACTCAGGCCCCTCCTCAATCAGACCAGAAGCCACAGTCCCCACCATTGTTCACGGACATACAACCCTCCCCTGAGGCTCAACAAAAGCCCTCCCCGGAGGCAAAAAACAAAAAGAGCCCTCCCCTGAGGTACCCAAAAAGCCCTCCCAAGAGGCAAAACTTGACACCTCTTCGTTGGGGACTCAGACTGTGGTTCTGGATGAAACTTTTGATGACATCAAGCCTGTCACTGAGAAGGTTTTGAATGCAACCCTCAAGGATGTATTAACTCATGCTTCCACAACCTTGAAAGCTGAGGTCAATCAGGTTCATGAATACTTGGCTTCCAAGGCTGATGAACTCCTTGATGAGTTCAGGACATATGGTGATAGATTTGACCTAGCTGAGGAAAAGATGAGAATTCAGGTGGACAACCAAATAGAATTCATCAGTTTTGTTAACAATAGTCATGAAATTCATGATAAGAAGCTCATCAACTTCCTCAACCATGCTCTTCCTACTATTGAAGCAAATGTGTCCTTGAAGACAACTCTGGATGGACTGATCACTAGCACTACTGAGTCCACTTCCAGAGTTAGTCAACTCCTTGAGTTACTGAAGGAGGACAGGCTCACTAAGGTTTTCACCAGGTTAGACTCTCTCAAGTCTGACTTGGATATGGTGAAGGGGAAATGTGATGCCATCTATGAGGATGTTCACATGGATGCTGAGGCAGAGTTCAGATTGTCAAGGGCTGCACAAGGTTACATGGCTAATGCCTCCAATCTATCTGACATCTCCAAGTCCCTGAAAGAGGCTGATATTCCCAGACTTATGACAAGGATCGCCACCATAGAAAACACTCAATCCCTGATTCAGTTGGATGTTAAAATCATTAAAGCTGACACTCAGTCCATAAAGGAGATGGTGACTGAGATGTTTCAGGCGTTCAAGGGATCCTCCACCACCACCTCAGGACCATCACTAAGGGCAAAAGCTAGGATTAGTCAGGCTGGTACTTCAACTTTTGAGGGGGATAATGTGCCACCAATGATGCTAACTTGGACTGAACCTCCTTCTCACACTGAGGGGGAGCAAGAAGAACTAGCATAACCCCAACCCTTAAACTCAATTCCTCCCAACCGTGAGCCCTCAGTATCTAATTTAGATAGGGGCAAAGGCATTGCTGATGAAACCCTAACACCTCTACCAAAGAAGCTTGTAAAAGCTTCAAGAGAAAGAAGGCCTGATCCTGCCATTGTCTTGGTAGCATATGAGATAAATGGAAAGATGTACCAGATGACTCCTGATCAAATCCAAGTGTACTTAGATAGAATGAAGTCGGCTAAGGCAAGTGAAGCAACAAAGGATGAGATCTTGAGGGTATCCAATGAGTTTGTGAAAGAAGTGGGTGGTAACCATGAGGCCTTGTTGAGCAAGAAAGGGGGAGAAGAGTGATGAGACTGCTTTTATACATAGTCTCATCGTCCAAATTGGGCTTAAAATGTATTAAATATCATGAAAAATGCCAAATATATGCTTGTGTTTGTTGCTTGTGTATTTTAGGTACGGATATTGAGAAAATGACAAAAGATCACAAGAATCATGCAAAAACGAACACGGGAAACGAAGCCGCACAATGAACCAAGCCCTAATGAAGAATTTTCCAAAGAAAACCCTTGAAGATTTGAAGAATTATGAAGAAGGGTCCTCCAATATGGAAGAATTGACACTTTATACCCTTGTATCTTCATAATTACAAGTTTGGTCCCTAAAGTTTGTCAAAATTACAAAAAGAACCCTTAACTTTGAAGAATTGGCAAATTTAGTCCCTCAACAAAACTAAATTGTCAATATTGGTCCTCCAAGAAGTCAACAAACAAGTCAAAACCTTAAAGAATGAAGACATGACAAGTTAAGCCCTTGAAGATTGAAGAAATTGCATTTAAAGTCCGTGTGATAAACTTTGAAAAGTCTTTGTGCCATTTTTGACAACTCAGCCAAAGTTGTTTACAAAGGAAAAAGGATATTAGGCTGTTTTATATAAATTGAAGAAGTTAAGAGAGTTGGGGGATCTAATCTGCCCAGACAACAATCTCACACCACCCAACCAGCACCCTCCACGTCACCCACTTCCACTCCTCCACCAATCACAACCTCCTCCATCTCCACGTCTGAAATCCACCAACTCTTAAACACGTTTATTAAACTAAACGTGGTCAACCTAAGTCAACCCCTAATTTTTCCCTCCCTAACACCTTATTTAAAAACTAATACACCCCTAACACATCAAACCTACGCCTGCTTAATACCCCAAACCCATAAACCCTAATCACCCATTTTTCCCAAATCAAAGGGGTTTACCCCCATAACCTCCAGAACCCTAATTGGGTCTGTCTACATCAAAACCCAACACCCCAAACACCCTCCAGCTCACTTAGGACCCCTCCCACATGGTCCCCTGTACCTCAAGACAAAGTATGAACAGTGATCCAATGGTTGTAATGCATTCCTTTCTCCCAAAGGAATCAAAAGAATGGCTCAGATCATCCCAACAGTGGACAATGTCTACATCTATCACATGGCAATGTCTCTTGACTAAATTTCAAACTTCATCAAACGGATCAAATCAGGAATATCCAAGATTCCTCCAAGGGCATTACTGGAAATCATGAAGATTAGGGTTTCACATTTTAGGACTTCTAGACTATTCTATCTACTTGTATAAATAGCTTAGCCGTTTGTGGCACAAAGCTTTGTTCCAGATTTTCCCAAGCTTTTGTAATTCCTCTTTAGAAATAATAAAAGTTGGTATTTTTGTTTTAAAATATAATTCCTTTTTATGAATTTTAATAGTTGGTGCTTATCTTGAGGGGAATCTGAGTTCCACATTCAGTTGTTGAAAGCTTGTTTCAAAGGTTTCAAAAAATCAGTTTTTTAAAATAGCTTTGGTTGAAAAATCAGTTCTTCATATTTTCCTTTTTTAGTTAACCATTACTGTTATACAAGCTCACCATAAGCTGCTGACAACAGCTTATGGTTAAGCTTATATAGCTTGAAGGTTGTTTCCATTTGTTGTGTTTGTGCAGGTTCAAAGCAAGCACAAATACCATCATCATCATCATCTTGTATACCAACAGTAAAAAGGTTCAGCTCAGGCCCCAGCCTGAAAGGAGGTGGCTTTTCAGCCATTGTGGGACCTGGATTGTAGGTCCCACAAGGTAACTTGGCTTGAACTTTGATTTCGGTTTTCAAAATTTGTGAATTATGTGATTTGGTGAAAGTGCATGAAATGTGTTCAAATGTTATATCATCTGCTTGTTCATGTTTGATTTAATGTTATATGCATGTGTAGTTAGATTTAGATCAGTTTAAAGTAGTTTTGATCTCATTTGGTTTGAAAAAAAGTGACTGCTGAAAATTAAAGGTGTGTTTGGATTTGTGTTTCAGCTAGGATTTGTGACAAACCTTTGGCTTGAAACCTATCTAGACATGTTTCTTTTGAGGGTTTAAGGTGATATTGGGCTTAGGGTGTTAGTTTGAGTAGGATTTAAGTGAAGTTGCATGTAAAATTGGTAGTATAGCATAAAAACAGTCAATCCATTTTCCTGTGTGAATTAGGTGTCATTTTGACCACCATTGTTGCAAGTTTGTTAGGAGATAGGTCCAAGCAGGGTTTGTAATTGGTTGTATGCTATTTGGTCTATTTGTGTGCAAAATTTGAGCTTTCAAAATCCATTTTTATGCTAATTGAATCAGCTTACTGTTCATCTGAAACTTTAGCCTTCATCAGTAACAATTTTGTCCTTTTTGTGCTTAATTTTGTGAAGATACTTGTGTGTTTTTGTGATTCAATAGACTCCCTACACTCCACTGAGTGTAGGGGTGCCTTATTGCCCAAGATAAGCTCTCAAAATAAGCTTCCCTAAGCTTATTGGTCAACTGACCAAGAATTTACACTAACAGTGGGAACAAAGTTCCCCAAGCTTGTGCATTTGTTACCACTGCTCAGCATAAGGACAAATGTCCTGCACATGTCACTTTCAGAAAGTTGTTTTTTTGTCTTTAGTGGGTTAAAATAGGAATTAGGACTTGAAACAAGTTTTATTATTTTTCTTATTTTAATTGTGATTTTTCTGTTCAGTTAGATTTTTGTTATTGTTCATTTAGTATTTTTTACATTTAATAGCTATTTTAAATTACTTTTTAATTTCTGATTTTGTCATCTAGTGGTAAAAATAATTATTTTTCAGTTTTAAGACTTTTCTTAGATTTAGAAAAATAATTTAAGGTTTTTAGTTTAAAAATTTTTTACTGTTCATTTTTTATTTAATTTTTAGAATTAATTTAGTTTAATTAAGGTTTTATTTATTAACCGTTTTTGTCTTTTAGTGCAAAATTTTATATTTTTCAAACTTTTTCATTTTTCTACTATTCTTTAGTATAAATTAGGATTTTTAAAATTTTCAAATTATTTTTAGCATTATTTTATTATTTTTTATGATTATTTTGGTTTAAAAATAGTTTTTAGTGTTTTAAAAATAGAAAAATAGTTTTTAAAATTTAGGAAAAATACTTTTTAGTCTTTAAATAATATAAGTAACTTATTAGTTCAATAAAATAATATTTTGGACATTTTGATTAATTATATTTAATTTTAGGGCTTTAATTAGCATTTAAAATTGAATATTTAATTAATAAAAGGTTTTAAAATATTTTTGTTGGATTATTATTCTTACTTATATTATTTTAGACTTAGTTTTTAATTTTAATTTATTTTTAGGTTTAAAATTTTTAATTTGTAGCTTTTTACCGTTTTACGTAATCGACCTTTTCGTCTTAGCTTAATCCGTCATCGTAACCGTCATTCTCTTCTTACCCCATTTCTATTTTCTTTTTCTCAATATAATCACAAAGTTAATCAATTCATTACACAACACACTAGCCTCCTCGAGAACGAACTCACTTTAGGGTCATTTACACACGGTTTTCCTAAATCGTCGTGCTTACCCTATATTTTACGCTCTTTTTCCTAAAAGACGTAATCTTACAACTATCATTTTGGCACCGCTGCCGGGGAGGCGTGTTGTGTTTTGATTGGAATTGTTGTTTTTATATACTAACCATAGTTAGTATTTTTATTAGTAGCACTCTACTAATACGTATTATCGGTTTTCGGTTTTTGTGTGAATACTATTACTATAGTGTATACGTAGAACAATAAATTCACAAGTACTCCAAATACGTGAGAAATCACAACCTTGACTTGGGAGGTCATTACCCAATCATTGTATTCGAATCTCAAACCAAAGAAAAAGGCAAAAATAGATAAATACTTTCGTGAAGCTCAATCTTGAAAATACAAACTATAAGGTAGGTATAAGGCGGATATTATAAAATATATCCTAAGGAAAAAGGCTCTTAAGTGCTTCGCGTCGCCTCGTTTCCCCGCTTGCTTGTGAGTATTTGATTTTGAGAGCTAATCGAGGGTTTTTCCGCCCAAAGTATTACTAAGTATCATATATATTTTCTTGGTTTTCATTGATTAAACCCTCTTGAACGTTTTGGTGTTCCACCAACGTTCTAAAGTCATCGAAGGCGTTCACTTCACGTGATCGTTTTCATTCCTTGAGGCTTCTTTAATCAAGAGATTTGATTAAGGAGGAGATTTGTAGATTTGTGTCTACTTAATACATTCCACAAAATCAAAAAAGGTTAATACAATCAAAAACCACAAAAAAATTGAAAAATACAAAACACCAAAAAGAATCTTCTTTGCTCGTCCCCTCGTTGTACGTGACGTTTATGCTAACTCGTAATCAAGCAAGATGTGCACGTAAACGAAAGAACAAAACTCCCACTCCCAATCTTTCTAGTGAGGAGTCTCCTGTTGACGAACCCATTGTAAGAGAAGCATCAACCATGCCGAATTGAACTATGATGGAGTTACTTCAAGCACCCACCGAGGGTTATGGAGAAGCTATTGTGATTCCCGTTATCCTTGCGGAGAATTTTGAGGTGAAAACGGGTTTGTTGTCGATGATCCAAAACAACAAATTCCGTGGTGATGAGAAGGACAATCCACACAACCATATCCGCCAATTCACCGCCACTTGCAAATTTAAGGATGCCTCGAATGACTCGATTAAGATGATTCTTTTTCCGTATTCCTTAGCGGGGCCCGCTAAAATTTGGTTAGAGAAAGAGCCACCCAATTCTATATTGACGTGGAAGGATCTCGTTTCAAAATTCGTGAACCAATTTTTTCCGCCCTCTAAGACTACGCATTTGAAAAACGAGATTTCAAAATTTTCACAAGAATTTAATGAAAGATTTTCAACGGCTTGGAATAGGTTTAAGGAAATGTTACATGAATGTCCTCATCACGGTTTTTCCGACTTACATCAAATTGACACGTTTTACAATGGACTTAATGATCATGAAAGAGATTATTTAAATGCCGTCGCGGGTGGTAATTTTTTGTGTAAAACGGTTGAGGAAGCTTTGGTGATAATTGAGAATAGGTCTAAGGTTTATAGCCCTCGTAACACACCGAGTGTTGCCAAATTGGGTTCATCATCGTCTCGTAGCATTAATGCCTTACAAGATGAAGCAAATGAGGAGAATCGTTTTTTTGATAGATTTGCTAATCTTATGTCCCATTGGAAAGCTCAAGAAGCTTCAAATTCCGCTTCGGTTAAAGCGGTTGCTAAGAGTTGTTTGTCTTGTGGCGGAGCTCATGATCTTTCCGAGTGCATTACCGCGGATGGTAACACTTTGAGTGCTTATGTAGCCACGGGAACTTATAACCAAAACGGTCAAGGTTCCCGCCAAAATCAAGCTCCACCAAATCAAAATGCTAATAACTATCGAAACAACAACAAAGGTGGTAATTATCAAGGCAATCAACGTAACTACAACAAGGGTAATTATCAAAGTGGAAATGGGCAAATTTCAAACCAAAACCAAAACCGTGATCTTCAAACTACCACACAAGGTTTTCAAAATGATCACACCAAAAATCTTCAAGGAGAATTTTTGAATTATGCTAAAACAAACGATGCTAAGTTTGATAATATGCAACGAGAAATGGTTAGCTTAAGATCCGAGTTGAAAAACGAGCTTAAAAACGAACTTGCTAATGAACTTAAAACTCATGCTAATAAAATGGAAGGAAATGTTCAACGTCTCCAACAAAATCAACAAAAAATGGAGCAAGGACAACATGAGATTAAGCAAGAGTTGTTAAAAGCGGATGCTAGACAATCTAAGTTTGAAGACCGAATGGGAAAAATGTTTGAAGCTATCATGTGTAAACCTTCTTCTTCGGGTGGTCTTCCTAGTGATACCATCGTGAACCCGAAAGGAGAATTGAAGGTTATTACTACTCGTAGTGGTAAAACTTTCAAAGAACCCATTTCTCGTCCAAGTACTTCTACGGAGAAGGAAAAAGAGAAAGAACCCGAGGTGGTGGTCGAAAAGGAGCAAATCCCAAGCCCACAAAGTACCGCTCAAACCACACCTACGGTTGAACCAATACCAATAGTGGAACACGAGATTCCAAGGCCTTTTCCTATGCCCCAACCCACACCACCCTTACCTTACCCTTCAAGACGAAACAAGGAAAAGGCACAAGAACGAAATAATTATCAATTTGAACTTTTTATGAAAATATTTCGTGACTTGCATTTTAATATAAGTTTTGCCGACGCCTTGGTCATGATGCCTCGATTTGCCGCGATCTTCAAAAGTATGTTGAATAACAAAGATAAATTGCAAAAATCGTCTAGTTGTTCATCGGTTTTTCTTAGCCGCATACCTCAAAAAGTCGGTGATCCCGGCAAGTTTTTAATCCCATGTGCTATACAAGATATGGAGGAATGCTACGCCTTGGCCGATCTTGGTGCTAGTATTAATTTGATGCCACTTGAGATTTTTAAGTCGCTCAATCTTCCAAATCTCACTCCTTCAAGAATGTCAATCGAGATGGCCGATCATTCTACGATTCTAGCTTGTGGAGTAGCCGAGGACGTCTTCGTGAAAGTTGGAAAGTTCTACTATCCCGTAGACTTTATTGTTGTTGACATCCCCATCGATCCTAAAGTTCCTCTAATTTTAGGTCGATCATTTTTGGATACCTCGAGATCACTTATCGATGTGCATGCTAGGAAAATCACTCTTCGTTTCAATGAGGAAGAACTCGTCATTAATGCAACTCAAAACTCCACGCTTTCTCATGTGTATTCTATCACGTCTTTGAACAATGTTAGTCCCATCAAAAACATTTGTAAAAAGATTTCAAAAAGAGTTTAGGAGTTGATGATAAAAACGATTTTCCGTCCCCTCCGCCGGTGGAGGTTAAGAGTGTTAAGCCTACAATTCCAATCACGAATGATTCTTCGGATGATGAAAATGTTGACCCCGATGGGGAAGTTTTCTTTGTTGACAAACGTTTTGAGAACTTACTAATACAAGTGATTTTGCAATGGGTTCAGAATTAATCTCGGAATCTCCTCGAATTGATCACGGTTCAAAGTGGAATGATTTGTTCTTGGTTAATAAAAAAGGTGTTGGTTTGTTTATCTATGTTGAACTAATAACAAATAAGTAAGTGTCGAAAAGTAAAATTAAAGCTTTAAAAGATTAAACTAAAATAACGAGTTGAAAATAAATGCTTGAAAACTTAAAGACAAATTTAGAAAAATACTTGAACACTTAATAAAACTAACACTTGAAAACTTTGTAAAAAAAACAAGAACTAAAACCATCGGAATATTTGAGACCTACACTGATCGGAATAAGCAAATGTCCAGATCGGAATATATTCCGATCTGTTTGATCGGAATGTTGAGGAGCCGGCTGATCGGAATAAGCTAAAAGAGCTGATCGGAATGTTGCACAAATAAGTCAAAATCGGGATACTTGAAAATCATACAAATCGGAATATCTCAAAAGTGGTGCGATCGGAATATGTAAAATGCATGTAATCGGAATATAGGGCAAATGATCCAATCGGAATAATCTAAAACAAACTAATCGGAATATGTTGAAAAGGGGCAAATCGGAATCTCAAAACCCTTTTCCGATCAACACGATCGGACAAAGGGGTGCTGTTGGTCGGAATACACAAATCGGAAAGGGGTTTATAACCCTTTCCGACGCCTATTTGATCTGAAACTTTAAGTAAGGTGTTAAGCTTATGGAATAAGCTAACTCCAAAACTAGCACGAATCTAATATGAAACAAATCAAATAAGCTCAAATAACAACTTATCTAAACTTATATTAAGCAAACTTTTAAATCAAATAATAAAAAGATGAACTTTTTATGAAAACTTTAAAAAGTAGATAAGCTAAACTAACAAATAAGCCAATAAGCACAAAGATCTTAGAGCTTATTCGTATAGAAACTTAAGGAAACATAAAAAGATTAACTTTTTAAGTACGAAAACATAGATGAATAACACGGATCATAAGTAATTCGTACCAAAAGTGAATCAAAATCAAAGAAAGGTAGAAGAAGATTAAAGATTAAAAGCTTGAATGTAAACTTGATTAATGTAAAACAATACAAAGGTTTGATCTTGAAAGAAAGAAAGATGAAAACTAGTGAGAGAAAGTTTAGAACTTTCTCTCTCTAAAACTAGAGAGAATGAAAAACTAAAAAACTAACTAAAGACTAACTCCCTAAATGTGAAGTGAAATCCTATATATATAGGCGTCTCTTGTGATGGTGGGCTTGTGAATGGGCTTTGATTTGGGCTTCTCTTCTTCTTTCTTCTTTAGTCTTTACGTTTCTTTTAAATAAACGTTTCCGACTTTGGATAATGACAAGTGTCGGTGAATAATTCCAACTCGTCTTATAATCTTTTGTTTAATAGACTCGAGTTCTTCGACATATATGAATCTTCCATCTTTGGCTCTATTCTTTGATAAATCTTCAAATAGGCACAATGACTTCAAATCTTTTGCATCTCTTGGACAATAGACTTCGTCTTGAGTCTTTTTCCTCGATAAAACCCGTGCAATCCCATGTTTTCTTCAATATTCTCACGGTTGACTCTGAAAACACAATAAACACAAAAACCACGCATAATTCCAAACAAATGATATTAAATACGTGTTTTGGTCTTATTTTAGCCAGAAATAAGTGGTAAAAGGATGGGTGTTTTCACACCTATCAAATCCCCTACACTTAACCATTGCCATGCCCTCATGCAATGTTTAGTGACAAAGCAATTTACACTTTTCTCATAATCAATCAACCTTGGCCTTATTAAAATATTACTGAACAAAAATTAAAGTACTAAGAGAAATTAAAACTTTAAAGGAAACAAAAGGATAGAAAACCATTTTCACTTGAAAATAGCTATATGGAAATAACTTGCAAAGAGGTCAAGGACTTACATTAGGGCTTCGGTGCTGCGACGATTCATCACTAAGAGAGAGATTTTACTCGTTGAAAGTTCGTTTTCTCGGTATCTTCTCGAATTGATTTCCGGTTAATTGTGTGAGATTAGTTGTTCTTGGTGAAACAAATATTTTTGGTTTTGGAAAAATAAATGCGCAAGACTTAAAAATAAAGGACGGGAAATTAAAACTACAACTAAGTGAAACGTAAAACGGTGCAATATTTAAAACGTTAAAAGTAAATGACGAGAATTCAAATAACGTAACATTAAAATTAAACGAAAAGTAAATTAAATAGAAATGAAAAACGAAATTTAAAATATACTAAAATCAAAACGAGAAAAGTTGACACTTAACTAAAATAAAAATATTAAAACAAACCAAAACCACCCAATCGGAATACACCCAAAAATGTGCCCCGATCAGAATGTTTTCCGATCAGATGATCGGAAAGTTGGCATGATCGGAATATATTAAGGACGAGTAATCGGAATATAGAAAAAAGGGGTATAATCGGAATGCAAAAAAAAATAAACTGATCGGAATGGGTCTAAATGAGTACAATCGGAATACTAAACAAATTAATCGGAAAACACTAAACCCTATTCCGATCGGGTGATCGGAATGAAGGGGGGAATGCTCGATCGGAATGACAGGTCGGAAAAGGGTTTTAAAACCCTTTCCGATAGGTTTCTTGATCCGAAATATAAGCAAAAGAAAATAAGCTAAAACAATAAGCTTAAACTCAAAACTAGCTCGAATCTAATAGTGAAAAGGACAAAATAAGCATGAAAGACAACTTATCCAACGTAAAAGAAACAAACTTTTTGAATCAAAATATAAAAAGATGAACTTTTAAGCACGAAAACATGAATGAACAACACGGATCAAATGTAATCGCACCAAAAGCAAACGAAAATCAAGAAAGGAAGATGAGAGATTAAGACAAGAAAAGTAAAGATTAAAGAACAATAATTGAAAACTTACTTGAAAATTAAAATGATTAAAAGTGCATAACAACTAATTAAAGTGAAAGAAATGAAATGACAAGAAATGAAAATAGTGGAAGAGTGGTTTGTCAAGCCACCAACAACTTGAAAAATGAAGACTAATGGCCTATTTATAGTGGTGATTAGGGAGGGGCTTAGGAAGCTTCCTCCCTCTTTCCTCTTTTCCTTAATTGCAAAGTTAAGTCCTTTCCTTCTTTATCTTTTGTTAATCTTGGACTTAATGACTTTGTCTCGGGATTTCTTTGAACTCGTCTTGAATTTTCTTCATAAATAAGACTCGAGTTCTTCGGCTTTTGGTAAACTTCCGTCTTTTGACTTTTTCTTTGATAAATCTTCAGAATTGGTCTTGGACTTCCGTTCTTTTTCCACTCTTGATCTTTCGACTTCATCTTTCGTCTTTTTCTTCGATAAAAGCCCGTGAATGCCGTGTTTTCTCCACTTTTCACCTTTTCGTCCTAAATCACAACAAAAACACAAACCACGCATAATTCCGACATAAATGACATAAAATACACGTTTTGGCTCGGTTATTATTGTAATTAAGTGGTAAAAAGGATGGGTGTTTTCACACCTATCAAATCCCCTACACTTAACCATTGCAATGTCCTCATGCAATGCATTAGTTACAAAGCAAGATTACATTTTCCATCATAATCAATCCATATTGGCCTTTATTAAAGAAATTGAAAATTACAAACAGACAAAGTAAAGAAATCAAAAACATACCTTGGGTTTTGAAAATGTCGTGAATGATCATTATCCTCAAGTTTTCACTTCCTCCAAACCAAGCTTAGAAACGAGATCATTGTTATTATAAGTTAGCAAACTATCACGAACTCATGTGGGCCAATTACACACTTAGACTCCCTTATTCCTAGGTGTATCTCTTATATTTTATTGTTGTCTTGAATGATCACGAGGATGCATTTTTGACTTATTTCTTATAGTTATTTAGTCCGAAAATAAAGTGAACGTTTTAATCAATAGTTAGCTAAAGGACCAAATCTTTTAAAACTGCTTCTCGGGACCTCATAAAGTTCATATCTTGGCATAACTCGCTTCGCGATTTGAGACCTTTCTCGGACCGATATTTGGCAGCGATTTCATACTTCGAATCTTGAGAGACGTTCATGAAATAATGGTCTTCTCTTCATAATAGGAATTTCTTCACTTGAAATTTTGAGAGATTCGTACTTGGACCACGACTTCTTCATTTTTCTCCAATATTTATTTTGGACTTTGATATACAAAGATCCGCCTCCTTTTAGGACTTGGATCTATTTATCCTCATACCTTGTTAGGGTATTTTAGGATAGACTTCTCCATAATCTTTTGGGGAGTTCTTGCTTTTCGTCGTGTGTCTCGGTCCTTCATATTGATTTTTGATAAATGATTCTTCACATCACTTTTGGATCTTTAGCAACAAAATGTAGCCCTCATGCCTTGTTAGGGCCTTTTCGGACTCGCCAATCTTCGCATCCCGCTTCAATAAGTTATGCCTTGGCTATGAACTCTAATCCGTACCGAGCAACTTTTAAACGATCTGGGGCTAGAAGCTAAGTAACCTTTTAAATCGTACAACCTTATTTATTAGCAGATAAATTTATTAACAAGCGATGGGAGAATAGTCTTATAATTAACTCACATAAATTCACGAAAGAATACCAAACTTATAATTGACTCTATCATCTCTCGTTCTCCACAGTTTAAAATCTCAAGGAATGAGACTCGTGGATGCTTAGCCTATTAAATCAAAATTTTGGGTTTTCGAGTCATCTATAGGATCTTGCAAATTCTTAGACTTTTTCAAGTTTAGAAATCGCATTTTAAAGTTCCCTTGATAAACGACTCTCTAGGATCAATTATAGGAACTTGTGAAAAGTTCTTGTTCTTAACCCGTGAGAGTTAAGACTTTCGCGTTTTATAGCTCCCTATATAAAAGCCTAGCAAAACTTGACTTAAACATGTTAAGGATACTAGCTAGAGTAACTTAGATAAGTAAACTCGGGTTGAGTCAAAAGATTCACAACGTTTGAAAATTAAAACCACTTTATTAAGCATTTTTTTCTAATAAGGAAAGAAAATAACTATAACAAAGTAAAATACAACTATACAACTAGGCCAAAATAGATTAAAAATTTTGAAAAATGTCGAAAAATTGATTTTCCGGTTAAAATGAGGACAAATACAAGGAAAAGGCCACTTAACTTCGATAGAAGTCCCCCCTACACTTAATATAAACATTGTCCTCAATGTTTAAGCATGTGGGAGTAAACTCCCCTACACTTAGGACATTGTGCACGTTGTATAAATCTTGCTAAGGAAAAGACAACTAAAGAGATTCCTATTTTAATATTGAGAAATATAAAATAGTGAATCGAAAAGAGTTTAGGATAGAACCGGGAAGAAGGGAACACGGAATCACGGTTCGTCAAAAGTCATCAAGAGTGTGTCTTGGAAGCTCTAATCCCTGCATATGATAAGAAAGAAAGCAAGAAACACCACGGGGCTCCCCTACACTTATGGTAAAAATAGATAGATAATTGGGTTGCCTCCCAAAAAGCGCTTGTTTATATTAACCGAGTCACGAGCCTGACTCGTCCCCGAATTAAATGGTCCATGGGGAAGCCTCGAATGGAATACCGGGATCAAAGACCTTGTCCTCGTTCCCGGTTGACATCAACAAAGGAGAGGCAGGGGGATAAGTCTTGAATGGGAGAAAAACCCTTTCAACATACGAGAAGTATGTGAACTCAAGATCCACGGGAGGTGGGGTGGGTAGAGTAAGCACATTGTCCTCCCCCAAAGACAATGGAGGTTGAGCAAGCGGCAAAGTCGTATTGTTATCAAGCATAGCATAATCAATGTCACCTCCCGGGTCAAAGCACTCATCCTCCAAAATAGTGGCTAAAGGGGAGGATGAAAGGTGCTCGGGAGGGGGACTTGGGTCAACACTTTCCTGCAGCAAATTATCAAAAATAATGTCCCCCTCCGTGTCATAATCATCAATACCTGGAGGAATGAGTGGATATCGATTTCTTCCAGCAATGGGTCATTATCTTCAACGGGAGGAATAGATGGAGGTAAAGACTTGGAAAGAGAAGGAGAGGTCAACTCCTCGATTTGAGCAATAAGAAGGTGCACTTTCCGTAATCTATCGCGAAGAAGCACGTCTTCCACCTCATCCACAAGATCAAATTCATCGTTGAACTTCTTGTAAACAGGAGAGAATAAATCGTCATCGTCTGCATCTCCCGGTGGAGATTGAGAAATTTCAAAAGTGAAAGTCTCATAGCAGAGAGAAGAATCGTCATCACTAGGATCGACCTCTTCCGGAAGAGCAATGTCATCCTCAGGCTCCATAGCAGGTAAGTCACAAACCTCATCATCCAATACGTTGTCGAGACCAACATCACTAAGCTCATTCAACGAATCTAGATCCTTAGATGCAGTAGGAATATCGACAGTAGGAGCAGCAACTGCAGAAGATTGGTTGAAAATGTAGACATCATCGTCGTCGTCATCATCATAATAGATGGGACGAGTCCAATTAGGAGTGACGTAGTCGGCTAACTCTTCCTTTATAACCTCCACATCTTTAAGAAGCTCATGCAGCAACTTTTGTTGTTTATCGCCCCGAGTATGTTCAATTTCACCAATTCTATCCCACGCTTTAATTAAACATTTTGGTGTAGAAAAGAAGGGAAAACGACTAAATTGGCTCAAAAAGGTGTCGGTGGTTTTCAAGGTTTCGTCTACATCAAGCAACGGTTGCCTTTCCTGATGCAAGTTAGCTCGGAGTTAAGCTAGACTTTCTAGAATGCCATTTAAAGAAGTTAGTTGTTGATCAAGACTAGTTTGCTCATTGGATTGATGATTGAGGGTGTGATGTGGGGGCTCACGGTTATAGACACTAGGATGAAAGCACGGTACCTTCTCAAAGATTTGCGACGGATCACAAGAGGAAGCATCGTGAGGGCCCCCACAAATATAGCACCATGGGTATGGAGAGAAATTGGGTGCCTCTTGTTGATAGCTATTGTCATTGTCATAATTGTACCCCGGTTCTAGCCCGTGTCTATACGGGTATTGAACCGGGCACGAAACATGCCAATGAGAATCGCTTCCACAATAGATGCACGGGGGAACAGGGGGTGGGTTCAAAAAGAATGAATTAGTCGAGTTGCACAAGGGACAAAATCCGGATTGTGTGTAGTCGATATCGTTACCGCACCGCTCACATGTACACCATTGGCAAAAGTTGTTCCCAGATAATTGCTTCCCACACCGGACGTAATGGATATAAAAATCCATAAAGAAATATAGATAAGCAAGAAGAATACTTTTGGTGCAAAACTTTGAAAAAGAAATGCTTTTTATGATTTTTCAAATGTTTTTGGATTTTTGAAAATTTTTGAATACGAAAAATAACGTTCACGAGTGAACGGATCCCAAAATCCAATGCTTCACTCACAAAAAACTTTCAATCCTCACGAAAAGAGCCGGCAGTGGCGCCATTTTAAGAGAGAGATTTTACTCGTTGAAAGTTCGTTTTCTCGGTATCTTCTCGAATTGATTTCCGGTTAATTGTGTGAGATTAGTTGTTCTTGGTGAAACAAATATTTTTGGTTTTGGAAAAATAAATGCGCAAGACTTAAAAATAAAGGACGGGAAATTAAAACTACAACTAAGTGAAACGTAAAACGGTGCAATATTTAAAACGTTAAAAGTAAATGACGAGAATTCAAATAACGTAACATTAAAATTAAACGAAAAGTAAATTAAATAGAAATGCAAAATGAAATTTAAAATATACTAAAATCAAAACGAGAAAAGTTGACACTTAACTAAAATAAAAATATTAAAACAAACCAAAACCACCCAATCGGAATACACCCAAAAATGTGCCCCGATCGGAATGTTTTCCGATCGGATGATCGGAAAGTTGGCATGATCGGAATATATTAAGGACGAGTAATCGGAATATAGAAAAAAGGGGTATAATCGGAATGCAAAAAAAAATAAACTGATCGGAATGGGTCTAAATGAGTACAATCGGAATACTAAACAAACCAATCGGAAAACACTAAACCCTATTCCGATCGGGTGATCGGAATGAAGGGGGGAATGCTCGATCGGAATGACAGGTCGGAAAAGGGTTTTAAAACCCTTTCCGATAGGTTTCTTGATCCGAAATATAAGCAAAAGAAAATAAGCTAAAACAATAATCTTAAACTCAAAACTAGCTCGAATCTAATAGTGAAAAGGACAAAATAAGCATGAAAGACAACTTATCCAACGTAAAAGAAACAAAATTTTTGAATCAAAATATAAAAAGATGAACTTTTAAGCACGAAAACATGAATGAACAACACGGATCAAATGTAATCGCACCAAAAGCAAACAAAAATCAAGAAAGGAAGATGAGAGATTAAGACAAGAAAAGTAAAGATTAAAGAACAATAATTGAAAACTTACTTGAAAATTAAAATGATTAAAAGTGCATAACAACTAATTAAAGTGAAAGAAATGAAATGACAAGAAATGAAAATGGTGGAAGAGTGGTTTGTCAAGCCACCAACAACTTGAAAAATGAAGACTAATGGCCTATTTATAGTGGTGATTAGGGAGGGGCTTAGGAAGCTTCCTCCCTCTTTCCTCTTTTCCTTAATTGCAAAGTTAAGTCCTTTCCTTCTTTATCTTTTGTTAATCTTGGACTTAATGACTTTGTCTCGGGATTTCTTTGAACTCGTCTTGAATTTTCTTCATAAATAAGACTCGAGTTCTTCGGCTTTTGGTAAACTTCCGTCTTTTGACTTTTTCTTCGATAAATCTTCAGAATTGGTCTTGGACTTCCGTTCTTTTTCCACTCTTGATCTTTCGACTTCATCTTTCGTCTTTTTCTTCGATAAAAGCCCGTGAATGCCGTGTTTTCTCCACTTTTCACCTTTTCGTCCTAAATCACAACAAAAACACAAACCACGCATAATTCCGAGATAAATGACATAAAATACACGTTTTGGCTCGGTTATTATTGTAATTAAGTGGTAAAAAGGATGGGTGTTTTCACACCTATCAATCACCCTCAAGTTTTACGTTCCCCAAACTAAGCTTAAAAACGAGATCATTGTTATTATAAGTTAGCAAATCAAACACTCACACACATGGCTTAATTAAATGCTTAAACTCCCTTATTCCTAGGTGTATCTCTTATATTTTATTTTTGTCTTAGAATGATCATGAAGATGTATTTTTGGACTTATTTCGATAGTTTATTTAGGCTGAAAGCAAAGTAGGACGATTTGATCAATAGTTAGCTAAAGGACAAAATCTCTTAAAACTGCTTCTCGGGATATCAAAAAGTTCATATCTTGGCATAACTCGGTTCACGATTTGAGACCTTTCTCGGGCCGATATTTGGCATGTACTTCATACTTCATATCTTCGAGAGACGTTCTTGAGATAATGGTCTTCTCATCGTTAATAGAGTTTCTTCACCTGGAGACTTTTGAGGGGTACTCCAACTTTGTTGACCACGACTTCATGATTATTTCTTCAATCTCTAATTGGGATTTTGAGATACAACGATCCGCCTCCTTTTCGGACTTGGATCTATTTATCCTCATACCTTGTTAGGGTCTTTTCGGATAGACTTCTCCATGATCTTTATGGGAGTTGATTGCTTTTCGTCGTGAGTCTTAATCCTTCATATTGATTTTGGGAATAATGCTTTTCACATCATTTTGGATCTTCAGCAATAAAATTGAATCCTCATGCCTTGTTAGGGCCTTTTCGGACTCGCCAATCTTCGCGCCCTGCTTCATAAGTTATGCCTTGGCTATGAACTCTTATCATTACCGAGCAACTTTTAAACGATCTTGGGCTAGAAGCTAAGTAACTTTTCAAATCGTACGACCTTACTTATTGCAGATAAATTATTAGCAAGTGATGGGAGAATAGGCAAATAATTATACCAAGTGAGCTTGTGCAAGAATACCGACTTATAATTGACTCTATCATTTCTCGTTCTCCACAATTTAAAATCTCAAGTAATGAGACTCGTGGATTCTTAGCCTAATAAACCAATTAAGGTCTACATGGTTAAGGATACTAGCTAGAATAAACTTGAATAAGTCTATTCGGGTTGAGTCAAAATAATCGCAACGGGCCTAATATGTCAAAGACTTCTAAACTAGCTACACCACTTTATTAATATTTTTGACTTTATTGCGGGATATATACATATGAAAGCAACGATAAAAATTTAAAAATTAAGACTACATGGCCAAAGTTAATTAAAAATTTGAAAAATGTTGAAAAAGATGATTTTCCGGTTAAATGAAGGCATTTTCATGGAAAAGTCCACTTAAAACTTCGATAGAAGTCCCCCCTACACTTAAGATAAACATTGTCCTCAATGGTTAAGCGTGTGGGAAAAGTCTCCCCTACACTTATGACATTGTGCACGTTGGTTAACTCAAGTTAAGGAAGAGACAACTAAAGGGATCAATTTCAAATGTGAGTATGAAGAAAATTGAATCACGATAGTTGAGAGATAGAACCGGATTGCGGATAACATGGGAGCACGGTTCTTCAAAGGTTCCAAGAGTGCATTCATCCCTGTAATCACATCACCACATAAATACAAACCCCTATATAGGTCCCCCTACACTTAGGAGGTTAAAACGGAAAAGGATAGATACTCGGGCTGCCTCCCGAGGAGCGCTTGTTTTTGATAACCGAGTCACGAGCCTGACTCGACCCAAAATTAGTTCATGGGGAACGTGGTGAGGGATGGGATCATCTTCTGAGAGATGTCCTCACCAAAGTACAACTTCACTCGTTGGCCATTCACCTTAAAATTAGGTCCATTAGGTTGAGCGAGCTCGAGAGTACCATATGGAAAAATTTGGGCAATGGTGAATGGGCCAGACCAACTAGATTTCAGCTTGCCCGAGAAGATTTTTAACCGAGAGTTGAAGAGTAAAACTTTTTCTCCAACTTGGAACTCTCGGTTCTTAATCTTAGAGTCGTGAATGAGCTTAGTCTTCTCCTTATAGATCAAAGAATTTTCATAAGCCTCATTACGGAGTTCATTCAGCTCATTGAGTTGGAGCTTGCGCAGGTCACCGGCTTTGTGGATATCAAAATTAGCCCACTTCAAGGACCAGTAAGCCTTGTGCTTCAACTCAATGGGGAGGTGGCACGCTTTCCCGTACACGAGAAGATATGGTGTACAACCAATCGGAGTCTTGTATGCGGTACGAAAAGCCCACAAAGCATCATCAAGTTTATCAGCCCATGAGGCACGATGCTCTCCCACGGTTCTTTCAAGAATTCGCTTTAATCCTCGGTTAGAGATTTCAGTCTGGCCATTAGTTTGTGGGTGGTATGCGGTGGAAAGACGATGATTTACACCATACTTAGCCATGACTCTAGCAAATTGGTCGTTGCAAAAATGAGTCCCGCGATCACTAATAATGGCACGAGGCACACCGAATCTAGCGAATAGCGATTTCAAAAAGTTATAAACCACCCTTGCGTCATTAGTGGGTAAATCTTTGGCTTCAACCCATTTGGAGACGTAGTCAACGGCTACAAGGATGTATTTGTTTCCTTTAGATGAAGGGAAAGGCCCCATAAAGTCGATACCCCAAACATCAAAGATTTCACATTCTTGAATGAAATTCTGAGGCATCTCATCTTTATGTGTGATCTTGCCTTGTTTTTGGCAAGCATCACATCATTTAACCATCTCGTGAGCATCACGGTAAATGGTGGGCCAATAAAATCCCGAGTCAAACACTTTTTTGGCGGTGTAGTTGGGACCAAAGTGACCACCGGTGGGTCCTTTGTGGCAAGCGTCAAGGATTTCTAAAGCTGCCGGTCCATCAACACATCGGCGAATAATCAAATCGGCACATTGTTTGAATAGGTAAGGGTCGTCCCAGAAATAATGTTCAACATCTTTAAAGAACTTTTTCTTTTGTTGGGATGTTAACCCTTCCTTGAGAATTCCACCCGCCAAGTAGTTTGCAATATCCGCAAACCACGGGGTTTCATCAGAAGTCGAGTTGATAGACATTAAGGTCTCCAGGGGAAAAGAATCATTGATTTCTTTGTTCGGATGATCCCCTTGGTAAGGATCCTCAAGTCTACTGAGATGATCCGCGGCAAGATTTTCAGCTCCTTTTTTATCGCGAATTTCGATTTTAAATTCTTGGAGTAGCAAAACCCAGCGAAGAAGTCTTGGTTTGGAATCTTGCTTAGTCAACAAGTACTTCAACGCGAAATGATCGGTGTAAACGATTGTGGTGGAAAGGACAAGATAGGGGCGGAACTTTTCAAAAGCATAGACAACAGCTAAAAGCTCTTTTTCGGTTGTCGTGTAATGCAATTGAGCCCCCGTCATTGTCTTGCTAGCATAGTGGATTGGTTGGAAGTGTTTATTCACTCTTTGGCCCAGAACCGCTCCAATAGCATAGTCACTAGCATCACACATCAACTCAAAGGGAAGCTCCCAATTAGGAGTAACCAAGACGGGTGCCTTAGTTAGCTTATCCTTAAGCAAGTTGAAGGCGTCAAGATACTCTTTGGAAAAGATAAAAGGAGTATCTTTTTCCAAGAGGTGGGTCATCGGGCGAGCGATTTGAGAAAAATCTTTGATGAATCGACGGTAGAAGCCCGCTGACCAAGGAAACTTCTCACACCCTTCACGGTTGAAGGTGGAGGCAACTTAGCGATAACATCGACTTTAGCACGGTCTACTTCGAGACCGGCTTTGGAGATCTTGTGTCCTAGCACGATGCCCTCTTTTACCATGAAATGGCATTTTTCCCAATTAAGAACAAGGCGAGTGTCTTCACACCGCTTCAGCATACGTTCTAAATTGGCAAGGCAAGCAGAGAAAGAATCGCCAAAAACCGAGAAATCATCCATGAATACTTCCATAGTGTCTTCCACCATGTCATGGAATATAGCCATCATACACCTTTGGAACATCCCAGGAGCATTGCATAAACCAAAAGGCACGCGTTTGTAAGCAAATGTTCCATAGGGACAAGTGAATGTGGTCTTTTCTTGGTCCTTGGGATCGATGGGAATTTGAAAATACCCGTAGAAACCGTCTAAGAAGCAGTAATAGTCATTACCAGCTAGACGCTCGAGCATTTGATCCATGAAGGGAAGAGGAAAGTGATCTTTTCTCGTGGAATCATTGAGCTTGCGATAATCAATACAAACTCTCCACCCAGTAACGAGACGAGTGGGAATCAACTCGTTTTGTTCATTGGAAACAACGGTTATTCCGCCCTTCTTGGGCATACAATGGACGGGACTTACCCACGGCGAATCTGAAATAGGGTAAATCAAGCCGGCATCAAGAAGTTTGATAACCTCTTGTTTGATGACGTCATGAATTCGAGGATTAACCCTTCTTTGGCTCTGGATTGCGGGTTTAAAGTCATATTCCATGAGAATCTTGTGAGTACAAAAGTTCGGATCAATTCCGCGGGTATCAGAAATTTTCCAAGCAATTGCCTTCTTATGATCTTTAAGCACGGCGATGAGGCGAGATTTCTCTTCTTCTTTCAAGTCCTTCGCGATGATGACAGGCGACTTCTTCTCATCTTCTAGGAACACGTACTCGAGATGGGGCAGCAACTCCTTAAGTTCTAAATCCGGAGGATTTTCGATGGGAGGTGTTTTCAAAGTCGGAGCATCGATAGCAATAACCGTGGGAGATGGTGGAGAAAGATTGTCTTCTTTAAGAAGGTTCTCAATGAGGAGGAGATCTTCATCCCAATTGGTGGTAGAATCGTCATTAGCTAAGTACACATCTCCCATGGTGGCTTCCAAATCTTTCCAAAGGAAATCACTTTCTCCAAATAGAGATAGTGATGAATCGATAGAGGAAACGGTCTCAACATTGGGAAGAGAGGTAGGAATACTTTTGCAAGCATCTTTGAAGTGTTCTTCACAAGCCTCATCAAGAACGTCAATACAATTAACACTCTCGTTAGAATAAGGCTGTTTAGACAACTTTCCCATGTTGAAAACGATTTTATCGTCACCCACTCTCATGATAAGCTCACCGGCTTCAACACCGATGAGAGTGCGACCGGTCCTCAGGAATGGACGACCAACAATTAATGGCACACGAGGTTCCATCTTGTAGTCGACGACGACGAAATCGGCAGGAAAAGTGAATTTGTCGACTCCTACAAAGACGTCTTCGGCTATCCCCACTGGATAAGCAACCGTACGGTTGGCTAATTCCAAAGTCATTTTGGTGGGGACTAGCTCAGGGAGAGATAATTGCTTCCAAACGCTTAGAGGCATTAGATTAATACTGGCACCTAGATCGGCTAGGGCCATGCAATTCTCTACTCCCGGGAAGTTACAAGGGATTAAGAAACGACCCGGATCACCAAGCTTAGTTGGCAATTTCCTTAAGAGCACTGCAGAGCAATTCTCATTAAGTTGGGTGTTAGCAATATCAAGAAGCTTCTCCTTGTCGCTAAGAAGATCTTTGAACATTTTCGCGTACTTAGGCATGTGAGCGAGAGCCTCAGCGAAGGAGATGTTGAAATTCAATTGTTTAAACATTTTGAGAAAGTTCGAAACCTGAATATCGTCCTTGCTTTTGAGCTTCTCTTTCTTCAACCTTGAGGGATAAGGTGTATCGGAAGAAGAGGAAGGCTTTGGGATCGAAGGATCACTCACATCCTTGGGTGGAGGAGGGGTAGAAGTAAGAGGTGGGGAAATTGGGGTAGTAGAAGGATGAGGAATAGAAGCAGGTGACTCGTTTTCCTTAGTCACAATCACCGGTGAAGGTATAGGAAGCTCGGGTTCCTTGGTACCTTTGCTACTGCGAGTGGTGATTGCTTTCATCTCCCCTCTTGGATTCGCAACGGTGTTACTCGGAAGAGTACCCGAAGAAGAGGGTTGACTACCTTGGAAGAAACTGGCCATCATGTTCCTTAAGTCATTCGTTTGACTATCCAAAGTGTTTCTCATATCAGCTCTCAGATCGTTCCCTTGTTTCACCAGGTCTGCTTTCAAGTTACGCACTTCCTGTTGGAGATTGTCCACGATTACATCGTTAGTCCTCATGTAGGTTCCAATGTCTTGGTGCAATGCGGTGGGTTGGTTGGGAGGAGCATTGTATGCGGGTGGTTGATAAGCTGGTTGCTGGTAAACTTGGTTGTTTCTTTGAGGTGGATGTGTTTGTTTGTGAGGTGGTATGTATGGTCCACGAGGTTGTTGTTGTTGAGGAGGGCGGTTGAGGTTTTGTTGTTGGTTTGGGTTGTTAGGAGTAAAACCGGGTGGTGAGAGATAGTTGTTTGAGCGGTAGCTAAGCAGGCTGCGGTCACCTTGAGGACGAGCTTGATAAGCGGCCGGAGGATAGGTACCGTATGCTGCATTCACATTCTCAGAAGGGTAGTCTTGGGTGGCAGTACAAGTTGTGTAAGAGTGAGGACCCCCGCATATTTCACATGGTTGGCTGACAGCATTGACTTGAGCGTCGTGAGCGTTTTTAGCGTTGATGCTGTTGGTGTTGCTGGCGGTTTGGGTAGCAAGCGATTCAAGAAGCGCAGTGATTTTGTCAAGTCGCTTATCGCTGTCACTAGTACTAGCACTAGCGACATTGGTCTGAACACTCTTGGTTTGCACACGAGACTTATTCTCAATGATATCCCAAGCGGCATTAGAAGTCTTAGCCAAAATATTACCCCCCGAGGCACTGTTTAGTGAATTTTGGTCATTCATGCTTAACCCATTATAAAAAGTGTTAATTTGATGCACTTTGGTAAAACCATGTTGTGGGCATTTTCTTAAAAGATCTTTGAAACGATCCCAAGATTCACTAAAAGACTCATCGTACTTTTGTTCAAAATTGATAATTTCATTCCGCAAAGCGGTAGTACGAGAGGGTGGGAAAAAGTAGTTGATAAATTTGGTCTCCAAATCCGTCCACGTCAGAATACTTTGTGGCGGTTCCTTAGCAAGCCAATGCCGGGCTTGTCCCTCTAAAGAAAAGGGAAAAAGTTGTAAACGGATTACCTCTTGTGGAACACCATTGAATTTGACCGTATTCGTGAGTTGCAGGAATCTTTTGATGTGGTCATGTGGATCATCAATGGTACGCCCCAAGAATGGTTGAGCAGAGACCATCTGGATAAAGCCGGATTTGAGCTCAAAGTTTTTGGCTGCAATCGCGGGTATGACAATTGGATCATCGTTACCATCTACATGTGCTTGCAGAAGTTCAATCATCGAGCGATTATCCGGTAGAGGCTCATTGTTGTTAAGAGGGGGATTGTTATTGTTGTTGTTATTATTGTTGAGAGGTGGGTTATTGTTGTTGTTTTGTACACCGGCCATGTCTAAGTCTTCGAGAGGCTCGGGCTCTTGATAAGACGTTGATCGTGTACACATGCACCGGCAAAAGAACTAACAAGGCAAAAACAAAGCAAACATATTTTTGGTTTTTATGGTTATTTAATTTTTAGGATTTTTGAAAAATTTATATTTTTTTTTTGTGTTTTTGAAAATTTTTATGAAAAAGTAACGTTCACGGGGAACGGATCCCAAAATCCAAGTTCTCACAGAAAACTGTTGATCTTAACGAGAAGAGCCGGCAGCGACGCCATTTAATACAAGTGATTTTGCAATGGGTTCAGAATTAATCTTGGAATCTCCTCGAATTGATCACGGTTCAAAGTGGAATGATTTGTTCTTGGTTAATAAAAAAGGTGTTGGTTTGTTTATCTATGTTGAATTAATAACAAATAAGTAAGTGTCGAAAAGTAAAATTAAAGCTTTAAAAGATTAAACTAAAATAACGAGTTGAAAATAAATGCTTGAAAACTTAAAGACAAATTTAGAAAAATACTTGAACACTTAATAAAACTAACACTTGAAAAACTTTGTAAAAAAACAAGAACTAAAACCATCGGAATATTTGAGAACTACACTGATCGAAATAAGCAAAAGTCCAGATCGGAATATATTCCGATCTGTTTGATCGGAATGTTGAGGAGCCGGCTGATCGGAATAAGCTAAAAGAGCTGATCGGAATGTTGCACAAATAAGTCAAAATCGGGATACTTGAAAATCATACAAATCGGAATATCTCAAAAGTGGTGCGATCGGAATATGTAAAATGCATGTAATCGGAATATAGGGCAAATGATCCAATCGGAATAATCTAAAACAAACTAATCAGAATATGTTGAAAAGGGGCAAATCGGAATCTCAAAACCCTTTTCCGATCAACACGATCAGACAAAGGGGTGCTGTTGGTCGGAATACACAAATCGGAAAGGGGTTTATAACCCTTTCTGACGCCTATTTGATCCGAAACTTTAAGTAAGGTGTTAAGCTTATGGAATAAGCTAACTCCAAAACTGGCACGAATCTAATATGAAACAAATCAAATAAGCTCAAATAACAAATTATCTAAACTTATATTAAGCAAACTTTTAAATCAAATAATAAAAAGATGAACTTTTATGAAAACTTTAAAAAGTAGATAAGCTAAACTAACAAATAAGCCAATAAGCACAAAGATCTTAGAGCTTATTCGTATAGAAACTTAAGGAAACATAAAAAGATTAACTTTTTAAGTACGAAAACATAGATGAACAACACGGATCATAAGTAATTCGTACCAAAAGTGAATCAAAATCAAAGAAAGGTAGAAGAAGATTAAAGATTAAAAGCTTGAATGTAAACTTGATTAATGTAAAACAATACAAAGGTTTGATCTTGAAAGAAAGAAAGATGAAAACTAGTGAGAGAAAGTTTAGAACTTTCTCTCTCTAAAACTAGAGAGAATGAAAAACTAAAAAACTAACTAAAGACTAACTCCCTAAATGTGAAGTGAATTCCTATATATATAGGCGTCTCTTGTGATGGTGGGCTTGTGAATGGGCTTTGTTTTAGGCTTCTCTTCTTCTTTCTTCTTTAGTCTTTACGTTTCTTTTAAATAAACGTTTCCGACTTTGGATAATGAGAAGTGTCGGTGAATAATTCCAACTCGTCTTATAATCTTTTGTTTAATAGACTCGAGTTCTTCGACATATATGAATCTTCCATCTTTGGCTCTATTCTTTGATAAATCTTCAAATAGGCACAATGACTTCAAATCTTTTGCATCTCTTGGACAACAGACTTCGTCTTGAGTCTTTTTCCTCGATAAAACCCGTGCAATCCCATGTTTTCTTCAATATTCTCCCGGTTGACTCTGAAAACATAATAAACACAAAAACCACGCATAATTCCAAACAAATGATATTAAATACGTGTTTTGGTCTTGTTTTAGCCAGAAATAATTGGTAAAAGGATGGGTGTTTTCACACCTATCACTTACCATCACCTAAACCAAAACGCTTTTCAAATGTGAGAATTTTTAGTGTGACTAATATTGCTTTTGAAACACCAAATATTTTTGACATAATTAAGTCGGGTTTTCATAAGAAGAGATTAAAAGATGAAAAAGGGAAAGATTTTAAATTGTATTTAAAAGATTTTTCTACAATGCTAACTCTGTCATCACCTCGTGTTTTGAGTGCTACAAGCTCGTCTTCTCCTTTTAACGATGCTTTGTGTGGACTTAGTGTGGGGGAAGCCCCTTATGTTCCCTTCCCTTTCTCCACCGAGGACGAGATATTTGATCCCGGAATTGCTTATAAAGGGAAATCTCGGTCTTCCACCGATGCAATAAATGGAAAATCTTTCTATTTGATTGGTGCGAGTCTACCTCGAGTAGCTCAATGTTTTTATGACTTACCCATTGTCCCACCCTTCTATTTCTTCTCATCTATTTTCTTGAAACCCTTTGGGTTTGTGTTGACACATGATGAAGTGGCGTTGATTTGTTTTTCCAATGAAAACGAGAACGCCATCTTCGATCCCGGTATTTTGCACCATCAAAGGACTTAGTCCTTAATACCGGTTGTTTTTGGGCCTTGTGATGAGACTGCTTTTATACATAGTCTCATCGTCCAAATCGGGCTTAAAATGCATTAAATATCATCAAAATACCCAAATATATGCTTGTGTTTGTTTCTTGTGTATTTTAGGTACGGATATTGAGAAAATGACAAAAGATCACAAGAATCATGCAAAAACGAACACGGGAAACGAAGCCGTACGATGAACCAAGCCCTAATGAAGAATTTTCCAAAGAAAACCCTTGAAGATTTAAAGAACATTGAAGATTGGTCCTCCAAGTTTGAAGAATTGACACTTTATACCCTTGTATCTTCATAATTACAAGTTTGGTCCCTAAAGTTTGTCAAATTTACAAAAAGGACCCTTAACTTTGAAGAATTGGCAAATTTAGTCCCTCAACAAAACTAAATTGTCAAAAATGGTCCCCCAAGAAGTCAACAAACAAGTCAAAGACCTTGAAGTTTGAAGACATTACAAGAATGGCCCTTGAAGAATACAATTTGTGCATAAAAAGCCCTTTAAACAAGTTTTGAAAATTATTGTGCCAAAATTGACAAGTACTTGAAAGATTTTGCAAAGGGAAAAAGTGTTTGAGCTGATTTGTTACAAAATGAATGAAACATAAGATTTGGGGGGCCTAATGTGACCAGACACCAAACTGCCCTCCTCCACTTATATCCTGACACGTCACAACCCACTCACTAATCTTATTTAATCTGTTTTTTAAACTTTAAATTACGTGGGAAACACAATTTTTTCCTCTTAATCAGATTAAACCAACACCTCTTTCCCCAAGAACCCTAATTAGGGTTTTCTTAATCCTTCCATGATTAAACCCCATCTCCTCCAGAACACTGATTAAACACTTTTAAAACCCATTCCCACCCACAAAACCTTGCCAGCTCACCAATGGTCCCCAAACCCCACTACCCTGCTCACGTCTCTTTCCCTCAAATTCAAAAAGGAGACACGATTTACGGCTTAGATGATAATGCGTGCTCCCTAAGCTCAAATGAATGGCCAAGATCAAAAATCCAAGCTGTCACTCACATGCTTCCTGCAAAGTCACAAGATGCCTCTTTTGACCCATTTGGATATTCAAACCAGGAGGGTATTGATGGAAATTCGTTCCTTTAGGGTTTAGCTTTTTCTTTTTTCTTCTAGAATGATTGTAGTCCCTATATAAGGACACATAGGTTAAGTTTCAAGTTTGTTCCAGTTTTATGTAAAAATTTTCTTTTATGAATTAATGAAAAAAGTTTTTATCCTGCATATGACTGAGATCCATTTTACTTTCCAGTATTCCATGTTTTAAAGTTTGTTTTTCCTGAATTCATTTTATAATCTTCAAGTTTGTGTTTTTAAAATTTTCAAAAAACGTTTTCAAGAAGGTTTCTGAAATTTGGTAATTTCTTGGTAAGAATTTGTTTCAAAGTTTGTTTCATTTGGATTAATCAGTGTTGTTAAGTGGTTTTAAACATTGGAAAAGTTTGTGGAAAAGATTTTAAGAAAGAAAGAAAGAAAACAGAATATATATATTTTGCTTGTTCTTTTATTTTTCTTCTTAGCAGGATTAAAGGTGTTGATTTGTTAAAGGGTCTGCATACACCCGAGTGTATTGGAAGTGGCTATCTAGCCACTGTTGGTCTTGGATGTAAGACCAACAAGGTAAATTTCTTGTTTCCTTTTTCATTTATTCAGCCAATTGTATGCTTTTGGTGATTTTGCATGAAAAAAGGTGTTGAATGTTGTTTAAGCTATTGGAAAGTGTTTAAATTAGGATGTTATGCATGTTAGAAGTATCTTAAACCAGTTTGGAGTAGTTTAGAATAGTTTTGGTTTGAAAAAGTTGGATTACAGTTTTTAAAGGGTTGTTTGGATACGGGTTTAATTGAGAGAGTTTGATGGATTTTGTAGTTTTAAAACGTGTTAGAAAGATTGGATAAGGGATGTGTTAAGTTGTAAGTTAGATTAGTTAAGGTTTGGTGCAGATTTTGAAGCAATTTGTGAGATAACAAAGTAAAAAAGATAGCATAGAATCTGCTAAAGTACTTTTCTGCTTGTTTTCATGCAAACTTTGTTCTTGGATCTTGTTCTCTGTTAGAAGTTAGGATGTTATTGGACTTGTGATTGCTTGTGTGCTAGTTTTTGTGATTGTGTGCTAAATCTGAGCCTTTAAATCTCAAAGGTGTGCAAGTAATTGGCAAAAAAAAAAGTCACCAGACCTAGAATAGGACCTCAGCAACCTTCTTTTGATCCTTTGTGCATTTGTGTGGAAATTTTGTGCTAATTGTTGTTGTTTTCTGCTTGATATTGAAACCCTACACTCCAAAGAGTGTAGCGGTGCCTGTTTGTTCCAAAAATACAACACCAAAAAGAAGATCCAAGCTCCTCTTGGATCATTGTCACTTGTGAAGAAACAAGATAAACCTGCTTGTGTTTTCAAAAAGAAACTGGACACGTTTTTTCATCTGAATCTTGATTAAATCTTGCTAAAAGGTGAACTGGATTGTGTTTACAAGTAAAAAGGTTAACAGTTGGTGGTTAAAAGCTTAAAAAAAGAAAAAAAAATAAAAAGAACAAAAAGGGTTCACTCAGCCTCGAACCCCCGTCTCCACACTGACACACATCACACATTACCATTGCGCCCTAGGGTCTTTGACTGCTAGGGTTTGCATTGGAAATTTACTTAAGGTGAGTTTGCTTTCAGCTTTTAAATATAAGCCGTAGCCTTTTGGCTTATTTTTGGCTTATTCATTAAGTGTTTTTGGCTTATTTCATTTTTACTAGGATAGTTATAGGCTTTAGGACTTTTCTGTTTTAAAATATTATTTTTCCCTTTATTTAATTAATTATTAGGATTATTTTTAGATTAAATTTTAGAAAGTAAATTAAAAATAGTAAAAAGTCTTTTAAAAATCCAAAAAAATAGTTTCTAGGTTTTAATTTGTATTTTTGAGGTTTACATTCAAAAAAGTTTTCAAAAACTTTAATTTTTAATTTTATTTAATTTTAGGGTTTTTAGACAACTTTAAAAATTAATATAAAATTAATTAAAGGTTTTAGGAACTTTAATTTGCATTTTCTTCTTAGTTAGAATATTTAGGATTTTTGAGAATTTTTTAGAATTTATTTAAGAACTTTTTATTTTTTGGATTATTTTAATATTATTTTATTAAGAAAAATTCAAAGTTTTATTTTTAATTTTTTTCATTTTTCCTAGGTTATAAACATTAAATTAGGAACTTTTTCACTTTCCAAATATTTTTTAGGCTTTTCATTTATTTTCTAGATTTAATTTAAGATTTAATAGATTTTAATAGTTTTTAGGAGTTTAAAAATAGTTTAATTTGGTTTTAAAATTTTTAAAAATAGTTTTTAGCTTAACTAGGTCATTTTTGAGGTTTACAAACTAATAAATCTTGTTTAGGGATTTTTAATATTTAAAAGTGATTTTTAGGGCTTTAATTAGCATTAAAAAGTCATTATTAAATTAATTAAAAGGTTTTAGCAAGTTTGGATTTCTTTTAAACTCTTAGAATTTTATTGTGGATTTTTAGTAATTTTTAGGATTTTTTTAGGTTAAAATTTTAATTTTTGTGTTCTTTTACGTTTCTACGTCTTAACTTTCTAGTAGTGTTTTTGTCAATTTTTATTTTTACGTCTTCGTCATTTTCTCTTCTCTTTTCTTGTTAATAATAAAAAACAAATCAATCAATCATTCATTACACAACGCACGTGCCTCCTCGAGAACGAACTCACTTTTAGGGTCATTCACACACGGTTTTCCTAAATCGTCGTGCACGCTTACCCTATTTACGTTCTTTTTCCTAAAAGACGTATTTCTACGACTATCATTTTGGCGCCGCTGCCGGGGAGGCGTGTTGTGTTTTGATTGAACCATTGTTGTTTTTATATTAGCCATAAAAGTATTTGTATTAATAGCACTCTATTAATACGTATTATCGTTTTTTGGTTTTTGTGTGAATATTATTACTATATTGTATACGTAGAACAATAAATTCACAAGTACTACAAATACGTGAGCAATCACAACCTTGATTCGGGATTTCATCACTCGATCATTGTATTCGAATCTCAAACCAAAGAAAAAAGGCAAAAATAGATAAATACTTTCGTGAAGCTTGATTTTGATAATACAAACTATAAGGTGGGTATAAGGCGGTTGTATTTCACGACCTAAAGGAAAAAGGCTCTTAAGTGCTTCGCGCCGCCTCGTTTCCTCCGCTTGCTTGTGCGTATTTGATTTTGAGAGTGAATCGAGGGTTTTGCCGCCCAAAGTATTATTAAGTATCATATATATTTTCTTGGTTTCTATTGATTAAACCCTCTTGAACGATTTGGTGTTCCACCATCGTTCTAAAGTCATCGAAGGCGTTCACTTCACGTGATCGTTTTCATTCCTTGAGGCTTCTTTAATCGAGAGATTTGATTAAGGAGGAGATTTGTAGATTTGTGTCTACTTAACACATTTCAAAAATCCAAAAAAAGTAAAAACAATCAAAAACCACAAAAAAATTGAAAAAGTAAAAACACCAAAAAGAATCTTCTTTGCTCGCCTTCTCGTTGTACGTGACGTTTATGCAAACTCGCTCTAAAGCAAGACGTGCTCGTAAACGAAGAAACAAATCACTCACTCCTACTAGTGAGGACTCTCCTATTGACGAACCCATTGTAGTGAAAGAAGCACCCATGGCTAATCGAACTATGATAGAGTTGCTTCAAGCACCCACCGAGGGTTATGGAGAAGCGATTGTGATTCCCGCTATCCTTGCGGAGAATTTTGAGGTTAAGACGGGTTTTTTGTCCATGATTCAAAACAACAAGTTTCGAGGGGACGAAAAGGACAACCCTCATAACCACATTCGCCAATTTAATCGTCTCACCGCCACGTGCAAGTTTAAGGATGTTTCAAACGACTCGATTAAGATGATGCTTTTTTCCGTATTCCTTAGCGGGGCCCGCAAAAATTTGGTTAGAGAAAGAGCCACCCAATTCTATATTGACGTGGAAGGATCTCGTTTCAAAATTCGTGAACCGATTTTTTCCGCCCTCTAAGACTACGCACTTGAAAAACGAGAATTCAAAGTTTTCGCAAGAGTATAATGAGAGTTTTTCAACGGCTTGGAATAGGTTTAAGGAAATGTTGCACGAATGTCCTCATCATGGTTTTTCCGACTTGCATCAAATAGACACGTTTTACAATGGCTTGAACGATCATGAGCGTGATTATCTTAATGCCACCGCGGGTGGTAATTTTTTGTGTAAGACGGTCGAGGAAGCATTGTTAATCATTGAGAATAGGTCTAAGGTGTATAGTCCTCGTAGCACGTCGAGTGTTCGTAAGGCTTCGTCTTCATCTTCACCTAGTTTGTCACACACCGTTGATGCTTGCCAAGTCGAGGCTAATTTGGAAAACATAATTTTTGATATAGTGAAAGGCTTGTTAGTTGAGTTTAAAGTTGGTGAACAACCCGCTCCCGCTACGATTAAAGCGGTTGAGGTTTCTTGTATGTATTGTGGTGGAGCTCACGATTATTCCGAGTGCATTACCAACGGTGGTAACACTTCGAGTGCCTTCGCGGCCGCGGGAACTTATAACCAAAACGGTCAAGTTCCTCGCACTAATCAATTGACTCCACCGGGTTTTTCACCAAATCAAAATGCTAACAATTATCGAAATAATCAAGTTGGTTACCAAAGCAATCAAAGGAACAATTTTAAGGGTAATAACAACTATGGGAATCAAGGGAGTAGTAGTAGCCAATTGCAAAATCAAAATCAAAACCGTAATTTTCAAAACACGAGTCAAGGTCTTCAAAATGCTCACACTAAAGAACTTCTAATGGACTTTTTGAATTACGCTACTTCAAATGATAAGATTTTGGAAAAAATTCAAGAGCAATTGGCTAGTCAAGCTAGGGACACGGCTAAGAACGCAAAGGAGTTAGCTAATTTTGTTAAGGAAAATCTAGCCATGAGAAATGAATTGAAAAATGATTTTGCTAACCAAATTCGAGGTCAAAACAACAAGATAGAACAAAGTCATGCTAGGTTTGAACAAAGAATTGACCAAAAAGCCGCTAGTCAAGATGTGAAGTTTAATAGTTTTGATGTTAAGCTTAATGCCATTTTAGAAGCCGTCATGGGGAACAAAGCCTCTACTTCGGGTAGTTTGCCTAGTAACACCGTTTCAAACCCGAAGGGAGAGATGAAAGTGATTACCACACGAAGTGGTAAGACACTTAAAGAACCGACTCCTCAACCAATTACTCCAACGGTGGAGGAAATTGAGGAAGAACCCGAGGTGGTGGTCGAAAAGGAGCATATTTCAATCCCACAAAGTACCGCTCATGCCACACCTACGGTTGACCCATCACCCATATTGGAACCCGAGATTCCAAAGGCTATGCCTATGCCCCAACCCACACCACCCTTGCCTTACCCATCGAGGCTTAGGAAGGAGAAACGACAAGAGCGCGACAACTACCAATTTGAGCTTTTTATGAAAATGTTTCGTGATTTGCATTTTAATGTGAGTTTCGCCGATGCTTTGGTCATGATGCCTCGATTTGCCGCTAACTTTAAGAGTATGTTGAACAACAAGGAGAAATTACACCAAATGTCTAGTTGTTCGTCGGTTTATCTTAATCGCATACCTCAAAAAGTCGGTGATCCCGGTAAATTTTTGATCCCTTGTGCAATTCAAGATATGGAAGAATGCTATGCCTTGGCCGATCTTGGTGCTAGCATTAACTTGATGCCACTTGCAATCTTCAAGTCGCTCAATCTTCCTAATCTTACTCCTTCACGAATGTCTATTGAGTTGGCCGACCATTCCACGATTCTTGCATGTGGTTTGGCGGAAGACGTTTTTGTGAAAGTGGGAAAGTTCTACTATCCCGTAGACTTTATTGTTGTTGACATCCCCACGGATCCTCAAGTTCCTCTTATTTTAGGTCGTTCGTTTTTAGATACGTCTATGGCTTTGATTGATGTGCATGCTAGAAAGATCACCTTACGTTTCAACGACGAGGAACTTGTTATAAACGCAACTCAAAATTCTCAACTTTCTCATGTTTATTCTGTTGCTTCCATAAACCTCGTTGATATGATCGACGTGGTTTGCGAGGAATTTTCACAAGAAGTTTTAGGGTTTGGTGATGAAGAAACTAGTGGCAATCCCACTATGTTAGATCCAATTCTTGATAATTCGACACCAACCTTCACTCCTTTCGAAGGTGGTGGTTTTACGTTGGAAGAATTCAATGTTCCACGTACTTGTAACGAAGACCTCGACAACGATGAGGACTTCTCGATTATCAAGGATTTTCTCAACGATTTCCCATTTCCTCCACCCGAGGAGGTTATGAGTATCGAGCCCAAATCTTCACTTGAGGAACCACCTATCCTTGAGTTGAAAGATTTACCTCCTCACCTCAAGTATGTCTATTTGGAGGAGGACGACAAGTTGCCGGTTGTTATTGCGAAGGATCTTTCAAATGATGAAAAAACCGCACTTGTCGATGTTCTTAAGTATCACAAAGGGGCGATTGCGTGGAAGTTATCCGACATTAAGGGAATCGACCCCAAATTTTGTACACACAAAATATTAATGGAGGAGGATTTCAAGCCAACAATCCAAAGTCAAAGGAGGGTGAACCCCAAAATTCACGACGTCATCAAAAAGGAGGTCCTTAAACTCCTTGACGCGGGAATGATTTACCCTATTTCCGATAGCCCTTGGGTAAGTCCTATTCATTGTGTCCCTAAAAAGGGAGGGATGACCGTTGTGCCAAACGATGCCAACGAGTTGATTCCCACTAGACTCGTGACCGGATGGAGAGTGTGCATTGACTATCGTAAGTTGAATGAAGCCACTCGAAAAGACCATTTTCCCTTGCCCTTCATGGACCAAATGTTGGAGCGTCTTGCGGGAAACGATTTCTATTGCTTTTTAGATGGTTTTTCCGGTTACTTCCAAATTCCCATCGATCCTCGTGATCAAGAAAAAACTACGTTTACGTGTCCATATGGAACGTTTGCCTATCGTAGAATGCCATTCGGACTTTGTAATGCACCGGGAACTTTTCAACGATGCATGATGGCTATTTTTCATGATATGATCAAGAAGACGATGGAAGTCTTCATGGATGACTTTTCCATGTTCGGTGATTCCTTCACTTCGTGTTTGTCGAACTTAGAGAGAATGTTAAAACGTTGTGAGGAAACCAACCTTGTGCTCAATTGGGAAAAGTGTCATTTTATGGTTAAGAGTGGAATCGTCTTAGGGCACAAGGTCTCGAAAGCGGGGATTGAGGTAGATCAAGCTAAGGTAGACGTCATCGCCAAATTACCTCATCCCAAAACCGTCAAGGGAGTTAGGAGTTTCTTAGGCCACGCGGGCTTTTATCGACGATTCATCAAGGATTTCTCGAAGATTTCTCGACCCATTACACATCTTCTTGAAAAAGAGGCACGTTTTGTCTTTGACGAAGATTGTGTACGAGCCTTTGAGATCCTTAAGAGGAAACTTACCGAAGCTCCCATTCTTGTTGCTCCCAATTGGAACCTCCCCTTTGAACTTATGTGTGATGCAAGTGATTACGCTGTTGGGGCCGTTTTAGGGCAACGTCGTGATAAGCACTTCTTGCCTATTAACTATGCTAGCAAGACGATGACTGAGGCTCAACTTAAATACACTACAACGGAAAAGGATTTCCTTGCCGTGGTGTATGCATTTGAGAAATTCCGACCTTATCTCGTCTTGACAAAATGCATAGTGTATACGGACCATTCGGCTATCAAGTATCTCATGGCTAAGCAAGATGCTAAGCCGAGATTACTTCGTTGGATTCTCCTCCTTCAAGAATTTGATCACAAAATCGTTGACAAAAAAGGAGCCGAGAATCTAGCGGCCGATCATCTCTCTCGTTTGGAAGATCCTCACCAAAGTGTTTACGAGCCTAAGGAAATCACCGAAACATTTCCACTCGAGACACTTGGTGTAGTGAATTCCAAACTTGATTCTTCTACCCCATGGTTTGCGGATTTTGCAAATTACCATGCGGGTAACTTCATCATTAAGGGTATGACAACTCAAGAAAAACAAAAATTCTTTCGTGATGTCAAGTTCTACTTTTGGAACGACCCTTATTTGTTTCGAACTTGTGCGGATCAAATCATCCGCCGTTGTGTATTTGGCACCGAAGCTTCTAACATCCTTAGAGCTTGCCATGAGGAACCCACGGGTGGTCACCACGGTGCTAATCTCACGGCTAAAAAGGTGTTTGATGCCGGCTTCTTTTGGCCTACTATTTACCGAGATGCACAAGATCTTGTGAAGTCTTGTGATTCATGCCAACGACAAGGAAAAACCTCACAAAAAGATGAAATGCCACAAAATATCATTCAAGTATGTGAGATCTTTGACGTTTGGTGCATAGACTTTATGGGGCCGTTCCCATCATCTCGTGGTAATAAGTACATTCTCGTTGCGGTTGACTACCTTTCTAAGTGGGTGGAGGCCAAGGCCTTGCCCACCAATGATGCTCGTGTGGTAGTCAAGTTTTTGAAAAGCTTGTTTGCTCGGTTTGGAACCCCTCGTGCGATCATAAGCGATCGTGGAACCCATTTTTGTAATGACCAATTTGAAAGGGTTCTAAGGAAATATGGGGTTACACATCGTCTTTCTACGGCTTATCACCCACAAACGAGTGGGCAAGTCGAGGTTTCAAACCGAGCGTTGAAAAGGATCTTGGAGAGATCCGTGGGGGAAACCGACAATCTTGGTCGGATAAGTTAGACGATGCTTTATGGGCCTTTAGGACCGCTCATAAGACGCCCATTAGGTGCACTCCCTATAAGCTTGTGTATGGAAAGAATTGTCATTTGCCTATCGAGTTAGAACACAAGGCTTATTGGGCCCTAAAGCATTGTAATGATGATATGGAGACCGCGGGAAAACACCGGAAAATGCAATTAAATGAATTGGATGAATTAAGGGATATTGCTTATGAAAATTCATTGATTTATAAAGAGAAAACTAAAAAGTTGCATGATTCAAAAATTAAAAACCGGGTTTTTAACATTGGGGATCAAGTTTTGCTTTTTAATTCAAGATTGAAAATCTTTTCCGGTAAATTGAAATCCCGTTGGTCCGGTCCATTCACCGTGACTCAAGTATTTCCGTATGGGACCATCGAGCTAGCTCAAGATGATGGTCCTAACTTCAAGGTGAATGGACATAGGTTGAAGCACTACTTTGGCGGGGAAGTTCCATCCTTGAACTACCTCGACCAAGTCACCTTCCCCAATGATAATTAGTATTGAGGGGATCGAGTCGAGCTCATGACTCGGTAATCAAAAACGAGGTGCCTCGTGGGGGAGTCCCATGCTTATCCTATGTACATATTATCGCTTTCTTAGTCTAATGTAGCTTACGTGTGGGGATTCGTGCCCTTCCAACCTTTGTTCCGTGGTTGTTTGTGATATGTGGTTTTTAGATCATGATCTTCACGATTGGAGCCTCTCGTGTTCGTTTTTTAGGAGCACTCGATCGTTTGCTTTGGAGACATTTCTCAATATCCATGATATATCCTTTTGATGTTCTAACCTTAGGTTTTTAGCACACTTCATAAACAGCTATTAATTTAATGGTTACACCCTTTCCATGCTAGATTAGGCATTCGACTACGTCTCTAGTATGGGGGTGTTTGCACCCCTAGACTCGAAACATTGAGGATAATGTTTAACTTTAGTATGGGGGGTGAATAGATACTTGCCTTGCCAAACCTTCACGCTTTCCAAAGTTTATCTTTTTGTTTATCGTTTTGTTGCAAAATAAGGCTAAAAATGGCCAAATTTTAGAATTTTTATCATGTTTTATAAGTGTTTGAAGACACAAATGTAGGTTTTCCGATGGCGAGAATAAGAGTAATTTTTGACTCGACCGTGCGTGTTGAGCACTTAGCTTTGATTCCTTAACTACACATTAGGCTAAGTCTCTTAAATGAGGACGAGAAATGATAGAGTTAATTATAAGTTACTATGCTAAACGTAGAGTACTCGTATTCTTTCAAAAACTCATGTGTTCTCGTTATTTGCTTATTCTCCCTTCGCATGTAAATATTTTTTGCTTAATAAATATTGACTTAGCGGTTTAGTTAGGATTGTTGGATTTCTAGTCTTTTCTAGTAGCTTCCGTGTGATTAAATTGGGAAGACATTAAGGTATCGCCAGCGTCACGGTTTTGAAGTATTGGCACCCGAATAATCGAAAGCTTCACCCAATAATAAGATTTCAAGTGCTCACCTAAATCAAGCAAACAATTTGAAGCCCCACAAGGCCTAAAATCTATGCAAAATTGAAAGTGAATCAAGCCTTAATCTTCGAAGCTTTAAAGATCCAAAATTCGCTTTAGCGTGAGGATATACGTCTTTGGCTAATAAAACCACCGATGAGGCGGATAATAAAAGGCAAGGCAAGACCGAAGTCATAATAAAAGCTTCATGGCGAAGTTGAATAAAAGATGGAGGTAAACCAAAGATAATAAGGCCCTTCCGTTAGGGGGCGTATAAAAGTCTTGGTAATAAGTCTCATGTTCAAAACCGTTATAAAACCGTGTTTATCGATTCTTCTTGTTGACTTAATTTTTTAACATCGTTGTCTATTAGGAGGGGTTATTGATTTGATGGTCTTAGTTACACCGTTAAGACTCTATTTTTATACCTAAATCTCTATTATCGCATAAGTCAACAATGTATCCTCGTGAAACATTCAAGACATCATAAAATATAAGAGATACAACTTAGGAATAATGGGAGGATAAGTACGTGATTAGGGCGTATGAGTAGTGTTAGCATTACTAACTTATAATGACAATGATCTCGTTGCACGCTTAGCATGGAATTAGAGTGAAAATCGAGGACGATGAAATTATTTCTAACGAAGCATTCACGTGTTCTTATTCTATGAACCTAAACGTCCCATTTTGCGATGAAAATCATACATTATGTCTATAACACAAGTAGTAGTAATAGTAGTAGTGTAGCTAGTTATCATTTCAATAAAAGTGCATAAAAATGAATTTTGGAGATGCTATGATACTTTATTCTAGCATTGCGTGAGGGCACGGCAATGGTTTAGTATGGGGGAGTGATGAGACTGCTTTTATACATAGTCCCATCGTCCAAATCGGGCTTAAAATGCATTAAATATCATCAAAATACCCAAATATATGCTTGTGTTTGTTTCTTGTGTATTTTAGGTACGGATATTGAGAAAATGACAAAAGATCACAAGAATCATGCAAAAACGAACACGGGAAACGAAGCCGTACGATGAACCAAGCCCTAATGAAGAATTTTCCAAAGAAAACCCTTGAAGATTTAAAGAACATTGAAGATTGGTCCTCCAAGTTTGAAGAATTGACACTTTATACCCTTGTATCTTCATAATTACAAGTTTGGTCCCTAAAGTTTGTCAAAATTACAAAAAGGACCCTTAACTTTGAAGAATTGGCAAATTTAGTCCCTCAACAAAACTAAATTGTCAAAAATGGTCCCCCAAGAAGTCAACAAACAAGTCAAAGACCTTGAAGTTTGAAGACATTTCAAGAATGGCCCTTGAAGAATACAATTTGTGCATAAAAAGCCCTTTAAACAAGTTTTGAAAATTATTGTGCCAAAATTGACAAGTACTTGAAAGATTTTGCAAAGGGAAAAAGTGTTTGAGCTGATTTGTTACAAAATGAATGAAACATAAGATTTGGGGGGCCTAATGTGACCAGACACCAAACTGCCCTCCTCCACTTATATCCTGACACGTCACAACCCACTCACTAATCTTATTTAATCTGTTTTTTAAACTTTAAATTACGTGGGAAACACAATTTTTTCCTCTTAATCAGATTAAACCAACACCTCTTTCCCCAAGAACCCTAATTAGGGTTTTCTTAATCCTTCCATGATTAAACCCCATCTCCTCCAGAACACTGATTAAACACTTTTAAAACCCATTCCCACCCACAAAACCTTGCCAGCTCACCAATAGTCCCCAAACCCCACTACCCTGCTCACGTCTCTTTCCCTCAAATTCAAAAAGGAGACCCGATTTACGGCTTAGATGATAATGCGTGCTCCCTAAGCTCAAATGAATGGCCAAGATCAAAAATCCAAGCTGTCACTCACATGCTTCCTGCAAAGTCACAAGATGCCTCTTTTGACCCATTTGGATATTCAAACCAGGAGGGTATTGATGGAAATTCGTTCCTTTAGGGTTTAGCTTTTTCTTTTTTCTTCTAGAATGATTGTAGTCCCTATATAAGGACACATAGGTTAAGTTTCAAGTTTGTTCCAGTTTTATGTAAAAAATTTCTTTTATGAATTAATGAAAAAAGTTTTTATCCTGCATATGACTGAGATCCATTTTACTTTCCAGTATTCCATGTTTTAAAGTTTGTTTTTCCTGAATTCATTTTATAATCTTCAAGTTTGTGTTTTTAAAATTTTCAAAAAAAGTTTTCAAGAAGGTTTCTGAAATTTGGTAATTTCTTGGTAAGAATTTGTTTCAAAGTTTGTTTCATTTGGATTAATCAGTGTTGTTAAGTGGTTTTAAACATTGGAAAAGTTTGTGGAAAAGATTTTAAGAAAGAAAGAAAGAAAACAGAATATATATATTTTGCTTGTTCTTTTATTTTTCTTCTTAGCAGGATTAAAGGTGTTGATTTGTTAAAGGGTCTGCATACACCCGAGTGTATTGGAAGTGGCTATCTAGCCACTGTTGGTCTTGGATGTAAGACCAACAAGGTAAATTTCTTGTTTCCTTTTTCATTTATTCAGCCAATTGTATGCTTTTGGTGATTTTGCATGAAAAAAGGTGTTGAATGTTGTTTAAGCTATTTGAAAGTGTTTAAATTAGGATGTTATGCATGTTAGAAGTATCTTAAACCAGTTTGGAGTAGTTTAGAATAGTTTTGGTTTGAAAAAGTTGGATTACAGTTTTTAAAGGGTTGTTTGGATACGGGTTTAATTGAGAGAGTTTGATGGATTTTGTAGTTTTAAAACGTGTTAGAAAGATTGGATAAGGGATGTGTTAAGTTGTAAGTTAGATTAGTTAAGGTTTGGTGCAGATTTTGAAGCAATTTGTGAGATAACAAAGTAAAAAAGATAGCATAGAATCTGCTAAAGTACTTTTCTGCTTGTTTTCATGCAAACTTTGTTCTTGGATCTTGTTCTCTGTTAGAAGTTAGGATGTTATTGGACTTGTGATTGCTTGTGTGCTAGTTTTTGTGATTGTGTGCTAAATCTGAGCCTTTAAATCTCAAAGGTGTGCAAGTAATTGGCAAAAAAAAAAGTCACCAGACCTAGAATAGGACCTCAGCAACCTTCTTTTGATCCTTTGTGCATTTGTGTGGAAATTTTGTGCTAATTGTTGTTGTTTTCTGCTTGATATTGACTCCCTACACTCCAAAGAGTGTAGGGGTGCCTGTTTGTTCCAAAAATACAACACCAAAAAGAAGATCCAAGCTCCTCTTGGATCATTGTCACTTGTGAAGAAACAAGATAAACCTGCTTGTGTTTTCAAAAAGAAACTGGACACGTTTTTTCATCTGAATCTTGATTAAATCTTGCTAAAAGGTGAACTGGATTGTGTTTACAAGTAAAAAGGTTAACAGTTGGTGGTTAAAAGCTTAAAAAAAGAAAAAAAAATAAAAAGAACAAAAAGGTTTCACTCAGCCTCGAACCCCCGTCTCCACACTCACACACATCACACATTACCATTGCGCCCTAGGGTCTTTGACTGCTAGGGTTTGCATTGGAAATTTACTTAAGGTGAGTTTGCTTTCAGCTTTTAAATATAAGCCGTAGCCTTTTGGCTTATTTTTGGCTTATTCATTAAGTGTTTTTGGCTTATTTCATTTTTCCTAGGATAGTTATAGGCTTTAGGACTTTTCTGTTTTAAAATATTATTTTTCCCTTTATTTAATTAATTATTAGGATTATTTTTAGATTAAATTTTAGAAAGTAAATTAAAAATAGTAAAAAGTCTTTTAAAAATCCAAAAAAATAGTTTCTAGGTTTTAATTTGTATTTTTGAGGTTTACATTCAAAAAAGTTTTCAAAAACTTTAATTTTTAATTTTATTTAATTTTAGGGTTTTTAGACAACTTTAAAAATTAATATCAAATTAATAAAAAGGTTTTAGGAACTTTAATTTTCATTTTCTTCTTAGTTAGAATATTTAGGATTTTTGAGAATTTTTTAGAATTTATTTAAGAACTTTTTATTTTTTGGATTATTTTAATATTATTTTATTAAGAAAAATTCAAAGTTTTATTTTTAACTTTTTTCATTTTTCCTAGGTTATAAACATTAAATTAGGAACTTTTTCACTTTCCAAATATTTTTTAGGCTTTTCATTTATTTTCTAGATTTAATTTAAGATTTAATAGATTTTAATAGTTTTTAGGAGTTTAAAAATAGTTTAATTTGGTTTTAAAATTTTTAAAAATAGTTTTTAGCTTAACTAGGTCATTTTTGAGGTTTACAAACTAATAAATCTTGTTTAGGGCTTTTTAATATTTAAAAGTGATTTTTAGGGCTTTAATTAGCATTAAAAAGTCATTATTAAATTAATTAAAAGGTTTTAGCAAGTTTGGATTTCTTGTAAACTCTTAGAGTTTTATTGTGGATTTTTAATAATTTTTAGGATTTTTTTAGGTTAAAATTTTAATTTTTGTGTTCTTTTACGTTTCTACGTCTTAACTTTCTAGTAGTGTTTTTGTCAATTTTTATTTTTACGTCTTCGTCATTTTCTCTTCTCTTTTCTTGTTAATAATCAAAAACAAATCAATCAATCGTTCATTACACAACGCACGTGCCTCCTCGAGAACGAACTCACTTTTAGGGTCATTCACACACGGTTTTCCTAAATCGTCGTGCACGCTTACCCTATTTACGTTCTTTTTCCTAAAAGATGTATTTCTACGACTATCACCTTGTTTATCATGTAAGCCCCACTAAAAATTGACCATACCAAGATAATCCCTAAATGATCACATTTATGGGGATTCGAGTCGAGCTTTTGACTCGGTTATCAAAAACAAGGTGCCTCGTGGGGGAGACCCATGCTTATCCATGTACATATTATTGCTTTCTAATTAGTTTAATGTGAGGGGATTTGTGCCCTTCCAACCTTTGTTCCGTTGTTGTTTGTGAATTGTGGTTTTTAGATCATGATCTTCACGATTGGAGCCTCTCGTGTTCGTTTTATGGGAGCGCTCTATCGTTTGCTTTGGAGATTTTCTCAATATCCAAATGATATATCTTTTGATGTTCTAACCTTAGGTTATTAGCACACTTCATAAACGGCTATTAATTTATTGGTTGCACCCTTTCCATGCTAGACTAAGCATTCGACTACGTCTCTAGTATGGGGGTGTTTTCACCCCTAGACTCGAAACATTGAGGACAATGTTTAGTTTTAGTATGGGGGGTGAGTAGATACTTCACCTTGCCTACGTCAACACACAATCCAAAATTTCATCTTTATGTTATCATTTTGTTGCAAATAAGGCTAAAAATGGCCAAATTTTAAAAATTTTCTCATGTTTAATAAGTGTTTGAAGACACGAATGTAGGTTTTCCGATGGTGAGAATAAGAGTAATTTTTGACTCGACCGTGCGTGTTGAGCACTTAGCTTCGATTCCTTAACCTTTTAGGATAAGTCTCTTAAATGAGGACGAGAAATGATAGAGTTATTTATAAGTCTCGTAATCGTCACGATCTCATGTGTAGTAATTATTAGCTTATTCTCCCCACGCTTTTGATAATAAATTGTTAATAAATATTGATTTAGCGGTTTAATCACTATTGTTGGTTTCTAATTTGTTTTAGTAGCTTCCATGTAATTAAATTGGGAAAACATTAAGGTATTGCCAGCGTCACGGTTTTGAAGTATTGGCACCCGAATAATCGAAAGCTTCACCTAATAATAAGATTTCAAGTGCTCACCTAAATTAAGCAAAAATTTGAAGCTCACAAGGCCGAAAAATCTATGCCCAAATTGAAAGTGAATCAAGCCTTAATCTTTGAAGCTTTAAAGATCCAAAATTCGCCTTAGCGTGAGGATATACGTCTTTGGCTAATAAAACTACCGATGAGGCGGATATTAAAAGGCAAGGCAAGACCGAAGTCATAATAAAAGCTTCATGGCGAAGTTGAATAAAAGATGGAGGTAAACCAAAGATAATAAGGCCCTTCCGTTAGGGGGCGTATAAAAGTCTTGGTAATAAGTCTCATGTTCAAAACCGTTATAAAACCGTGTTTATCGATCCTTCTTGTCAACTTAATTTTTTGACATCGTTGTCTATTGGGAGGGGTTATTGACTTGATGGTCTTGGTTACACAGTTAGGACTCTATTTTTAGACCTAAATCTCTATTATCGCATAAGTCAAACAATGTATCCTCGTGAGACATTCAAGACAAAATAAAATATAAGAGATACAACCTAGGAATAATGGGAGGATAAGTACGTGATTAGGGCATATGAGTAGTGTTAGCATTACTAACTTATAATGACAATGATCTCGTTGCACGCTTGGCATGGAATTGTGGTGAAAATCGAGGACGATGAAATTATTTCTAACGAAGCATTCACGTGTTCTTATTCTATGAACCTAAACGTCCCATTTTGCGATGAAAATCATACATTATGTCTAAAACGCAAGTAGTAGCAATAGTAGTAGTGTAACTAGTTTATCATTCAATAAAGAGAATAAAAATGAATTTTGGAGGTGCTACGATACTTTATTCTAGCATTGCGTGAGGGCACGGCAATGGTTTAGTATGGGGGAGTGATGAGACTGCTTTTATACATAGTCTCATCGTCCAAATTGGGCTTAAAATGTATTAAATATCATGAAAAATGCCAAATATATGCTTGTGTTTGTTGCTTGTGTATTTTAGGTACGGATATTGAGAAAATGACAAAAGATCACAAGAATCATGCAAAAACGAACATGGGAAACGAAGCTGCACAATGAACCAAGCCCTAATGAAGAATTTTCCAAAGAAAACCCTTGAAGATTTGAAGAATTATGAAGAAGGGTCCTCCAATATGGAAGAATTGACACTTTATACCCTTGTATCTTCATAATTACAAGTTTGGTCCCTAAAGTTTGTCAGAATTACAAAAAGAACCCTTAACTTTGAAGAATTGGCAAATTTAGTCCCTCAACAAAACTAAATTGTCATTATTGGTCCTCCAAGAAGTCAACAAACAAGTCAAAACCTTAAAGAATGAAGACATGACAAGTTAAGCCCTTGAAGATTGAAGAAATTGCATTTAAAGTCCTTGTGATAAACTTTGAAAAGTCTTTGTGCTATTTTTGACAACTCAACCAAAGTTGTTTACAAAGGAAAAAGGATATTAGGTTGTTTTATATAAATTGAAGAAGTTAAGAGAGTTGGGGGACCTAATCTGCACAGACAACAATCTCACACCACCCAACCAGCACCCTCCACGTCACCCACTTCCACTCCTCCACCAATCACAACCTCCTCCATCTCCACGCCTGAAATCCGCCAACTCTTAAACATGTTTATTAAACTAAACGTGGTCAACCTAAGTCAACCCCTAATTTTTCCCTCCCTAACACCTTATTTAAAAACTAATACACCCCTAACACATCAAACCTACGCCTACTTAATACCCCAAACCCATAAACCCTAATCACCCAATTTTCCCAAATCAAAGGGGTTTACCCCCATAACCTCCAAAACCCTAATTGGGTCTGTCTACATCAAAACCCAACACCCCAAACACCCTCCAGCTCACTCAGTACCCCTCCCACATGGTCCCCTACACCTCAAGACAAAGTATGAACAGTGATCCAATGGTTGTAATGCATTCCTTTCTCCCAAAGGAATCAAAAGAATGGCTCAGATCATCCCAACAGTGGACAATGTCTACATCTACCACATGGCAATGTCTCTTGACTAAATTTCAAACTTCATCAAACGGATCAAATCAGGAATATCCAAGATTCCTCCAAGGGCATTACTGGAAATCATGAAGATTAGGGTTTCACATTTTAGGACTTCTAGACTATTCTATCTACTTGTATAAATAGCTTAGCCGTTTGTGGCACAAAGCTTTGTTCCAGATTTTCCCAAGCTTTTGTAATTCCTTTTTAGAAATAATAAAAGTTGGTATTTTTGTTTTAAAATATAATTCCTTTTTATGAATTTTAAAAGTTGGTGCTTATCTTGAGGGGAATCTGAGTTCCACATTCAGTTGTTGAAAGCTTGTTTCAAAGGTTTCAAAAAATCAGTTTTTTAAAATAGCTTTGGTTGAAAAATCAGTTCTTCATATTTTCCTTTTTTAGTTAACCATTACTGTTATACAAGCTCACCATAAGCTGCGACAACAGCTTATGGTTAAGCTTATATAGCTTGAAGGTTGTTTCCATTTATTGTGTTTGTGCAGGTTCAAAGCAAGCACAAATACCATCATCATCATCATCTTGTATACCAACAGTAAAAAGGTTCAGCTCAGGCCCCAGCCTGAAAGGAGGTGGCTTTTCAGCCATTGTGGGACCTGGATTGTAGGTCCCACAAGGTAACTTGGCTTGAACTTTGATTTCAGTTTTCAAAATTTGTGAATTATGTGATTTGGTGAAAGTGCATGAAATGTGTTCAAATGTTATATCATCTGCTTGTTCATGTTTGATTTAATGTTATATGCATGTGTAGTTAGATTTAGATCAGTTTAAAGTAGTTTTGATCTCATTTGGTTTGAAAAAAAGTGTCTGCTGAAAATTAAAGGTGTGTTTGGATTTGTGTTTCAGCTAGGATTTGTGACAAACCTTTGGCTTGAAACCTATCTAGACATGTTTCTTTTGATGGTTTAAGGTGATATTGGTCTTAGGGTGTTAGTTTGAGTAGGATTTAAGTGAAGTTGCATGTAAAATTGGTAGTATAGCATAAAAACAGTCAATCCATTTTCCTGTGTGATTTGGGTGTCATTTTGACCACCATTGTTGCAAGTTTGTTAGGAAATAGGTCCAAGCAGGGTTTGTAATTGGTTGTATGCTATTTGGTCTATTTGTGTGCAAAATTTGAGCTTTCAAAATCCATTTTTGTGCCAATTGAATCAGCTTACTGTTCATCTGAAACTTTAGCCTTCATCAGTAACAATTTGTCCATTTTGTGCTTAATTTTGTGAAGATACTTGTGTGTTTTTGTGATTCAATAGACTCCCTACACTCCACTGAGTGTAGGGGTGCCTTATTGCCCAAGATAAGCTCTCAAAATAAGCTTCCCTAAGCTTATTGGTCAACTGACCAAGAATTTACACTAACAGTGGGAACAAAGTTCCCCCTGCTTGTGCATTTGTTACCACTGCTCAGCATAAGGACAAAAGTCCTACACATGTCACTTTCAGAAAGTTGTTTTTTTTGTCTTTAGTGGGTTAAAATAGGAATTAGGACTTGAAACAAGTTTTATTATTTTTCTTATTTTAATTGTGATTTTTCTATTTAATTAGATTTTTGTTACTGTTCATTTAGTATTTTTACATTTAATAGCTATTTTAAATTACTTTTTAATTTCTGATTTTTGTCTTTTAGTGGTAAAAATAATTATTTTTCAGTTTTAAGACTTTTCTCAGATTTAGAAAAATAATTTAAGGTTTTTAGTTTAAAAAGTTTTTACTGTTCATTTTTTATTTAATTTTTAGAATTAATTTAGTTTAATTAGGGTTTTATTTATTAACCATTTTTGTCTTTTAGTGCAAAATTTTATATTTTTCAAACTTTTTCATTTTTCTACTGTTCTTTAGTATAAATTAGGATTTTTAAAATTGTCAAATTATTTTTAGCATTATTTTATTATTTTTTATGATTATTTTGGTTTAAAAATAGTTTTTAGTGTTTTAAAAATAGAAAAATAGTTTTTAAAATTTAGGAAAAATACTTTTTAGTCTTTAAATAATATAAGTAACTTATTAGTTCAATAAAATAATATTTTGGACATTTTGATTAATTATATTTAATTTTAGGGCTTTAATTAGCATTTAAAATTGAATATTTAATTAATAAAAGGTTTTAAAATATTTTTGTTGGATTTTTATTCTTATTTATATTATTTTAGACTTAGTTTTTACTTTTAATTTATTTTTAGGTTTAAAATTTTTAATTTGTAGCTTTTTACGGTTTTACGTAATCGACCTTTTCGTCTTAGCTTAATCCGTCATCGTAACCGTCATTCTCTTCTTACCCCATTTCTATTTTCTTTTTCTCAATATAATCACAAAGTTAATCAATTCATTACACAACACACTAGCCTCCTCGAGAACGAACTCACTTTAGGGTCATTTACACACGGTTTTCCTAAATCGTCGTGCTTACCCTATATTTTACGCTCTTTTTCCTAAAAGACGTAATATTACAACTATCAAAGAGTTCGTCCAAAAGCAGGAGGAAGAACTCAAGGCCATTCAGGATGAAATGGTCTTGAAGCAACAACAAAGAACCACCCAACTTAAGAAACTATATGACCAATACACCAAAGTCGTCACACAAAGAATAAAGCCTGAACCAATCACTAACCTTCAAATCATTCCTCATACCACACCTGTCTCAGTATCTGTCTACAGAAACAATGATGAAAGGATTTTTGAAGTTATGAAGAAATTTTCATTTGGTGATTTCAGTCTTAGTGAGTGGGACGAAATGGGAAGGATCTTCAGGACCAAAACAAACAAATATGTCCCTGGAATACTTAACTCTCTCATTAAGATATATGAGAGGTTGAATCAGATCAAGGAACAATTAGGAATCACTGAAGATCTTCCTTTAACTGAACAGGATCCTACCAAAACTCAGGGAAGAAAGAGAAAAAGAGTTGAGCTTGAAGTTGAGACTAAGATCCCTAGGTTAGACTGCAATCGTACCCTCCCTGAAAATGTCCCCTTTATGTACAACATGGTTATAGAAGAACCTAAGTGGGGTATCTTCTTTATTGATGTATTTTGGGATCAAGCTTTTCAAAGAATGAGTGACATAGAGAAATGCACTATTGAGAGTGTTCTCATCTTTCTAGTGATGGCTGGACAAGTTCAGACTGATGAGAATAAAATATTTTCTGAGAAGCTCAGGGAGATAATTGCTAGGAGGCCTGATAAAGAAAAGGTGTTAAAGTCATCAAAGGTGAAGAGGGAAGCAATGGATTCCTGAATAGTTGTAATCTTTTGTTTTATTTATGTTTCTTGTATCAGACTATTCAGTCTTGTGTAATGATGAATGAAAATGAAGTACTTTTTTATATCAAGTCTCTTCATCAGTAGAATAGTTTGTAATAAGAAGAAGCCTCTTTGCTCACTTATAACAATTTCACTTAGGAAAATTTTATATCCAAATAGGGGGAGATTGTTAGGTCAATTCAGTACCTAATGACCTTACTGATGGATTTGAATAACAATCAGCCTAAGTGAAGTATTAACCTTGAACATAACGAAGTCACTCAGTGAGTTGCCTTCGAGTTCCTAGACTGAGTCTAAAAGAAAGACTCGAGCATTCAGAGAGGCGAAGCTCAATGAATGACTTCTATGACGAAGAAGAAGGTGATGGATTCAGTGAGTTGTAGCAATAGACTAACTGAACTTCATACGATCTCCCTGAAGAAAACAAGCATTCTCCAAGACTGAAGTAAAGGCGTGATAAGTTGAATTATGACAAGATGAATTACATCATACAATTAGCGTGACTTACCCTTTTGGGATAGATGGGGTACTGACAAGTGTAAAGGACTTATGTCTTATTCTTTAGAATAGGGTAAGACAGGATACTACACTGTACCAATAAGACAAGAATTGCACATGGGCAATTATTGTCTTCTACCCAACTTTCCTTCTATAAATAGGATGCTTGTAAGAGGAGAGAAAATAAGTTTGTGCACTAAATGCTTTAGACATTCACAAACAAATTTTTCTCTCCTCCAAATACGATCAAACACTTGAGTTCTAAACTCTTGTTGATAGAAATCGTCAAGCTTAGCAATCGTTAGGATTGGACTAACTTGTTAGTGAGGAGATCACAAAACCACACATTGTCTATTCAATCTCTATTGAAGCTTCGTATACAATAGGGTATAATTCTTTAATAAAGCTAAGAGTTAAACGTTGAAAAAAAAATCTTTGTGTTATTTACTTTACTTGTATTAAGTTATTGCATTACTTAACCATGGGTTAGGACTATACTTAGTATTCTTAAGTATAGTACTAATCACAAGGGACCAGCAATTCCTTTTCGTATGTGTTTTTGACACAAATGTAGGCCTTCCGCTAGTGAGAATAAGAGTAACTTTTTACTTGACCGAGCATTGCAAGGCTAAGTATTCACGAGTCTCTTTTATTAGAGGTCTTTATATAGTGAAGAGCGGGATATTATAGAGTTATTATAGGTTATCATGTTAAACGTAGAATATTTCTTATTCTTTCAAAAACCCATGTATTTCAATTGTGGCTTTTTCTCTAATAAAATCAATGAATGTGTATATAAATTGCTAATAAATAAGTTTTAACGCCTTAATTCTATTATTTTTAAATTTTAGCCTTTTCTTTTAGCTTCCGTGTAATTAAATTGAGTACACATTAAGGAGTGCCAGCATTATGAACTTAAGACTAAGGTGGCTCATAACCACTAAGTAGGAGGTATTCAGACCATGGGATTATAAAATTTAGCCTACTATATGTATCACTAAAAAATAAAATAAAAACATGTTCTCTAGGAGCATTCGGGTGAAGGACATGTAGCACTAGCCTTGTCATTTGAGCCTTAGGGTGTATGACATGGTGAAATATTTAATAAAAATTGCTTCATCATTGTTTCAAGGAGCCTTAGGGTGTGGAGTGGTGATGGATGTCAATTACCTTGTTTATGGTTCAAGGAGCCTTAGGGTGTGGATCATAGATAAGGAGCACATTTACATCTTAAAGAGCCTAAGGGTATATGATGTAAATGTTGCTAACTCTATTTAAAAGTTAAATGACTTTGGAGGATTAATTTTTGCTTAAGTAGTACTAAATCGCCAAATTTTGAATCCGAGAATTTATTCTCTAAATCGTGTTAAATGAATCCTTTTTGTGGACTTAATTTTTTGACATCGTTGCCTTTAGGGAAGGTTAAGGGTTAATATCTTGTAATTATACCGGTCTTACTTATTATCGGACTTAAGATCTATCAAATATGTCAATATGAATCTTTGGAATCATGACAAATGTTAATGATAAAATCTTTAGATACAAACATTTATTAGGAATGTGGGGAGATCAAGTATCATAATTGAGGTATGTTAGTAGTGTTAGCATTGTGACTTATAATCAATAATGACCTTGTTTTTACGCTTGGCATGGAATGTGTGAAAAGTCAAGGACGACGAATTTATCTCTATGAGGCATTAAAGTGTTCTTATTCTATGAACTTAAACATCAAAATTATGATGAAGGCAATACATTATGTCATTTACACATTAGTAGTAAGTTAATCAATAAATGCTTTCAAGAAATAAAAAACAGAGTTGCTATGATACTTTATTCTAGCATTGCGTGGGGACACGGCAATGGTTTAGTGGGACGGTGTTGATGTGAATCTAATTACACATCTTTATTCTTTGTAAAACGGTCAGGAAATGCTTAAATATTATCATTATTGTGCAAATATATGTGTGTTTGTTGTTTATATGTGTGTAGGTACATAAATCAAGAAAACACAAGACAAAAGATCAAGAAACGGCAAAATGGACACGGGATTAGAAGAAATGCACAAGACCGAAGCCGGAATTGCATTTATCGAAATCAAATCGAGTCAACTCGACAAAGTTTTAAAGATTTTACAAGTCAAAGTTAATAACCGAGCCAAATTATAAAAAGATGACAAAAATCGAGTTTTGACGGTACCTTCTTATTTTAATGAATCGACCCATTAATAAACAAATGAACTCCAATATTGCAACAATAGCCAATGTAAAAGCTACGTTAAGATTGCATGAGAAGAAGTCCCATTTCTATGTAATAGCAAAATGAAACAAAGAGTAAATTGCAAATCTTCGTGTAAATTAACATGACGCAAAGGCCCAAGTTTAAAAAGCTGCTAGCCCGTTTGAAGCCCAGCAATTTAGTGATGCAAAAATTAAAGATTCAGGCCCAGTTCGTGTTTAAACAGGCGGAAGGCAAAGCACACATGTTTTGAATGAAAAGAATTGAAGAAAAGCCCAGCAAGCCATCAGGCCCATCAGCGGGATATCAATAAATATGCCAGCGTAGGGTTTTATTAGAGAGGGTAGTTTTCATTTTTTAGGTTTAGCTCTCAACAAACAGTAGCCGCTCTTTATATTTTTCTTAGTATAATTTTTAATTTGCAAGCTTTGTATTGGGATATGTTTTTAAGTTTATTTGGATATCAAACTTTATTTAGATAACAAGGGATTAATCTCCATCACTTATCTTCATCTTAATTTAATGGATAAGATTACACATAAAACTTATTTCCCCTTTTTTTTTAAACATTAATATCTTTTAAACCGTCAATCGTTATACGAAAAAAAATACAACATTACGACGGACATTTAATTATCTTTCTACAGATATGCTATATGATATACTCTCGACAAATTTTTTTTTTCGTTTTTTTCCGTAGTCTATCATATATGATACTAACGCTGAGTTCTTGAGTTTTAATTGAGAGGAAAAGGAAAAGAATAAGAAGTGAAAAGGAAGAGGAAACGTAAAGGAAATTTTGTTTATATGTTCTTGAGACAAAGGAATAGGAAAGAAAACAATAATCATATTCTTAAGTAGGAGGAAAGGGAAAAATAACTTGTTAAATTACATATATGTCCTTAAGTTCTTGTGACTAAATACTATAAAAAGGGTATTTTAGTCTTTATACATGTTATTATAAACTTTGTTTTCCCTTTCCTCCTACTTTCTCCCACTTTTAGGAGGAAGGTTTTATAAGCAAAATTTCCTTAAATCTTCCTTTCCAATTCCTTTTCCTATCTTAAAAAAAACTAAAGAACACAAAAACATTTCATTTTCCTTTCAATTCCCCTCCCATATCAACTCGAGAACACAGTGTAAATATCATATATGATAGTAACACTGGTATCATATAAGATATAACTTATCATATTATATCATATATGATATAATAATAGTTGTAGCATAACACTAATATCATATATGATGAAAAACTATTATCATATATAATATTTTAAGCAAATTTTAAAAACGAAAAAAAAGACGAAATTTTTTTTCTTCAAAAGTTTATCATAATGCATATCTATAGAAAGCTTATTAAATACTCGTCGCGATGGTATTTTTTTTTTTCGTTTAACGCTTAACGGTTTAGGAGATATTTAAAATCTAAAAATAAGTGAAATAATTAAATACTTTTAATCTTATCTATTAGATGGGGTTGAGATGGATGGTGGAGATGAGTCCCTTAGTATCCAATATAAATATGGTATTCAAAATAACTCTCCTCTATGTTTTATCATCAATGAAATCTTAGTAAATCTTTTATATCATCTTTACTCTTCAATCTTTAATCTAATTTATCTCTTGTTTATATTTAAATTATAATAGATCTTGTAGTTTTTTTTATCATATTATTTAAATAAATTCGTGACTTATATGGGTTTAATGGTAGCTTTAAAGATTCTTGGAATAAGCCCTTGTAGCTTATAGAGGTGAAAAGCTTAAAACCCATTTTTCTTTTTGTGTTTTTTTTATTAAATTTTCGTGGCAAAGATCTAAGATAGAAAAAAAGATTAAATTTCCGTGGCCCTTTTTATCTTTTATGGATTTATCGTGGATTTTAAGATCCTTGGAATAAGCCTTGGTAGCTTATAGAGGTGAAAATTCTAAAATCCATTTTTGCTTATTATTTTTATTAAATTCGTGGGCTCACTTAGCTTATAGGTAAGATTAGCTATTTTGATTCAAGTATTTGATATAACTTTAGTTTTTCTTTTTCTTTTATTTCATCTCAAATTTAAATAAGCTTGTGAAAGCTTATCAATAGTTTTTTTATTTACGGCTTAAATCTTTTTTCTTTTTAATTTATTTTAGTCAATCTTAATTTTTTCTCTTTTTTAAAAAAAACCAATTAATTTAACCAATAACTTTTTGTTGGTTGAATCATTAGAATAAGCTCCATGTTTGGTTAATACTTTTCTATAGCTTAACTATATTAGCTTATTTTATGACGTTGCCTTTCGATAAATCATATAAGCTAAAGATTCTAGGCTTATACTCAAAGTCTGTAAAACCCAAAAATTTGATGTTTATTTTATTTCGTCATTTTGAATATAACTAAGTTTAAAAAAATAAGCATTTGATTTTAAAGAGTTAGGTTATAATTATTTGTGTATTACTTACTTTGATCATAAGATATTTGTTTTAATATATATATATATATATATATATATATATATATATATATATATATATATATATATATATATATATATATATATATATATATATATATATATATATATACACGTTATATGATATAAGTCAAATAAATTGAATTGTCAATACAAGATAATTACAGTAATATTTAAAGTAATACTATTGCTAAGTAGATTATTCTTAAGTAAAAGAAAAAATGGAAACAGTTACAAATTTGAACATGCAAAACTGAGCCAATAACCTATTATATAGAAATGCTTTGATTGTACCAGTGATTTGTGATTTGTCTTCCTCCGTTAATGAGCAAGAGATAATACCACAAGAATAAGTGCCAAAAATAAACAAGCCAATTATGGCGAGATTTGCGAATATTGTTTAATGTGATTAATGGCTATCTCTTTCAAACAGACCAAACAATGTTTTGCTATCATTACTATTTTCACAACCAGAAAACAAAATACACAACAAAAACCTAGAGTTTGAGAAGCGAGTGAGTTCTACGTGAAGCTTTATTCGAATTATGGGTCACGATTTGTTCATGTTTGGGTCAGTGTATCAGTCTCGTCGGTTCATGCTTATTGTTCGATTTGAGTTCTGATGAGGTTAAGGGCGATCTTCTCCTATTTGTAAACATCGTTATGGTTGTTTCGCTAGCCGCACTTGGGAGTAAGTTTTCATCAGATTGTGATGGGTCTGTGTTCGAGTTGTCGGGCTGCAGTTCTTTCCAAGGGAAAAGCTGTGGTTTCAAGTGTCTCTATTCACTTCGGTTCTAGGGTTCGATGTTTATGATGATCTTGGTTTCCGTACGAGTTCGAGTTTGATTCAATGTCACTAGTTGTTATCATTTCTGCCATCGATTTGTGTCTCGTTCAGGCTCAAAGGTAATTCTTGAGTCGTTTTTTTTACATAGCGATAGATGTTTTACATTACTTCATTCTTGAGTCTAAGCTAACATCATGCTACATTTTAATTATAGACTAAAAGGTCTCGTTGACTAGTAAATTTCGGATTTCATAATCAATAGTTGGTTAAGTTATTTTCTTTTTTTGAAAGCTCATGTTTCTACCCATTTAAAACGAACTAGGAGTGGCACGAATGGTTTTCGTTAATTCTCGAGTAAAAGAAGTAAAAAGCGTGTGAACTGATCAGTTGGTGTTTTTCTCTAAATTTTGAAATATCAAAGATTCATAGCCTTGGTGCACATTTTATTATTAAACAATAGTAAACCAATTTGCATTATTTTATGCAAATGAACTCCAACGATGATGATATTCTCATCATGGTGTTTATAGGGTAATAATGAATAGTCAATCAAGATGATTATAAATGATTATACTATTTTAATAAAATAACAACATGTAGTTCTTTTGTTATTAATTGTTGGTCCACGAAACTTGTGCAAACATCGAATCAATAAGAATAAATGAAGAACAATATGCACAATTAACCAATTGACTAACTAATAACAATAGCTTGTACTTTTCATCGTATGTATATCTTATTAATAACGAATCAACAAATATACATGACTTGCCCGGTTGTTTGCGGAATAACAACCGGGCGATGAATGACAAACTAAACTCCCATGTTCATAGCTAGCTAAGCTTATGCAACAATGGGAGGATGAAACCCTAAACCACTAAAGTATTACATGTTTGTTTCTGTGGGTGGGAATCATTAACTATTCTATTACAAAGACCACATATATATAGTGGGAGTGTGAAGCTTCCTTGAGAAGCTTTACTAAAGTACAAGTAACCACCTTGTACTTTGTTGTCTTCATCTTTTGCACATTTGACAAAGTAAGCCTTCCTCTTGAACCTTTGTCTTCATTGCTAATAAGACATGTGCCCACTAATACATAAGATACTTCTTCAGGTCTTCTTAACATCTTCAGGTCTTGTAATCAGTAATAGTCTTGAGGAGTTAGTAAGCCATTATGTCATCACTTACTAACTCCATCATCCTTGATTCTTTGCACACTTACTGAGATCCGCCTCAGCTAATGACGAGTCTATCTCGTAGACTCTAAAGAACTCTAAAGAATGACACACTGAACTTATAACATACGTTAGTTCAGTGACTAACACTACTTAGGATACTTTACATCCAAATCCTGTGCAAGGGACAAATCAGGCACTGAATTGACCCAACAATCTCCCCCTATTTGGATAGAAAAGTAGCCTAAGTTAAATAGCAGTAAGTGAGCATAAAGGCTTCTTCTTACCTGCTATATTACAACAATGAATACCAAGAATAACTAGCTTTACTAGTTCAAGTCATCCGCTAACTTGTATCGTCTTGTACCTGTTGTAGTTGTTACTGAACTGCAATGTCTGATCTTGTACTTTGAGAAACACTTGAACCAATTCCCTGATGCTTATATAGAACTCATAAAGGTAACTTCACCTTAGGTCATTAGTGAAGTATATTATATGCTTTACCATAAAGACCATATGCTTCACCCTAGCATATATTAAAGTAGCATATTATATCAATGTAGATCACGAGTTCATTTACCTTCAATCAAAGAAGTGTGGTCAATGGTTGATGCAGCAACCATAAAAGATCAGACAATGCAACTTGTTCAGCAACCCATCTTCAGTGACTTTTCTCAATCAGCCAAATGTAAACATTCTAAGTCCCTGAAGGTGAAGTGTTGTGTATGATAGTATGTATGTAGCTTGAGTAAACTTGATGTTTCTTCACATAAACACAAGTTTACCTCTGTCCTCGTTTCTCTCCCCCTCAAAATTTGCTAGGGAACCAAACAACTTTTGACCGGCTACATACTAGTACACAATCATAGCGTGATGGTCTTCATCTCGCCTGAAATACAACTCCCCCTGAATTTCATCTCCTACCAAACACCTGATGTTATCAAACCCCTGTATAATCAATGTTTCACCAATTCCCTATAACACAGCCTGGTCTCTCAAAAACTCTGTGGCTGGGGTTACAGCGGTGGGGAGGGTGACAACTGCTGGGGAGGGGAAGGGGGCTGTGAACATATCTTCTTTCTTTATCTTGGTGTGAGAAAAAAAAATTCCTGAGTGACCAAGTCCTTCAACAGCTGAAGGCTTTGAAGATAGCATCTTGATCAGCTGATCATCTTGCCAGCGAATCCTTGTTAAGCTGTTTTATTTTATCATCTTCTTCATCAATCAGAGTGTACGTGATGGCTGTGTGGTTGTGGGTTTAGTTGGCTGTGAAATCAACAGCTGTGGAACTTATCAAACGCCTGATGTGGCTGTTTGGCTCTGTTGTTTGAATTTTAGCTGTGGCTGAGGGTTTAGAGACAAGGGATTTATGGACTTGGGGACAGGGGTCCAAATGGCTGGGGGTTTCAATGACATGGATCAGCAGCTGGAGTCACAAATGGCTGGGGGTTTTAGCGAACAAATGTTGATATGTTGACAGGGGTTCGCTGTTGACAGGGGTTCGCTGTTGACAGGGGTTTATATCAGCGAAGAGTGGTCGGCTGGCTGGGAGTTCAGTGACCGTGGGGGTTCAGCGGGTGTTCATCACAGCAGGTGGGGTTCACTGGAAAGGATACAGGGGTCAAATAGAGTTGGATGCCTGTGTGACAAGGTTCGCTGTTGGAGGGTTCAGAGAAGGTCCATCGACAGGGATTCAAATCTCTGATGGCAGGTTCATATAATGACAGGGGTCACAAGTGTTCTTTAAGTGCAGCTGTTAGGAGGTTCGCGGGTAGGTCTACACAGCGACATGGTGACCTGTGCTCAGGGACAGAGGTCTGTGACCTGGTCCACAGCCAGATTATTTTTGAAGAGTTCCAAACCTCTGACCTTTCTTCATACCACAACTATAGCTGATAATTGTATCAGCTTCTTATGAACACCCTTTTTAATATCACTGTTCCTTTTTAACAGCTTCCCTTTCTTTTAACAGTCAACCGCTGCCCCCCTTTTTTTATATTGCCAGCCATCCCTACAAACCATCTTCATCAACTCAGCTATCTTTTTAGTTGATCAAACATCACCACAAACTGATACACCCCTTTTTTTTAAGCTGGTCATAACAACACCAGTCCCTCAACACTGATGTCTTTCATACCCCTGTGAGTTTCAATTACCATCTTTACAGTGGTCTGGTACAGAGATCGAGTCTTGACCAGGGGTGCAGAGACTCTATTGGCAGGGGTTTCAGACCTTTTGTGTATCTTCCAGCGGTTCACAACCTGTTGTCCAGCGACCTGGCAGTCCAGATACATGAGGTTTATAGTCTCATCGATGTGTAACCTGATCCAGCGAGAGGGGTCAGCAAACCAGGTCAGAGTCAGCTATAGTTCAGCTAAGATCAGATAATCACTTTCTCTTATCATTCAACCATATGACTCTAGTACTCCCAAAACCATCAGTCTTCGACTGATTTTTTTCTTTTCACCATATCAGCCAAGGAAAATTACAATCAATCCCGCAGTCAATACAAGTTACAAAAAGCCACATTTGGATTTCTATCACACCACTGATAACCTTTACCCTAATAAACAGTTCAAAACCCGCTGACGTTTTATCATCTCTCAAAGACTCTTACGTTTCATGGTCAGCGACCACTTCCTGAGTTATCTCGAAGGGTCAGTTGGTCGAGTTCAACAACATCTTGAAGTTGTTATACCATCCCAGCAGCTCTTCATAAAAGTAATTTCAAGCACATCACCCACATATCATCAACTTATTTGAAGCTTGATACACCCTCAATTCAACTTGCCTACACCACTAAAGTATTACCACTGAAGATCGCCTGTTGTCTCTTATGAAAGAAGTAGAACTCTTGAAACAACACATTAAGCCTTCCGCTGAATGCTCTACTTCTCATGAACCTAAGTCAGTCCTAGGTGAACCCAAATGGGAAAGGTTAATCAAACCTTATTGCAATGTATGTAAAAACTCTCACCATACGACTTTAGATCATGACAGACACATGGCAGCCAAAAGAGCTCAGACACCCTCTAGGGACCGACCACAGAGTTCCAAAAGACAACAGGGAAATTACAAACCTTATCCTCCCTGTAAATTCTGTGGGTTCATAGACCATCACTCAGACGAGTGTGGTGACTTCCCTGGGTGTGATATCTGTGGAAGTTATAACCATGAAACTATGAACTGTCCCTCCCAACGCCAAAAGTTCTTCAGGAACACAAGAGTTGCTAACAAGCAATTCAGGGAACCCACTGGAAAGTGGGTTCACCATAGGAACTAACCTGTTTCTATGTATCTGTGCAGAAATATCTCAAGGAATCGGTATGGTATCTAGATAGTGGCTGTTCTAGACACATGACAGGGATTCAACAATACCTGCACAGATACTCAAAGGAGCCAGGTCCTAAGGTGGTGTTTGGAGATAACTCTTCAGGTGACACAGAAGGATATGGATCAGTGAACTGCAATGGGATTACATTTACCAGGGTTGCATATGTGAATGGTCTTAAACAAAATCTTATTAGCATCAGCCAATTGTGTGATGCTGACTATAAGGTTTTGTTTACTAAGACTCAGGGAACCATATTCAACAAAAACAATGATGTTGTGTTGATTGCACCTAGAAGGAGAGATGTTTATGTCATCAACATGGCTGTGTGCTCTGAAGACAGCTCAAATTGTTTTCTTGCTAAAGCCTCTGAAAGTGTCAATTGGCTGTGGCATAAAAGACTGTCTCATCTCAACTTCAAGAACATCAACAAGATAGCCACTCAAAACTTGGTTGCTGGTCTACCTTCAGTAATGTTTTCTAAAGACAAGACTTGTTCTGCCTGTGTCAAAGGAAAGCATCACAGGTCTTCATTCAAGACTAGGCAATCATTCTCTATTGACAAGTGCTTACATCTCCTTCACATGGATTTGTTTGGGCCTGTCAAACCTCAGACTATTAATCACAACAAATACACCTTGGTCATAGTTGATGAAATTTCAAGATACACATGGGTGTTCTTCCTCAGAAGGAAAAGTGATGCAACTGAAACCATCATGTCCTTCATCAGACAGGTTGAAAATATGAATGATGTTAGAGTCAAAGCTCTAAGAAGTGATAATGGTACTGAATTCAAGAATCATCAACTTGAATCTTTTTGTGATGAAAAAGGGATTTCACAGAACTTCTCTTCAGCTGGCACCCCTGAACAAAATGGTGTGGCTGAAAGAAGAAACAGGACATTGATTGAAGCAGCAAGAACTATGTTAAATGGTGCAGCCTTACCAAAGCAATTTTGGGGAGAAGCTGTTCACACTTCCTGCTACACACAAAACAGATCAATCATTGTCAAAAGACATGGTAAAACTTCCTATGAAGTTTTCAGAAAAAGATCTCCAGATGTCAGCTATTTTCATGTATTTGGATGCCCGGTGTTTATTTATAACTACAGGTATAAACTTGGAAAGTTTGATGAAAAAGCTGATGATGGTTTCTTCTTGGGATACTCTCCAACAGCCAAATCCTTCAGAGTATTCAACATCAGAAGACAAGAAGTAGAAGAAACATTCCATGTTAGATTTAATGAAGATGATGAAGTCATACAGAGAACAGGAACAGAGGGTGATGAAATTGATTTTAATGAAAATGTATCTTTCCCAAGTGATAAGTTCACAGAACCCAGACCTACCAGTCATCATCACTCCAACACTCTCACTCCTTATGTCCCTGCCTTTGACCCTCTGTCTACTCACAACATAGAAGTTCCTACCTCTCAGGAACTTGATGAAGAAGAACCTCAAACCTCTGGTGGTCCTTCTCCGTCTAATGCTATTGATGACTCACCAGTTCTTCAAATCCCTGAAGACTCTCCTGCTGATAATGAAATAGCACCCCTTGATACGGCTGAAGAAGAATCTGACACTGAAGTAGTCTTTGAAGAAAGCCCTCCTAGTCAGCAGGATGAAACTCAAATTGTACCAGATGTGCCCACAAGTGTTCCTGTCCTTGAGTCCCCAGCTCCTCAAAATAAGTGGTCAAGAGATCAACACATTCTTCTTGTCAACATTATCGGGGAACCAAATGCAGGGGTCACAACTAGACAGCGAATCCAAGACTCAGAGTCAGCCTCAGCCATTGAATGTCTCTTTGCTGAATTTCTCTCACAAATTGAACCTAAAAGAGTAGCTGAGGCTCTGGTAGAAGAAGGATGGGTAGTTGCTATGCAAGAAGAAATCAATCAGTTCAAAAAGAACAAAGTATGGACACTAGTGCCAGCTCCACCTGGAAAGAATATCACAGGCACTAGATGGATCTATAGAAATAAGATGGAGGAAATTGGGAACATCATCAGGAACAAGGCCAGACTGGTGGCACAGGGGTTCTCTAAGACTGAAGGAATTGATTATGATGAAACATTTGCTCCAGTTGCTAGACTTGAAGCCATCAGAATCTTCCTTGCTTATGCTGCCTATATGAACATCACTGTGTATCAGATGGATGTAAAGAGTGCATTCCTCAATGGTGATTTGGCTGAGGAAGTGTATGTTGCACAACCTGAAGGATTTGAGAACAGCGAGTTTCCCAACCATGTGTATAGACTTCACAAGGCAATGTATGGGCTGAAACAAGCTCCAAGAGCATGGTATGAAACTCTTTCCAATTTCTTAACTGAAAATAAATTTGTCAGGGGCTCTATTAATAAAACACTCTTTACCTTCAAGGATAAGAGTGATTTCATCATTGTGCAGATTTATGTGGATGATATCATCTTTGGGTCAACAAATGTCAATCTTAGTAAACTTTTTGCTAAATTAATGACCAAGAAATATGAGATGAGTATGATGGGTGAATTAACTTACTTTTTGGGCTTTCAAATTAAACAATGTCCTAAGGGAATTTCAATTTGTCAAGAAAAGTATGTTAAGGATTTACTTAAAAAATATGACTTAGCTGATTGTGCATCAGTGAAATGCCCCATGCTTCCACCCAACAACTTGGGCCCTGATGAGTCAGGGGTCTCTGTTAATGAGACTTTATATAGAGGCATGATTGGGTCACTCATGTATCTAACAGCTAGTCGTCCAGATATCCAATTCTCCACATGTCTCTGTGCAAGGTACCAAGCTAACCCAAAAGAATCCCATCTAGTGGCTGTTAAGAGAATTTTTAGGTATCTTAAAGGAACACCATCCCTAGGCCTATGGTATCCAAAGGAATCAGGCTTTGATCTCAAGGCATATTCAGATTCAGATTATGCTGGATGCTGTATTGACAGGAAAAGCACTTCAGGGAGTTGTCAAATCCTAGGAGGAAAATTGGTTGGATGGAGTGCTAAGAAGCAAAACTCTGTGGATATGTCTTCAGCTGAAGCAGAATATGTTGCTACAGCAAGCTGTTGTGCTCAGGTGCTCTGGATGAAAAGTCAATTGGCTGACTATAAAATTTTGTATAACAAAGTGCCAATCTTTTGTGACAACACCAGCGCCATTGCCATATCCAACAACCCTGTTCTTCACTCTCGTACCAAACACATTGATATCATGTATCATTTTATCAGGGATCATATAATGAAGGGAGATATTGAGCTACATTTTGTTCCCACAGAGCTGCAACTAGCTGATATCTTTACAAAGCCTTTGGCTGAACCTTCGTTCAACAGGCTGGTTGCTAAGCTAGGGATGCTCAACATCTCAAAGCCTGTGGCTTGATATTAAATGTGTTCATTAAATGATTGATTCTATATTAAATGTTTTTCACATGAAACTAGGTAGTTACTTTCTAAGAAAATGCACAAAACATTCTCAAATATTTAATCATTTGTTTTTCGAATAACGAGGAGACAAATAAGTTTTGAAAGGTCAAGGGACCCACTTGAACAGTCATTTTCTCACTTTGCATTTAATGCGGTTGAATAACTGTTTACGTAATTTGAATATATATATTGTCTCTTCTCTCTTCTCACCCACCACCATTCTCATTTCTCAAATCATTTCTCTCTCTAAGTTCTTCTCTCTCTTAACCTATCCGCCATTTTCTTTCACCTTCAACCTCGAATCCATGGCGTTTTCCGTTCCTAAAGCAGCAAATGTTAACTTCGAGATCAACGAAAGCATCCTCGCCTCCAACAACGCCATTGGATAGATTAAGGCACCCAATAGCACCTATTCAGATCTGGTCAGTTTCATGCAGAATTGTGACCTAAGTGAAGCCTTCACCAAATCCCCATCCACCTTTTACCAAGAATACCTTAGGTAATTCTGGTACTCTAGTTGATGACACCATAACATTTAGCCTTTCATGCAATGAACACCCTTTCGCCTTCTCCCTTAAAGATTTCTCAAGTGTGGCCGGATTGAAGCATGGAGATGAATGCCTGAAGGTAGTTGATAAAAAGGCTGTCAAAGAAGCCCTAGCCACACTCAAACCATGCCATGACGTAAAACCTGCCCTTACACCAGCTGAGGTCCTCTCCAAATCTCCCCTGAAGATTAAGTATTTCACTCCCATGTGGCGTGTCCTCTTCACCCACATTGTTAAATCCCTGGGAGGAATGCAGGGATCACAGGATCAGATGTCTTTCAACCATCAGGCTATTGCATATGGATTAATCTGGGGAGCTGATGTTGATGTTGGAAGTATTCTCTTCTCCAACCTTGTAGAACAGCTGAAGGGAAGGAATCAAGTCAAGGAAAAGAATATCTGCTATGTGCGCTTCCTGTCTCTGATCTTCGAAAGTCTGCTGGGAGACAACTACCACAACAATGCTTTGACTGCTCTTAAGCCCTACCGCATCACAGGTGCCATCTATAAAGAAATAGGAGCTGAAGATGTCCCTGTCACCGTTCATATGATGAATGTGGCCAACCAACTACCAACAGCTGAGAAGCCCTTGCTCCCTTCTTCTGAGAAGGTGAATACTTCTAGTGTGTCTGGCAAGTCTAAGTCTTTGACCTCTGGGCAACACACTACCAAGTCCAAGGCTTCTTCTGGCCAATAGCCTAAGAAGAAGAAAATCCCCTCTTCTTCCCACACCAAAGCTGTCTCTAAGGCCAAGGGAAAGAAGACTGACACCTCCTCTGGTCCAGATACTCATGTGGATTCAGATACATCTGCTGACAAACAATAGGAGTCTAGTGTCTCAAAGTCAGTTGAGACGACAGGAAACCAACCTGATCCAGCTGATATCTCACAGGTAATCAGTGTACATTTTTAGAGGTTCACAAGCAGCCACTCTCATTTGTCTGTAGGAGAAAGCGGTGAAGTTAGGGTAATCCTCGACCCATAGAAGTCTATCAATGCACTTAGAATCCTTTAAGACTTCTGTACACCTTGTCTTTGCACCAGGGAATGATTCATTTGTGTTTATAAAGCACCCCGATGACCCTGCACCCTCTAGACAGTATTCAGGCTAACAACAACCTGAATACACTTATGTCTCAACCTTGATCAGCTGTACTTCACACATCCTCTTGGTTCCCTCCTTAAAAGAGTCTCAAAGGATTTATCCTTTCAGGGGGAGCTGAATCATCACCCTTAGCTTTCCTAGGGGCAGCGTAACAGGCGACCTTTAACCACATATGTTTCACTCTTAAAAGAGTCCCAAAGGTTCTTAACCTTTTGGGGGGCTGAATAATCACACTCAGCTTTCCTAGGGGCAGCGAATGGCGATCCATAACCAACATATGTCTCATAATCAAAAGAGTCCCAAAGGTTTTAACCTTTTGGGGGGGCTGAATAATCACACTTAGCTTTCCTAGGGGCAGCGAATGGAGATCATTAACCATATTTTTTTTTCACACTTAAAAGAATCCCAAGGATTTATCCTTTGGAGTGGCTGAGTAATCACCCTCAGCCTCTCTGGGACAGCGAAATGGCGACCATTCCCCTTATCTTTTTCCCTGTTACTAATTGAAACAATTTGCAGGCTGAAATTGTACAGCCAGTCATCGAATCTCAGGTACAACAAGAAAAGGAGGCTGATACAATGACTCAAGATAAACCCAATGATGAAGAGCCTCTGTTAAATGCTGATGAAGAAATGCTATCATTGGAGGACTATGTCTCTGATATTGAGTCCATGCCTGAAGATGAAATCCCTGAAGGGATGTTTGAGGAGGAGGATGAAGAAGATGAGGAAGACCAGTTATCTGTCTCTCCTCCCAAAGAAATAGCTGTGTCCACACCAGCTGGCGATAAGACTCCTCCTCCCAAGGATGCTGTTGTTACTCCAAACTCTGCTACCTCAACAACAACAGTTTTCCAACGCCCAGCCTATGATCCAACAACAGAGTTTCTATTGTTTGATCATCCCGCCCAGACTAACTTTGATCTCTTACCAAGGGGGGATGATTATGCTCAGCAAAGCCTCAACATCAAGAATCTTCAGCCTGTTCATCATCAGTCAGACATTGAATGTTTATCAAGGAAGCTGGATGTAATAAAGTCTGAAATGCACAACTTCACTGTTACATTCCCTGGAATCATACAAAAGGCTGTGACTGAGGCAGTTACTGAGCCAATCAAGGATGGTGCCAGGAAAGGTGTTGCCCAAGGACTAAGTCACCTTTCTACTAGAGTGAAGGATGTCATTGACACAGAGGTCCCTGCCATGTTTCATGAACATGAGCTAACCATGCACAGGCAATTTGATGCGGTTCGCAACAGGCAATACTGTCATGCTAATTTTATTGTCAGTCGTGTTCAGGCCAATACTAATGCAAATGGCAACCTCCTGCTGAAGATTGCCAGGGCTTCAAGGAAAAGACAACGTGCTATGGCTGCCTCTGTTGAACAGATTGCAAGGCATTTCCAAGCACGTTCATCCAAACGTCTTCGAAGCCAGGATGAACGTGAGGGGGAGAAAGATACAACACTCAGCCTTGCATCTGCTAAACAAGGCTCATCATCAGCTAACCCCACCATTACACCTGTTCCTCTCCAAGTCATCACACCTGTTATAATACCTGATGATGAGGATAATACTCAGGGGGAGCAACAAACTACTCAGGAGGAGCAACAAACTCAAGATGGAGCTGACTCATCAAAGTCTCTGGTTTTGGTTAACACCAGCAAGCCTGGGGATGATGATGAACCAGCTACCAAGAAGTTAAAGTTCACTGTTAGCTCCCTCCCCAAAGCAATTCAAACTCAGGCTCAGACAGCATTTATCAGAAGAGCTGATGTTTTGAAAAACATAAGTGTGGAGTCCTCTGTCTCGAAGAAAGGAAAGGAGATAGTTTTGGTTGACACAGACACCAAACTCAAGAAGATAGCTGCGATGCTAGAGACAGGAGGATCCACCACAGACCTTTCCCAATTCTCAACCTTTACACCTTCCAATGAGATTCCTTTAACCCCTAAAGAAATAGAGAAACATGTTGAGGAATTCAAGAGATTAAATGAACTTAAGACAGCCAAAGAATTGAATGAAGCTACTCTGAGGAAGATGACACCACCTGAAAGAGAAAAGCAAAAACAAAGGTTGAGGGAAATGGAAGCAAAACGCGCTGAGGCACTAAGGAAAGTCAAAGCTGACTATGACGCCTGCGTGAACAACAGATATGCCCCTGGCAAGATAACCAAGTTCAAATACACCATTCATAAATCTACAAACACCCCAAGGATGATCTTATGGAGGGATAACCAACCAGGAAATATGAATGTGTTTGACAACTTCAGGCTAAAGACACTTGGGTTATCAGAATGGTTCGAACTTGAAGCCTTAGCTGCCAAAAGAAATGGACAGGCAAATTTCCTTCTGCTGAAGACTATTAAGGCCAAGTTTACCTGGATCAAGGAAACAGCTGCCAAACTTAAGATTGATCCCGCACCACAGCTTTTTGAACAAGAATCCCCAAAGACTGGCAACAAAAGAAGAAGAATTTCTCAAATTGTTAATGAAACTTTTTTTACTGAAGATGTTCAAGTGGATGGCATGCACAGGGATTTGATCCTCCCCAATGGTATTGTTGGCCCAGTTGATGGTCAGACATACACAGCGCCTGAAAGAGGAATGGCATTCATGAACAGGGCTTGCCAGTATGCTTTTCAAAGGGAAGATGAGTTGTGCTTAGCTTCAACTATTCAGCTACTTTGTCACAAGAAGTCACTCAAGATCAACACAGAGTATTCCAAGAAGTTTGCCAAGACTTTGCAGGATGAACTAGATAACAGATTGGACTTGGCTGAAGCTGAAGAAAGGATTAAACATGATGACTATTGAAGATGTTCACATCCCTTTTTACCTTCATCTTTTATTTTACTTATGTAGTGTACTTGTAATTTTTCTTTAAGTATTAATAAAATCATGAGGTATGTTTGTTTAGATCTGTTATGAGTAAGAAGAAGCTGTTAACTCACTTACCTTAACTTAGTTAGATCTAGCATTATTTATGTTTAAATAGGGGGAGATTGTTGGGAATCTAAACTTGTTAGATTCCCTGATCATAGATTTAAACATAATTAGGCTGTTAGATAGTCCCTTGCCTGTGCCTAGGAGGCAGGCAAGTTTCGCAAGACTCACAGAGATCCAAGTCTCTGTGAGCAACCTCAGAGGAGTCCATGTCAGAGACATTGTCAAGGAAGTCAAAGTGATGTTGAGTTTTTGCTACCCTTTAGGAAAAGGATGACAAAAGTGGCAAGTATTAAGTGTTGGTTTAGGAAAACCAAGCACTAATGACCAATTAAGTTCGTTCTCAAGGAGGCTAGTGTGTTATGTGTGTAATGATATGGATTAATTTGTGATTATATTTGAGAAAGAAAAATAGAAAAGGATTAGAAGAGAATGACGGTTATGAAGACGGATTAAACTAAGTCTAAAAAGGCGTACACGTAAAGTCGTAAAAACCACCAAAATTAAAATTTAAACCTAAAAATTTCTAAAAATCACCAAAAATCCCTAATAATATTCTAAGAGTTTACAAAAAATCAAAACTTGCAAAAACCTTTTAATTAATTAGACAATGACTTTTTAATGCTAATTAAAGCCCTAAAAATCAAAATTAATTATTAAAAAGCCCTAAACAAGATTTTCAAGTTTGTAAACCTCAAAAATACTCTAATAAAGCTAAAAACTATTTTTCAAAATTTTAAAACCAATTAAAACTATTTTTAAACAATTAAAAACTCCTAAAATCAATTAAATCTTAAATTAATTATAGAAAATAATTAAAAGACCTAAAAAATATTTAGAAAGTTGCAAAAATCCTAATTAAGTGTTTAGAACCTAGGAAAAATATAAAAACCTAGAAAATCAGACTTTTAATTTTTTCTAATAAAATAATATTAAAATAATATTAAAAATCCAAAAATTATAAAATTCTAAAAACTTGCAAACTAGCTTAATATAACCTAAATAACTCAGAAATAAAAGTGAAATTACCTAAATACCCCTATTGGGCCTAGAAAATGGGCCAAACCCAAAACAGTCCCTTATTGGGCTTAATTAAGGCCCAATAAGAAAAAGTGTTCAAATTAAAATCAAAAAGCACAGGTTGACTCAAAATTTGATTTTAAACAACTTTTTCCAAAGGCCCAAAAGCTGAAAATGTGAAATAAGCTAACTTATAATAAGCAGCTTATTCTTAATGGGCTTTTTGGCCCATTAAGCCATAAGCTGATGCCATAAGCTAAAATTTAACACACAACCTTCTTTTGACCTAACAAAGACTTCTGCAAAAAGAATTTTCAAATAAGCCCACTCAATAAGCCAGAAACAAGTCACAAACTTATTCACAAAACGACAAAATAGTCGTTTTTATGATCTAGACCACCTCAGAAGCTGATTCAAGTTGCAAAATGTTTCTTATGACAAAACTAAGCTTAATAATCAAAAACCTTTCAAATAAGCACACTCAATAAGCTGGAAAGTCAATTAAGCACTTATGTTAAAAGTCAAACAAGTTGATTTTCTAGTAAAAAGTCAAAGTCAAAGTCTCATAAGCTCCAGTTTACTTAAATGGGTCAAATAATGAAGATCTGTCACATAAAATAAGTTGTTGCAAGTCAGAAGAAGCTAGAATAGCGTATTGTTAAGCTGATGACAAAATTGCACTAGCAGGGGCTAGTTTTGGATGTTGAGCAGTGGAAACTTTTTCCACTACTTGACTATTTTGACTTTTTGTCTTTAGTGACTTTTTCTTGGATTCAGATTTCACAAAGGCACCCAAATGATCTTTGGATCAAAAGGAGTCAATCACAATAGAAATAACACAATCACTAACACCCAATTGATACAATTTAATCAATCAATCATCAGACATTGCACAGACATGAACAATAAGCAGTTTAGCACTTAAGAGCAGTTTTAGCACAAATCAGCCAGCCAAATTCAACCAAATGCACACACAAGCTATAATAAACTCCAAGAAGCAAGTCTAAATAGGTTTCATGCACTGGTTCAAAGAATTAAGCAAGATTCAAGCAATGAAAGTTACTGATGAACACTAACACATGCAGTTTTCTACTTTTGCTGATGTATTTGACACACAAGCCAATTTCAACACCTCAAATCTTTCAAACAGGTTATATTAACTTTGTTTAAACCACTTTTATCCCTAAGCATGCATACACACTAAGTGTTCCCAAAATCCTAGGTCAAAACAAGCAGAAACAAGGTCTATATAGCAGATTGTTTAATTCAAGTGTTCAAACCGAAAAACTTACAGCAAAACACTCTCAAACAAAGGTATAGCAGATACAAAGCATAAACAACAACTTCCCTTAACACAGTAACAAGTTACAAGCATAAACCAGTAGACCCAAACACCCCTTTAACTTTTTCAAATCAAAATTTTCAAAAGCACAATGAGATTTCAGGCCAACCAAGCATCAATTAACACTAAAACAAGTATAATAAACAGATTCAAGCAAGAACAAGCCACAAAATTCACAAGAACACAAGTTTCATACAAATATCACCAAAAATCACAATTTAAGCAGCTTTGGAGATTAAGTATACAAACCTCATGGATGTACATCCACACCCACGAATTTTGAGCTTATGTGCTAGCAAGAACAAGCACAAGCTTCCACAAAAAGCCTGCTAAGATTGAACAAGGGTTAAGCACAATATCATAAAAATCAGAAACTTTGAAAAACTTGATTAATGCAAACTTGTTACCCCACACTTGATTATCCCCAAGTTATAAGCCTCACCACACCTTAACCAACTCAGTTAGGATGCTATGATCAGCCCTATAGCCCAAGAATTCCAAGATTGGAACAAGACTTAGCAAAATATCAAGATAATGAGGAAATATGCAAACTTTTGCACACTCCTCTTTTGAAAACCGGTTTTGAACTTCAAAAACTAACAAGCATATAACAAATGAAAGCAGTAAATAAGAATGGCCAATGACTTTTCTTCAAGATTTCAAACTCAATTTCAATAATTTAGAAATAGGATTTACAGAAACTTGAACCAAGGAAAAATCAAAAGCAAACTGAAATGTGAAGGCCTAAGTGGCTTTATATAGCCTTACAAGTGACTAAGGAACAGCTAAAAACTAAAAACCCTAATGGTTGAAGTTCCAAAAATGCCCTCTTGAATTTGAACTCATATGCTTCATGTGACTGATTCTTGGACGTATGTGAAGGAGATAGCTGTTGGAATTTGATCTAAGGGCTCAAACAAAGCTTAAAGTGTAAGCTTGTTTCTAGATGGTTGATTCTCTGGCTGGTTTTGGCAGTATCCCCAAAAGTGTGTAGCAGGGCACCTTTCATGTGCACCCTTGGTTGATGAGGTGGCATGTATTAAGGTTGGGATTAGTTAATAATATCCTTAATCATAATTCTGGAAACAATTAAGGTTTAATTTTGAGTAAATAACAAAAGCCCAATTTTTGTTAAGAACATGAAGAACAAGCCATTTGATCTGTTTAAGGATTTAAAATACGTGTTAGGCGCCATTATTAACTAACTAAATAGTTAATTAGTTAAATGGGGTGAGTGGATTGGTGATGTGGCGCCAGGAGATGTGGTGATTGGTGGGTTTGATTTAGTGGGGCACGTGACAGCTTGTCACTGGTCTAGGTATCTTTCATGTTGGCCAGCTTTAACCCCTTGATTCTTTACTCCTTGTCTTTTCAGTATAAAACCCTATCAACGCCCATTTATGCCATAACAACTTTTGCACTTTTGCATTTTTGGCCCAAAACTTTTACAAAGTGTAATCAGGGGTAATTCTTGCCATTTTTTGAATTCTTCAAGGGCTGTCTTGATATTTTCTTCAATGATGATGGTCTAGACTTGCATAGTTGATATTTTGGAGGACTGAAATTGCCAAGTCTTGATGATTGAGGGACCATTTTTGCCAATTGTTGAAAGTTGAGGGTCCTTTGTGTAATTTTGACTTTTTCAAAGGACCAAACTTGTCATTTCTTGTACTTTGAAGGACTTCATGATATATTTGACTTTGTGGATGATATTGGTTGACAATTTAGCTTTGTTGAGGGGCTAAACTTGCCAATTCTTCAAAGTTAAGGGTCCTTTTTGTAATTTTGACAAACTTTAGGGACCAAACTTGTAATTATGAGGATACAAGGGTATAAAGTGTCAATTCTTCATAATTGGAGGACCCTTCTTCATGATTCTTAAAATCTTCAAGGGTTGATCTTTGGAAAGTCTTCATTAGGGCTTGGTTCATTGTGCGGCTTCGTTTCCCGTGTTCATTTTTGCATGATTCTTGTGATCTTTTGTCATTATCTCAATATCCATACCTAAAATACACAAGCAACAAACACAAGCATATATTTGGGTATTTTGATGATATTTAATGCATTTTAAACCCTTTTTGGAAGATGAGACTATGTATAAAAGCAGTCTCATCACAAAGATTACTTGAAGACATACTCATTGGCTGTGATGGATAACAGCCAAGATGTATCAGGGACTCTGAGGGGTTGAGGGTTAACAGGGGTGGCAATACCCTGTTAACACTCAGCACACTTTGGACATGCCATTTGTGTGTTCGAGACTATGAAGAAAAAGGAAACTGTTTTGACAACTGTTTCCTTAAAGCATAATGGAAGACTACCAAGAATAGAAGTACATCATGTGACTGATGTGGGAACTTGTAAAAGCTTGTGTAGTCACCATCAAGTACTATTTAGGTCAATCTCGTAACACTATAAATAGGATGTGTATTCATGCATTAATGTTTAACACTTTGAGATATTCATAACATTATTGCATATAACTTAGTGAATCAAACAGCTACGACTGTATTCATAAGTTAGGGTTTATAGTTGTTCAAAGTGCGCACAACACATTGTCATCAAATTGTGTTATCCATAACACTTGTAATTCTTTATTATACAATAATAAGATTACGTTTGAAAAGTAATACCTTGTGTTGATTAAGTTAAGATTAGGGTTTCTTGCATTGATTAGGGACTTTCATTAATTACTTGTCGACTAATTATGTAGATCATTGAACGGTAATAAGTTTTAAGTTCAGTTAAGCGCCGCGTTGATTTATTTAGCTAAGGTACGAATATACTTAACTCTTTACCATTATTATGACAAGTTGTTTCTTTCGTCCACTTGATTTATTGTACGGATTTCTCGTCCTCCAGTAAGGACTCCCTTCTATGCATGATTAGGACTCCCCGTCTACAGCCAAATGTTTTTCCCAGTATATGTTTTTAAGCTTATTAGTAATCGTTTTAATAACTAGATAAAATTGCCTGAGCTTTATATACAAGCATGATCAGTTTATGTACTAGTTACGGAGGTACCGTAACTATGACACTAGAGGCACCGGTGTCATGACTCCTCTGCGAGGGAGTGATTTCTCGCAGCGTCCCATTTATTTCAGATTGGTCATTTATCAGTATTATCAGCGGGGCGTATGGGTGCATCCTAGGCTATCAGTTTATAGTTATCAGTTATCAGGTGAATGTGGTGTGTGCTCTACATCCTTCACATTGGAGTTGATCCCTCCACCCAGTACATTATTTAGAGGTCACCCCTCTACAGCATGACGAGGTCACCCCTCCATTTATTCATGCAACAGTTGTTACAGCACATGACCTATATAAGCTCTTGGAAATTAAAATACAATAAATACATGTTTTCAAATTTAACAGATAACAGTTCAACTTTATTATTATAAATCAGATTCTTCATATTATACACAGATTTCCGCTACAACCTTACTTATCAGTCTTACAGCTTCAGTATTTTAACGTCTGCTTCATTTTAGTATTTCTTATCATGTTTTATATCCGTTCACTGGGTGTTATGCTCAGCCGTAGTTCCTTTCATTTTCTAACGGCAAGTACACCAGGACATTCTTAGGATTCTGAGAGCATGTGCATTTGGATGGAAGCTATCCAGACTTCTTACTTTATGCACTTCTTATATTATTCTGCCTATTTGGACATTGTTTAGTCCTTTCCTTCAGTATTTACATTTCATGTTTTGAGCTTATGTTTAGATTACCGATGTTTGATTCCGGTATTTCCTGTATGGTCAGTTAATGTTTTAGGACATTTACCTTATGCTTTGATGACACGCCATAAATACACGTAACGGTCCACTTATCGAAGTGAGATGTTACAATTATGGTATCAGAGCTATAGGTTCGACTTGTAGGCTCTAAAAACATGACATGTGACTAGCGGGTAGTCACCAGGAAACTTCCCAGATTTTGGCGTTGTTATCTTTCGTGTTTCTCATGCATTTATCAGTCACTTTCCTTTAGTTATCAGTCAGTTTTCTTAAAGTTTTGACTAAGTAAAAGGTTGGTACAGGACTGGCCATATTTAGTCGCATGTTCTTTTTCTGCGAATTTTGTTTTGGTGAACCGACTTATAGGCGTTCACCCTTGCCGTTCAGATTTTGTGTTGGTAAACCGACCATAGGTGTTTACCCTTACTCATTACAGATTCATGTTTTCAGTCAAATATTACTTGGTGAACCAGCCATAAACGTTCACCATTATTCAGGTCAATTTTCATGCTTTCAGTTGAATATTGTTTTGTGAACTAAACCATAGACGTTCACCTTTGCTCATATCATGACATTGTATAAATTTTGACAAGTATGGATCGAACCAGAATAGCCCATACTTAGTCACATGTTTTCTTATTTTAATTTTGCGGATTGAACCATAGCCGTCCACATCAGTTGATATTACACCTTAGTTGATTAGACTTTTTATGTTCCTTGTAACAATCAAATTTTCACACCCTCACGTTGATGTCGTCTTCATGATGATTCAGTTTCATGCCTCCTTACGAAGATTATGTTTTCAGCCAAGTAATGATGTTTTCATGTTAAGATACACAAGAATTTCAGTAAAACCCATTTTCATGATAAATCATGATTGGCCTTCATTAATCATGCTTCGTGCTGACCACTGTTGGGACTTCGATTATATCATACTTTTCAGCCTCGATACAAACAGCAGTAAGTCGACGCAGGAATTGCCAGCCTATCATGTTACGTATTTCAAATCAGTTTACTACCGTTTAAATCAATTTATTTCTTTGAGCATGTCAGACAAGCGACACTAGTATCGATCATCCCATAAAATTTCTACCAGTGCCATGTACAGTATTACATATGTACCCCATGTACAATGTTTCAGTTATACTCTATGTACAGTATTTCATGTGTACTCCACGTACAGTGTCTCAGATATGCTCCATGTGTAGTATTCATTTTGTACTTCATGTACAGTAGTCCAGGTGTACTCCAGGTACCCTACTCCATGGATATTGCTAATCGATCCTCAATCATCTCAGGCTTTTCCACTTGTCAATATTTTACCAGGTGCTGATGCTGCTCGTGAGTTGAAGATTTTACCAGATGCTGATCCTGCTAACACTTTGAAGACCTCACAAATGTTGATGCTGCTGATACCTTCGAGATTTCTCAAGATGTTGATGTCGTTTATACTATGAAGACTCTGTAGAACAAGGAGAAAAACTATAAATTTGAAATTTCTAACAAGAATAAATTTCAACCATCAGACACTACCATTCCATTCCATGCTTTTACTTCCCTAGTAAGATGTCACACTTCACTCATCTAATCTTTCAGTCAGAAGAGTGGGAACCGGTATGTGACACCCCCAAATTGAGTCAAACGCAGCGGAGATAATATTTGGGTGTCACGTAGGTGGATCAACAGCAGACAGAATATAGAGCAACAGATAAAAGATTATCCTTACATTTATTACATGATTGAAAGTGCAAATAGTATTACAGTAGTCTTTAACATTGTTTGAAAGTTGGTATTATTCCCAATTTATAAAACCCTAGGTGAGCTCTATAAATGCAGCCTATCATGATGCTTGACTTCATGCACACCACTACCTGCTTCAGTTACCTGAGAAAACATGCTTAGAAAGTCAACATAAAGTTGGTGAATTCATAGGTTTAATTAAAATAAGTTTGGACATTAAATATTCCCAGAAGTAATAATGCACAAAGCATCAATACTTAAAAGTAATTATATTTCCATATTGCCCGAAACTGAAACTTGACAGTTAAGTCCTTAACAAATAAGGACCCTTCACCTTATCTTTATCAAAGCACCCATAACAAAATAAGTTCTCAAATGTGAAACATCTGTTGTCCTGGCCTAGGCACAGTGAGCATGACTCACCCAGATGGGGACGGTCAATCCAAAATAGATCTATTTATAACATTCAGGCAATTCAAAAATTCTAACAGTTTCGGATGCACGGGTCATGCGGGTTCATCTACAATAGGCAATGTAATCAAAAGTTTCACAGTTCAATCCATGTCCATACAATCAAATATGTTGCATGTTTTCTTCCCCATTAAAAGGTTTAGAAGTTTGTCAATATATAAAGTGGGGCCATGAACTCACCTCAGTAGTACAACAATAAGTCAGTGAATAAATCTGATAAGGATGCTCACGATACAATCAACGACCTAAATAATTATAAGGTCTCAGTAAATGCATAACATAATGCATAAAAGTTCCAGAATAAATGTGTACATGCTTAAACTGGTTTTAAGCATTTAATTACAATACTTGTATTTTGTTCATCGTAGTACCAGTTCTAATAGTATTTATTTTAAGTATAAAATAAATAATAAGGTTACATTAATTAATCCATTTAATTAATATTTTGTACTTACGTTGTTTATAAAACACCTTAAATATTTATTTAGGATAGTTTTTATATACAGTTAAAGTGGTAGGAAATAAATATAATTATTATATTTATTTTGTAAGTTACTCATTTTCAATTTATATTTAATATATAAATAAGGTTTATAAATGTATAACATTTTATTTAAAATCCATTGTTAGCCCTAAAATGTGAGCGCCATTTACGGAATTACCTTAGTCTCATATGGGCAAAAACATGGAGGGACTACTATTGACATGTTGTCAAAGTGACCTCTTGTTTAGCCTATATATACCCCTCCATACTTCCATGGAGGGGTGAGGATTCTTCTTATTTTGTGTATTTCTCTTTCTCTCTCTAAATACACACACTACATTCAAGTTTTATCTTTCTCTCTCTAAAAATGTCTAAACATCTATTTTATCCTCCCCGACCTCCGGATCACCTCTTGTTAGCTTGAATCTTATGATGTTAACATCCATGTTTACGTAAGATTTATATTTATTAAGTTGTAGGTTTGGGAAAAATAACAATTGTTACGTTTATTTAAGTTTTACGTTTAAATAACAGTTTAAAATATATAAGATTTTAAGGTTCGTAATACTTGTATAAAAATACGTTTTAGTCCTTTTAAATAAATACTCGCGGTTAAATTACTTTTATACCCCTAGGGTTTCTAAATCTTTTAATAATTACAGTTTTGGTCCCTCCCTAGTTACACGTGTAACTAGGGTTTCTTAAAGTTTCATAAAGTGTCAATTTTGGTCCTTATAGTATGCGACCTATTTTAGGGCTTATTAAAGTTTCACCTATTGGCAGTTTTAGTCCTTATAGTTTCGGCTAATAATTAAGTTTATTACAAGTTACATTATTGCCCCCTAGGGCTTGTATAGGTTTCGGCAATTGGCAATTTAGTCCCTAGGGTTACTTAGGGTTTTATTAAGTTTAGTATCTTGACACATTTGGTCCCTATTGTTTATATTAAGTCACGGCTAGAGTCCAAAATAATCCCTAGGTTTTCTAAAGTTTACACAACTTACCCTAATATTATATTAATCCCTTTTTAGTCCTTTTTAACCCTATAAAGTTTCGGATAAGTTCAAAATACACCCTTATACTCTCGGCAATTTACAAAAGTGGTCCAAAAGTTTATGTTTTTGAAATATAAGTTTCCACACTTATTTATTTAGATCCCTTTTACTTTATAAAATTACAATTTAGCCCGAAAGTATTATATATGTCATTTTTAACCCGAATATTTATATATTTACTATTTTAGTCCAAGACTTCTTAGATCTATTATTTAAATCCAAAATAATTATAGATTTATATTTTCAACATGAAACTTTATAAAATCATATTTTTGACACTAAAAGTTTTATAAAAACATTTATTTAGTGAAAATGATTATTTATCTAGGCAAAGTATTATAGTGAGCTTAAACTAACCTTATGAGGCCTAATAGTGATCTTAACATTTTAAGGCACCTAAAACATAAATCTAATGTTTCTAGTTATATCTAAACATTAGAAGATTATTCAAAATAATATTATGAGCTTAATAGCTCACGTCCAAAATTACTTGCATGGTTAGGTTTTCATGGTTTTTCAAGTTAAACAAGATCATGTTGATGTGTTCTTCAAGGTTGACAAGTTTTTACATCATGTTATGTTACATTTAAAATCAAGCCGTGGGTTTTACTTAGGTTTTTAGGGTTTCAATATTTGTTTAAATGTTAACTTTACCAAAGATAATCATGTACACATTAATATATATCAAGGTAATGTATTAGAAAAGATAGGTTTTAACTTGGACTTACTTGTTTAGATAGGTTTAGGAATGATATGAGAATGAGTAGAAACAAGTGACACCTTTCAACAATGGAGGTCTAGGAGATCAAAAGTATGCCGTGGGCTTCACAAAGCTTCTAGGGTACTTGTTCTTGATTCAAGGATCAAGGTTTCTTGTAGGATGAGCTTATGTTTAATCTTTATGTAGTAGAATACATAGTATAGGAGTAGTAGTTAAAGTTGAAGGTTTGAAAATGGTGGTTGATGGTGTTTTAGCCGTAGGTTGAGAAGGAGAGAGTGAAGATGATGGTGTTGGTTTTTCAAATGAATTATGTTGTGTGTAGGTAGTGTGTGTCTCGGCTAATATCAAAGAGAGAGAGTGAATCAAGAAAATATATGTACCATGTCCTTCATATCTAGCATGTATCTTGATGGGATACACTTGGATTTTGGTTGGTTGATTTCCACATGTGGCAAAAACTAGCAAGTCTCTTCATTTCCTTCTTTTGGTTCCATCCGTGGGTTTTGGGAAGTCAATGGGGAACAAAAATGACATGTATAGTGAAATGTATGGAGTGTGTAAGTGTATAAGCATGGAGGGTGTAAGTAAGGTAGGGTTATGCATGCATTAGCATAGGGTGATATTGGAGTGATATGATTACACTAGATTACTTAAGCTAGCTAATCAAATGATGGTAAAGTATGCATACATACACATACACGTTTTATATATGCATGGGAAAAGGGTTTTGGTAAATTTTTGCCAAGTGTTGTATGATAATAATAGTGCTTGTATGTTATCATAGATATTGGGTGTGTTGTAGGTATTTTAGTTGAAGCTTTTAGTTAATTTAGTGAAAGTGTATATTAAATATATCATTGTAAGTATTTACTTGAAGAAAGTAAATAAATTACACTATTAAAATAGTGTACATTGTTTTTAGAGTGTTAGGTGTTTATTCCTTTTAAGTAATATATGTAAATATGTACATATAAAAATGATCCAAGTACTTAATAAATAAATTAAGTAAGGTTACAGTTTATCCCAAAATATGTACTGAGGTGATGAATTTTATTATTCAATCAAGTGGCCAGTCAGTTGCCAGAGTAGTCAATAAATGACTAAAGGTTCATATAAATGTAAAATAAATATGAAAGGTAGTATGACAATAGGTATATGATAATTAATAAGTCATACAAAAGTGAAATTATATAAATTCCAAATATAAATAGTACAACAGTTGATAAAGTCAATAAGGTAAAATCAGAGGTTTTACAGCACCATCCCGTTATTTTAGCTTTGTCCTCAAAGCTTAAGATGAAGCTATTGGTCAGGTGAACAAGTGTGGGTACTTGGTCTTGAACGAGTCTTCTCGTTCCCAAATGAACTCAGGGCCTCTCCTAGAGTTCCAACGTACTTTGACCAACGGGATGTGACTGCGTTTCAATTTCTTAACTGTCCTCTCCATGATTTCTACTGGTTCTTCTACGAACTGGAGTTTGTCGTCAATTTGAACTCCCTCCAATGGAATAGCCAGTGGTTCTTCTGCATAGCACTTCTTCAGGTTAGAAACATGAAAGGTAGAGTGTACCCGACTCAGTTGCTGGGGCAACTCTAAACGATAAGCTACTTCCCCGATCCTGGCTATTACTTTGAAAGGGCCAACATAACGTGGATTCAGTTTTCCACGTTTGCCAAAACGTACAACACCCTTCCAAGGTGATACCTTGAGCATGACACGGTCACCTACTTCAAATTGCATAGGTTTGCGATTCAGGTCCGCGTAGCTCTTTTGTCGATCGCGAGCAGCTTGAATTCTCTGCCTGATGAGGACGATCTTGTCAGTAGTCTCCTGGATTAACTCTGGTCCAGTGAGCTGAAATTCACCTACTTCTGCCCAGCACACAGGCGAACGGCATTTGCGACCATACAGTGCTTCAAAAGGGGCAGCCTTAATACTGGCATGATAACTGTTGTTGTAGGAGAATTCCACTAAAGGAATATGGTCAACCCATCCATTTCCAAAATCAATCACACATGCTCGTAACATGTCTTCTAGAGTCTGGATGGTTCGTTCACTTTGACCATCAGTTTGCGGATGATAAGCGGTGCTCATATCCAAATTGGTACCTAAGGCTCGTTGGAAAGCCCTCCAAAAGTTTGACGTGAACCTACCATCTCGATCACAGATTATCGACACTGGTATTCCATGTTTGGTCACAATCTTCTTCAGGTACGTCATTGCTAGTTTGGCAAAGGAATCGTTCTCCTTAATTGGCAGGAAATGAGCGGACTTGGTGAGTCGATCGACGATTACCCAGATAGTATCGTAACCGTGAGATGACTTTGGGAGTTTGGTAACAAAGTCCATAGTGATGTTTTCCCACTTCCATTCCGGTATCTTGGGTTGTACCAGTAAACCCGATGGTCTCTGGTGTTCAGTTTTGACACGAGCACAGGTTAAACATTTCTGAACGTAGGTGGCAATGTTGGCTTTCATATTCGGCCACCAATATAACTTCTTCATATCCTGATACATCTTTTCAGATCCGGGATGTATAGAATATTTAGACTTATGAGATTCGTGCATGATCACGTTCCTCAAATCTCCATAACAAGGTAACCAACTTCGTCCGTGAAGGCATAGGGTTCCGTCTGCTCTAGGTTCTAACTTTTCCTTGCTAAGATCAGTTCTGAGCATTCCCCCGACATCTTACTTCACGAGGTTTTCCGGCAATTGAGCTTGAGTCTGAGCTTCCAAAATCTGTTTGGGTAGATCCAAACTGATAGTCATCACCAATGCCCGAACTCTCATAGGAGGGTCCGTTTCCTTACGACTTAAAGCATCAGCAACCACGTTTGCTTTACCCGGGTGGTATTTGATCTCGCAGTCGTAGTCACTCAGTAACTCAATCCAACAGCGTTGTCTCATGTTCAACTCCTTCTGATCCAATATGTGTTGCAAACTTTTATGGTCAGTATGCACTGTGCACTTTGTTCCGTATAGGTAATGTCTCCAGATTTTGAGAGCAAAAACTACGGATCCAAGTTCTAGACCGTGAGTGGTGTAATTCTTTTCATGCTTCTTCAATTGTCTTGAAGCGTAGGCAATCACTTTCATCCTCTGCATCAATACTGCTCCTAGACCTTTATGTGAAGCGTCACAATATACAACGAAATCATTGTTGCCTTCAGGCAAGGCTAATATAGGTGCACTGCATAACTTCTGCTTGATCAGTTGGAAAGCTGATTCTTCCTTCTCTCCCCAATCGAACTTTATTCCCTTCTGTGTGAGTTTGGTCATCGGTTTGGCTATTTTGGAGAAATCTTCAATGAATCTACGGTAGTATCCGGCAAGGCCTAGAAATTGGCGGATCTCCGTCGGTGATTTAGGAGATACCATATCCCTGACAGATTCGACCTTTGCTGGATCCACGTGAATACCGTCACAATCGATGACATGACCAAGGAATTGCACTCTAGGAATCCAAAATTCACATTTAGAGAACTTAGCATAGAGCTGCTCCTCCTTGAGTACCTTTAGTACTTGTGCAAGATGTTCTCCATGTTCCTGTTCGTTCTTGGAATAAATTAGTATGTCGTCAATGAAGACTATCACGAATTTATCCAGGTAGGGTCAGCACACACGGTTCATAAGGTCCATGAAAATAGCTGGTGCATTGGTCAACCCAAATGGCATAACCTGGAATTCGTAATGACCGTAACGAGTTCTAAAAGCTGTCTTTGGAATATCTTCCTCCCTGACTCGTAGCTGATGGTATCCAGATCTCAAGTCAATCTTGGAATACACACTTGACCCTTGCAGTTGGTCAAATAGGTCGTCAATGCGAGGAAGCGGATATCAATTCTTCACAGTTAACTTATTCAGCTCTCTGTAGTCGATGCACATTCGGAAAGAACCATCTTTCTTCTTGACAAATAACACAGGAGCTCCCTATGGTGAGGAACTGGGTCGTATGAATCCTTTGTCAGACAGTTCTTGAAGTTGTTCGGCTAATTCTTTCATCTCTGATGGTGCCAACCGGTATGGAGCTTTAGCTACAGGTGTCGCTCCGGGAACCATATCAATTTGAAATTCCACTTGTCGATTCGGTGGTAAGCCTGGAAACTCATCAGGAAAGACTTCTTGAAAATATCGGACGATGGGTACATCCTTGATTTGCTTCTTCTCGGGCTTGTCTTCTTCATTTGTTTGAGAAATATGGGCCAAGAAGATAGGACATCCTCTCGACAAATATTTTGAGCTTTCGCACAAGAGATAACACTAAGTCTAGTGTCAGCGAGGTCGGTGTTACCGTCACCTCGAATGATTAGAGTTTCGTTTCCCCACGGAATACGGACTAGCTTTTTGTCACAAACAATGACTGCACGGTATCTCGCTAACCAGTCCATGCCGACAATAACATCAAAACTACCAAGGTTTACGGGGATAAGGTCAATGTTGAACGGATGTTTGGAAAGGTTTAAGGTGCAACCTCTAATGATAGTGTCAGCATCTACAGTTTTACCGTCAGCTAATTCTACGGAGTAATGGTGATCTAAGCTGGTAGGGATAACTTCTAGTACTTGACTAAATTCAGTGGATATAAAACTTCGGTCTGCTCTAGTATCAAACAAAACAGATGCATAACGGTTGTTCAATAGAAACGTACCAGTAATGACATTTGAATCAGGGTTGGCTTTTGCATTTCCGACCACGTACACTCTGGATGTATCTCCTCCACTGTTCTTATTCTGGTTGGCCCGCTTAGGGCAACTTGGTCTCGTGTGTCCTGGTGCTCCACACTCTAGCACACAACTCCCTTCTTGGGTCCATTGTTGTTTCCTCCAGTAGCGTTGCGGTTCCCCTTCTGTCCATTCCCGTTCCCACGGGCATTGTATCCACCCCTGTTGTTGTAGTTCCCAGTGTTTTGAGTGGGTCGGGCCTGAGTGACAGCATTAACTCGACAGGTTTTAGCAAAATGACCAACTTGTCCACATCTGTAGCAGGTCTGGCATGGGCTATCAACAGTATGATGATAGTTGCACTTTGGGCACAAAGGTTTGGCGCCCACGTACGATTTAGCTCCTGCAGAGGTAGCGCTGTAAACTTGCCCAACATTCTGCTTCTTAGGATGCTGCTGGTGCTGGCTGCGGAAGAACTCGTCTTCCTTTCGCTTGTTGTCAGTATGCCTCTCGGATATTGTACGGACTCTTTTGTTTATCAACTCAGTAGCGAAGTCAATGGCACTCTCGACGGTAGTAGGTCGAGATGCGAGCACACTGTCGTGAATGGCGTCTGGGAGTCCACCCACGTACTTCTCAATCTTTTCATCCTCCTCCACAAACATTCTGGTGCACATGAGGGTCAACTCTTGGAACCGTTGGTTGTACGCAGTGATGTCATTGTTCCTGCATTTAAGATCCCATAACTCGATCTCCAGTTTCTTCATTTCTCCCCTTGGACAGTATTTCTCTGTCATTCTTTCCTTCAACTCAGTCCAGTTGAGAGCATAAGCAGCATCGTGTCCAAGAGTAGCAACAACAGAGTTCCACCAAGTAAGAGCACTCTCAAGTAGGGTGCATGTGGAAAACTTCACTTTGTTCTCTTCTGCACAATCGCTGATTCGAAATACCGTTTCCAACCTCTCAACCCACTGCATCAGTTCCACCACTCCTTCTTTGCCCTTGTAATAGGAAGGTTTACATTTCAAGAAGTCGGGGTAAGAGCAACCCTTGGTGGTCTGATTATTCTGGCGGTTGTTGGAATTTTGACTGTCGTCTACGTTCCTGCTGGCAGCCATCGCAGATGCGATGCCTTGGTCAATCATTTCCCTTAGTTGGGCAGCAGTGACGTTTTGGGTAGTCTCGGCATTGTTGGGGTTCGTTCTAGTGACTACCATTTTTCTATAATTATACACAAAAATGAAATCATTAGTTCAAGGTGTTAGCACAGTTTTATATAATTACACGAAAAGGAATTTCAGGCATAGACTTTGCAACAAATTGGATAACCTATTTAAAGTTCATAATATAATACAGTACAGGATATAACAAAAGCTAAGGAGTACATGCCATAAGTCTAGAATAGAAATACAGTACAAAATGCACAACCTAATCCAAGACAGAGCACAGCCCGCCTGTCTGGGATGGTGGTACATGAAATCTAAAGTACATCATCTATGAATCCCCAATCTAAATAGTAAAGTACAAGGATACAACTGACTAAAGAAAAGTACAATACAAGAGATCCTATATCATGATAGCCGGGATGCAACCCTAATAGCTTATCATGATGTACAAAAGATCTAGTACATCTAATCTACTGATGCCTAACTGACTCCTCGGATACGGATGGTGCTACGGGCGGAGATGAGATAGCCGGTGCCTGCATGGCATCCTGCATCGCGGTCATAACAGTCCTAGTCTCCTTGAGCAGTCGGAGTGCCTCAAGGAACTGGTCTCTGAGAGTCTGCTGAACTCCCCGGAGATGAGTGGTCTCTGACGTCAACCCCTGATGACGGACATCCTGGAGGTCGAAGAATATGGCAAGAGTCTGCTCCATGGTCATGAGAGCGGTGTGAGTCTCTGTCTGCTGACTCTGCAGTAGGTAGATCTGCTCTCGTAGGAACTCATTCTCATCCAGCAACCACTGGAGAGAATGGTAAGTAGTCGACCACACCCCTCGGGCAGCGTGTGCCTCCGAACTCACAGTCCATGATAAAAGGTCCTGGCGCTGCTGTAGAACAGTGCGCTCAGTCTGTCCGGCCGCTAGCAGAGCAAGAATGTCTGCTACATCCTAGCCCTGGTGTGCGGCCAGTGCTGTGATCTGGGCCTGGACAGGGTCAGCATGTCTGGCCCGGGAACCCTCACCGATCTCATAAGTGGAATCGGGAGGTGCCTCGTACCTCCTCTTACGAGGTGGCAGAGACTCGGGTGCATGCTCCCGCAGTGAAGTCACAAGTGGTACAGGTGGTATAGTAGTAGGAGGCTGGACCTCTTCCCCAGCGGGGGAAACAGGTGGGGTAGAAATAAGTGCCTCAATGCATGCGGCGTCAACAGAAGCGTGACTATCGCCAGAGTCACTAGCAGATAACCATCCACATAAGACGGTCGTCGGAGATACGGCAGCAGGTGTATCGGTAGGTGAAGTCATGATAAATATGAAAGTAATATAGTTTTAATTGATATAAGTATAAACTTACTCAAGTTAAAAGTTTTGAGAAATATAATTTAAAATTATATAATAATGCCATTTAACACTCGTCATGCTAAAGGTTACGTTAATACTTATAAGATTAATCAACCGGATGTCAATAATCAATGCACAGGCAATCACACAATCGATGTATGCTCTATAGTCTATATGCTTAACTATTCTAGTCCCGAAAATCCCAAAATATTTTTAAAGCAGTTATAGTTCAGATTATATAAAAATTTTATTTTTATATTTATTTTAAATTTTGTTCTGATTCTCTATAACTATCGCTCTGATACCATTCTGTGACACCCCCAAATTGAGTCAAACGCAGCGGAGATAATATTTGGGTGTCACGTAGGTGGATCAACAGCAGACAGAATATAGAGCAACATATAAAAGATTATCCTTACATTTATTACATGATTGAAAGTGCAAATAGTATTACAGTAGTTTTTAACATTGTTTGAAATTTTGTATTATTCCCAATTTATAAAACCCCAGGTGAGCTCTATAAATGCAACCTATCATGATGCTTGACTTCATGCACACCACTACCTGCTTCAGTTACCTGAGAAAACATGCTTAGAAAGTCAACATAAAGTTGGTGAATTCACAGGTTTAATTAAAATAAGTTTGGACATTAAATATTCCCAGAAGTAGTAATGCACAAAGCATCAATACTTAAAAGTAATTACATTTCCATATTGCCCGAAACTGAAACTTGACAGTTAAGTACTTAACAAATAAGGACCCTTCGCCTTATCTTTATCAAAGCACCCATAACAAAATATGTTCTCAAATGTGAAACATCTGTTGTCCTGGCCTAGGCACAGTGAGCATGACTCACCCAGATGGGGACGGTCAATCCCAAATAGATCTATTTATAACATTCAGGCAATTCAAAAATTCTAACAGTTTCGGATGTACGGGTCATGCGGGTTCATCTACAATAGGCAATGTTATCAAAAGTTTCACAGTTCAATCCATGTCCATAAAATCAAATACGTTGCATGTTTTCTTCCCCATTAAAAGGTTTAGAAGTTTGTCAATATATAAAGTGGGGCCATGAACTCACCTCAGTAGTACAGCAATAAGTCAGTGAATAAATCTGATAAGGATGCTCACGATACAATCAACGACCTAAATAATTATAAGGTCTCAGTAAATGCATAACATAATGCATAAAAGTTCCAGAATAAATATGTACATGCTTAAACTGGTTTTAAGCATTTAATTACAATACTTGTATTTTGTTCATCGTAGTACCAGTTCTAATAGTATTTATTTTAAGTATAAAATAAATAATAAGGTTACATTAATTAATTTATTTAATTAATATTTTGTACTTACGTTGTTTATAAAACACCTTTAATATTTATTTAGGATAGTTTTTATATACAGTTAAAGTGGTAGGAAATATATATAATTATTATATTTATTTTGTAAGTTACTCATTTTCAATTTATATTTAATATATAAATAAGGTTTATAAATGTATAAAATTTTATTTAAAATCCATGTTTACGTAAGATTTATATTTATTAAGTTGTAGGTTTGGGAAAAATAACAATTGTTACGTTTATTTAAGTTTTACGTTTAAATAACGGTTTAAAATATATAAGATTTTAAGGTTCGTAATACTTGTATAAAAATACGTTTTAGTCCTTTTAAATAAATACTCACGGTTAAATTACTTTTATACCCCTAGGGTTTCTTAATCTTTTAATAATTACAGTTTTGGTCCCTCCCTAGTTACACGTGTAACTAGGGTTTCTTAAAGTTTCATAAAGTGTCAATTTTGGTCCTTATAGTATGCGACCTATTTTAGGGCTTATTAAAGTTTCACCTATTGGCAGTTTTAGTCCTTATAGTTTCAGCTAATAGTTAAGTTTATTACAAGTTACATTATTGCCCCCTAGGGCTTGTATAGGTTTCGGCAATTGGCAAGTTTAGTCCCTAGGGTTACTTAGGGTTTTATTAAGTTTAGTATCTTGACAAATTTGGTCCCTATTGTTTATATTAAGTCACGGCTAGAGTCCAAAATAATCCCTAGGTTTTCTAAAGTTTACACAACTTACCCTAATATTATATTAATCCCTTTTTAGTCCTTTTTAACCCTATAAAGTTTCGGATAAGTTCAAAATACACCCTTATACTCTCGGTAATTTACAAAAGTGGTCCAAAAGTTTATGTTTTTGAAATATAAGTTTCCACACTTATTTATTTAGATCCCTTTTACTTTATAAAATTACAATTTAGCCCGAAAGTATTATATATGTCATTTTTAACCCGAATGTTTATATATTTACTATTTTAGTCCAAGACTTCTTAGATCTATTATTTAAATCCAAAATAATTATAGATTTATATTTTCAACATGAAACTTTATAAAATCATATTTTTGACACTAAAAGTTTTATAAAAACATTTATTTAGTGAAAATGATTATTTATCTAGGCAAAGTATTATAGTGAGCTTAAACTAACCTTATGAGGCCTAATAGTGATCTTAACATTTTAAGGCACCTAAAAACATAAATCTAATGTTTCTAGTTATATCTAAACATTACAAGATTATTCAAAATAATATTATGAGCTTAATAGCTCACGTCCAAAATTACTTGCATGGTTAGGTTTTCATGGTTTTTCAAGTTAAACAAGATCATGTGGATGTGTTCTTCAAGGTTGACAAGTTTTTACATCATGTTATGTTACATTTAAAATCATGCCGTGGGTTTTACTTAGGTTTTTAGGGTTTCAATATTTGTTTAAATGTTAACTTTACCAAAGATAATCATGTAGACATTAATATATATCAAGGTAGTGTATTAGAAAAGATAGGTTTTAACTTGGACTTACTTGTTTAGATAGGTTTAGGAATGATATGAGAATGAGTAGAAACAAGTGACAAGCTTTCAACAATGGAGGTCTAGGAGATCAAAAGTATGTCGTGGGCTTCACAAAGCTTCTTGGGTACTTGTTCTTGCTTCAAGGATCAAGGTTTCTTGTAGGATGAGCTTATGTTTAATATTTATGTAGTAGAAGACATAGTATAGGAGTAGTAGTTAAAGTTGAAGGTTTGAAAATGGTGGTTGATGGTGTTTTAGCCGTAGGTTGAGAAGGAGAGTGAAGATGATGGTGTTGGTTTTTCAAATGAATTATGTTGTGTGTAGGTAGTGTGTGTATCGGCTAATATCAAAGAGAGAGAGTGAATCAAGAAAATCTATGTACCATGTCCTTCATATCTAGCATGTATCTTGATGGGATACACTTGGATTTTGGTTGGTTGATTTCCACATGTGGCAAAAACTAGCAGGTCTCTTCATTTCCTTCTTTTGGTTCCATCCGTGGGTTTTGGGAAGTCAATGGGGAACAAAAATGACATGTATAGTGAAATGTATGGAGTGTGTAAGTGTATAAGCATGGAGGGTGTAAGTAAGGTAGGGTTATGCATGCATCAGCATAGGGTGATAGTGGAGTGATATGATTACACTAGATTACTTAAGCTAACTAATCAAATGATGGTAAAGTATGCATGCATACACATACACGTTTTATATATGCATGGGAAAGGGGTTTTGGTAAATTTTTGCCAAGTGTTGTATGATAATAATAGTGCTTGTATGTTATTATAGATATTGGGTGTGTTGTAGGTATTTTAGTTGAAGCTTTTAGTTAATTTAGTGAAAGTGTATATTAAATATATCATTGTAAGTATTTACTTGAAGAAAGTAAATAAATTACACTGTTAAAATAGTGTACATTGTTTTTAGAGTGTTAGGTGTTTATTCCTTTTAAGTAATATATGTAAATATGTACATATAAAAATGATCCAAGTACTTAATAAATAAATTAAGTAAGGTTACAGTTTATCCCAAAATATGTACTCAGGTGATGAATTTTATTATTCAATCAAGTGGCCAATCAGTTGCCAGAGTAGTCAATAAATGACTAAAGGTTCATATAAATGTAAAATGAATATGAAAGGTAGTATATAGGTATATGATAATTAATAAGTCATACAAAAGTGAAATTATATAAATTCCAAATATAAATAGTACAACAGTTGACAAAGTCAATAAGGTAAAATCAGAGGTTTTACACGGTAACCAGCCGGCCACTCAACAGAAATAGTTACATGAATCACGGTCATGATAACGACCGCCAGGAAACTGATAGACAAGGCGGTAATGACAACCACCGTGCTTTTAATTAATCAGTCAGTAACCATCGGGACTCCGGAACAGACGTGACAAGAAATACAGAGGTCAGCATTCTAACCGGTCTGCCAACCCTAGACAGTTACCAGCAATTCTTAAACATTATTCAGACTCACCCATTAAAATACATGTCCAGACAACAGTCAAGACACAGGTCTCAAGTATTATTTCGGAAGACACTTGTCAGGACACCAGTCATGATACACGTCATACGAATATCTTCTCAAAGTATGAGCCAGAACTCATAACTCCGTATGTTTTCTAAACTAGTCCCTCGAAAATTCAGGGTACCCTCCAATGGGGTATACCCGTTGTGTCATGCCACGCATAAATCAGACCATTAAAATTTAGTCACCTCCACTGGAGTATTACTCAGGTTAGACACGCAGTGTTCATTCTATGAGGTTACACACGAACGTATTTAGTGAAAATTGCCACGTTTGCTTCGCCTATTTATATGTCAGCTTCATCTAAATCAGGTATTACCTACCTTCCAGCCAAAAAAGTCTCCATAGTATCACCCACACTTATTGAAGTTTTGCTTTTAGTTGACAACGAGATCCGTCTAACTAACTCCTGAACACATTCATTTTACTTCTGCCATAAAAATCAGTATAAATTGTTCAGCTTTACAAGCACGTGAATTATTATCTTATAGCTGCGAAGACTTCTAGTCAGCATTCCTGATGCAAATTCTATAATTCCTTAAATTCATGATCAGCAGATTATCCCAAAGTTCCTAACGTAATTCCGGAAGGTTTTCTAGAAATTCCTTCCTAACCACGAGACATAATTTAACATCAAGTTTGTCTCAAGAACAGAACCTGTGTTCAAAACTCCTTAATTGCAGAGCTTCAACTGAATTAAAAGAGTTGCAGCAATTGCTGCCAGAGTTACCGGAATGAGGTTTAATCTCCCTAGCAATCACCAGAAGGTACACCACATTTTGTCCATACGAAGAAGGCCAGTAACATGAGATCATGTATAGACCACCAGGAAATTTATCAGATCACCATTATTAATTGATTCCACGTATAGAAGGTTCGTCTGACCTGCTACGATGCCTTGGACATTTTATAAAAAAATTTCCGATCATACTACTATCAGTGGCCAGAGGAAGAACGTGATGTTCTCCAGACCGCTGTTGCACATACTATAGTCTCTCAAAAATTTTGATCCATACTCCTAAGCTCCCTAATGCTCCAGCTATATTATGAAGTTTATAAATAAATTTTTTCCATGAATTCTCAGACAAAATTGTCAGTATATTCATTGATCGCACTCTGATCTACTAAACCCTAAAGAAGAACGCTAGATCATCTTCTCACGGCCGTGCAGAGTTTCAGATAGGAGAAAATTATATGAGCAGCTTTCCAGAGGTATATCCCAGATGAACAAAGTGGAATTTATGAGCCACCCTATTTTAGCAGAAAGAAAATTCAGAAATCATGCGAAGGTGAAGATATCACCAGATGGTCAAGACCTATGTCTGTAAATAGAGTACAAAGTTTTATAAAACTCAGTTGACTACTGCCGGAGAAATTACTCACAGTTCTCACTAGAACCCTTCCATGATTATTCATTCAGATTCCACCAGGATGTACCAAAAATCTCAGACAAAATCTTTAAAGAAGAAGTATAACATATGGATGCAGCTACGTTCATATCTAAATGCCTGATACATCGGAGGTTCAAGATAGAACGCCGTCATGCCAATGAGTGGTTATAACCATTAGAAATTTCTGAACAAAAATGAGACAAGTTTCCCATGTAGTTGTTATCAGTTTACCAAAACTCAGAAAAAGTATAATACTATCTAAGTCATTGTCGACCATGTAATCAACCTACGCGTTTTCTTTCATCCAGAAAGGATTACGCAGTAGCGAACCTGCAGAAAATTCAGCAGTAAATCGTACGGTTTCAAGGCATTCCATCGACCATCATATCAGACAGAATCCATGTTTACGATCACGTGTATGTTTACGTCCACTTTACGTTCATGTTTATTTTCACTTTCACGTTTACGTCTCATTCGCATTATGATGTTGTTTCAGTCCATATTTTATGCTATCTCATGATTCCTGTTCATATTCGCTTTTGTGACATTGTCACGTTCAAGTTCGTGTTCCATCTCACGATACACATTTCGTAGTTTGTTACCGATTACGGTTACAAGAAGCTTGAGAAACCAGACTCAAGTCTAGCACAACTCTTCCATACCCAGGCAGACGTATCACGTCTCAGGCCGTATTGCTTGGCATTCTTTCCTCAGTCAGCCTACGTTCATGATATGTCCTAGTGTCACGTTCGCAGTAGGTTTCACACAAAACGATCACGATATATTTTATGATCAACATTCATCAGATAATCGTGAACCACGTTCACAATTGCTCACGTAGCACGTTCACAATTGTTCACGTAGTTCGTCCCTTTATGTTTCAGCAGCTTGCTCAGAGATAAGTGTTATCTTTCAGGATATTGGTATGTACCGTTTCATGTATACTACATGCTATAGCTTATTCATTCTATCAGATTCAGAAAATCCATCTTATATATGGAACTAGAAACTATTCAGCATCATCAGGACAGGGTCATCGGGACCAAGATTTTCAGTATGTCAAGATCTTTGAAGGAATCATTTCGAGCGGGAGGCCACTCGAAACGAAGGAGTCCATCCGGACCTCTCGTCCTTTTCCTTCAATAGATTCAGTTAAGTTCTTTCAGTCATGTTACATTCCATGTTCTCTTCAGGTAGGTCACGTTCATATCCTTTCAGCTTACATGTCTTTTCAGCTTACGTGTTCTTCAGTTCTTATAACCCATCAGCTTTATCACCTTTAATTCGGGGACGAATTAATTTTTTTACAGGGGAAGAGTTGTAGAACCCAAAAATTTGATGTTTATTTTATTTCGTCATTTTGAATATAACTAAGTTTAAAAAAAATAAGCATTTGATTTTAAAGAGTTAGGTTATAATTATTTGTGTATTATTTACTTTGATCATAAGATATTTGTTTATATATATATACATATATATATATATATACATATATATATATATATATATATATATATATATATATATACATATATATATATATATATATATATATATATATATATATATATATATATATATATATATATATATATATATATATATATATATATATATATATATATATATATATATATATATATATATATATATATATATATATATATATATATATATATATATATATATATATATATATATATATATATATATATATATATATATATATATATATATATATATATATATATATATATATATATATATATATATATGTACTAGCCTTTAGACCCGTCCGGTGGACGGGCTAGCTTTAAGTATATATATTTTTAATGAAAATTGAATTTATGTGTGTTTGTATTAGAATTTTAGTATATATAGTGTTAGTTATGGCATTGATAGTTTAATAATGTAGCATAGAATAGAAAAAATAACGTAGTTTAAGATATTTTATTTATTTAAGAATATTATGTGTTAATTGAATTTGCATACGTTAACGGTATGAATAAGTTTGTTACATAAATATTTTTTAGAATTTTAATAATATTGTATAAATATTATATGTATTTTTAAATTTTATGAGGTAATAAATTTTGTATATGTTAATGTTATGAATAACGTTTTTACATTAATTTTTTTGAAATTAATATTATTGTTATGTATTTTTATAGAATTTTGTATTTAAGGCATTGTTTCACCATCCTTCCTTATATAATTTTATAGAATTTTGTATTTAAGGAATTATTTGTAATTCCTATATATATTTTATAGAATTTTGTATTTAAGGCATTATTTGTAATTCCTATTTTATTTTTGAAGCATTTTATAGAATCATTTTTATAGAATTTTATATTTAAGGCATTGTTTCACCATCCTTCCTTATATATTTTTATATAATTTTGTATTTAAGGCATCATTTGTAATTCCTATATATATTTTTATAGAATTTTGTATTTAAGGCATCATTTGTAATTCCTATTTTATTTTTGAAGCATTTTATGGAATCATTTTTATAAAATTTTGTATTTAAGTCATTATTTCACCATACTTCCTTATATATTTTTATAGAATTTTGTATTAAGGCATCATTTGTAATTCATATATATATTTTATAGAATTTTGTATTTACGGCATCATTTGTAATTCCTATTTTATTTTGAAGCATTATATGGAATCATTTTATAGAATTTTGTATTTAAGGCATTTTTTCACCATCCTTCCTTATATATTTTTATAGAATTTTGTATTTAAGACAACCTATGTAATTCCTATATATATTTTTATAGAATTTTGTATTTAAGGCAGCCTTTGTAATTCCTATATATACTTTTATAGAATTTTGTATCTAAGGCATCATTTGTAATTCCTATTTTATTTTTGAAGCATTTTATGGAATAATTTTTATAGAATTTTGCATTTAAAGCATTGTTTCACCATAGTTCCTTATATATTTTTATAGACTTTTTTATGTAAGGCATCATTTGTAATTCCTATATATAATTTTATAGAATTTTGTATTTAAAGCATCATTTGTAATTCCTATTTTATTTTTGAAGCATTTTATGGAATCATTTTTAAAGAATTTTGTATTTAAGGCATTGTTTCACCATCCTTTCTTATATATTTTTATAGAATTTTGTATTTAAGGCATCATTTGTAATTCATATATATATTTTTATAGAATTTTGTATTTAAGGCATCATTTGTAATTCCTATTTTATTTTTGAAGCATTTTATTGAATCATTTTTATAAAATATTGTATTTAAGGCATTGTTTCACCATCCTTCCTTATATATTTTTATAGAATTTTGTATTTAAGGCATCATTTGTAATTCATGTATATATTTTGATAGAATTTTGGTATTTAAGGCATCATTTGTAATTCCTATTTTATTTTTGAAGCATTTTATGGAATCATTTTTATATAATTTTGTATTTAAGGCATTGTTTCACCATCTTTCCGATAATATTTTTATAGAATTTTGTATTTAAGGCATCATTTGTAATTTCTATATATATTTATATAGAATTTTGTATTTAAGGCATCATGTGTGATTCCTATTTTATTTTTGAAGAATTTTATGGAATCATTTTTATAGAATTTTTTATTAAAGGCATTGTTTCACCATCATTCCTTACATATTTTTATAGAATTTTGTATTTAAGGCATCATTTGTAATTCCTATTTTCTTTTTGAAGTATTTATGGAAACCCTTGAATGAATTACATGTGGCATTTTTATAGAATTTTGTATTTAAGGAATTGTTTCACCATCCTTCCTATATAAGGGTTTTTGATTTGATTTGATTTGATATATATATATATATATATATATATATATATATATATATATATATATATATATATATATATATATATATATATATATATATATATATATATATATATATATATATATAATATATATATATATATATATATATATATATATATATATATATATATATATATATATATATATATATATATATATATATATATATATATATATATATATATATATATATATATATATATATATATATATATATATATATATATATATATATATATATATATATATATATATATACATATATATATATATATATATATATAGTTGCGTAACCCGCCCAACGGGCGGGTTTGTCTCGTAAACTTTTTTTATAAAAAATCTTGGATAATTTCTTAAATTGGTTGTTAGACATATAGGGTTTAACTAAGTTTGTTAAAAAGAACTAACCTTTGATTAGGTTTGGGTGTGGTACACTCAGCGAACGGATTATGTCTCATGTTAATCATTTTACGTACAAAAATAAATTGTTGTATGTTTGTTAATATATATATTTTTTTCTAAAAACGTTTGGAAATATCTTATATATGTTTGTAGTTTGAAATATATTTGTTGTTTTAAAATTGTTTTTATAAAAAGGATTTAAACTTTGGTTAGTGTTAGTTGTTGTGTTACTCACAACAAAATAACGTCTGCCATTTAGTTATAATGGGTGTCATGTTTGTGTAAAACATAGTTTATTCGTTCTGATTCTTGACAGTGGGACAAATTGCTGCCCTTGGGAGTGTGAGAATAATGTGTTTGTTAAAACCAAACCAAAATTTGATATTGTCTAGTCTTAGCTCATTTAATGAACGGGTTCAGTTCATCTTGGTTTGATATAATGTTTGACATTGTTAGGCCTTCGCTTACCCAACGGATTGGTATGGTTTATAAATCTTGTTTTGAAACAACATTTGTGGTTGAGTTCTAATCGTTTCCGTGGTTGTCTAGTCCGTTTGAGAATAGTATTCTTTATTGTCGAGATAATATCAATAGGTAGATAAATATTTGTTACAAAATTAAAACATAGAGAATTTTTATATAGTTGCAGACAAAAACATTGTGAGTCGTTTTTATATAAAATATAATAACTTTAGTCACCACTTTTAACCAGTAGTGACCACAAACATATAACTTAAAAAACCAAATTCTCGGGTATGTGGGTAACAAAAAAAAAGCTTTATGCATCGTGCAGTAAGCTATAGAACATTTCAATCTATTTTCATTACTTATTAAAGTTATGAACATATAATGCCAACTCATAGCTCAACATCTATGTCCTTCTCAATCTTCTTTATACACGTTGACGTATGAGACTATTCAAGAAAACTCCATCATTCGACCTATGTTAACTATCACATTACCCAAATAACAACAAAAACAAGTAAAACTTATTCACGTTGTAACATACATATAGTATCTAAGTGATAACCAATAATAATATTATTAATATTAAATACACTATGAAACATAAAAATTAAATCATAGTTAAAACTTGTAATATTATATCTATCATTGGGATTGCATTGCAACATTATACGATAATCTTCGATATACGGATCTCGGTGAAACAATGGTTAAAAATAAAAATTAAAAGTTACGTCTTTTAGAAAACAGTGATTTCCTAATCTATTATTGGAGTCAAACATAAACTACAATAGTGTTAGCCGTGGACTCATATTCATAACATTAAAATCACCTTAATAGTAAAAAATTGGCTCTTTGGTTAACATTATAATTCTGATGTTATAGTTGCATCACTTTTAATAAAAAATAAAAAAATAATAAAAAAAAACTCATGACGCGAGCATACAACACGAGTCACGGTACAATTCTCACGTCGTGGGCTCGCGTGATGACCACCATTTTGAGATGGCAACTACAGCTCCAGACTCTATAACGTCACACACGATATGGCTCTTAGCTTCGTAGGAGTAGCGTTTTGACTACTGCTTGAGTGATAAAACACCATACCATATGCTCTTAGAGCCCGTCAAAATAACATCAGTTTATATAATATCTACTTCTAAGCAAATAGGGACAACCGTAAAGTGATAACTGTATATTGGTTGTCAATATATACTTATAATATGATAATCTTCAATATACGGTTGTCTATGTCATTTTCTAAGCACAATATCTAGCATTTATGTCATAGCAAGATCTTGGGTACCGTTGACAAAAAAAAAACAACTTTAAGCTTGTTAAGTCTAGAAGTAGTATAATGAGACCCATGACAATAGCATAATTGCATAGAATGTAAACAAAAAAAATGCACACTTATGTTGACTTGGGAAATAGATTATTATTACTGTAAGCTAATAACAATCGTCAGCCAACATGCATAAAAGCAACAAATTTTATACCCTACAACCAAAAAGTATAAGAATTGCACACAATAATAAATTGACCCAACTTTTGGTGAGACCCCTCCGAATCTGCAAGATATTGGCGATGTACTTATGTCACTGTTCGAAGACATGTAGACCCCGGTGGTTGGACTCCATATACGATTTACTTCATATTAAACACACCCAAAGTTAAATAAGCTACCCATTCTATCACTCTACATTATCTGGTGAAAAGGTTAAGTATATATTATTAAAAGCTTTACAACATCTTTACAAACATAACCAGGACATGCCCAATGCTATGATAGATTATTAACTAAGATTACAATCACTCAATGCATAGGATTAAGATGAAAATTAGAATACCTTCAATCAGATTGCTCGACAATCCTGTTTAATACTGGTTATGCAACCTGGTGCACTAAATATATATAATCCGAGCTCCTTTTTTTGACTAATCAGATTGCTCCTTTTTTATGGTGAGTCTAACTTTTTTTCTTAATAAAACTGACTTATTTCAAAATATATATAGGAGGTTTTACACACCTTTTTGTGGTCCACATACTCTTAACAATATCTCTAAAGCACACCTCTCAGCTGCTTTATGAACATTGACAAACTTATCCGAATAAAAACATAGATCACTTAACTTAGCAAATAAAGAGTATATATTGACAACTGTAAGATGCATAGACTCTAAAATATAAAGAAGTTCTTACATTCATCTTTTTGTAGAAGTTCATAAGTAGCAACGATCACTTCTTAGGTTCCGTCTCAATGTATTACACCGATGAAAAAAGGTTCATCTTTTGCATCAGGTAGGTCGAAAGTTCTGTACACAATCTACGAAAACACTGGGCATCCATATGAGATGCTAAATCATCCTAAATACCATCATAAGCAATTATAAGTCTTCCCCAAGAACTTGAGCTACACATAACTATTGAATGTGTTTGGTAATTTGGTGAAGTAGAAACCTATAAGAAAACATCATTGTTAACTAATCAAATGTATAGGACTGAGGTATTCTACAAATAACGCTGTTAGCACTTTCCCCTTTGATTCACCGCTTCCATTTTGTTTCCACTCCACATACCTAATGTAACCTGGTAACTCGGTTTGGTTACAATATTGCATCTCTTCCTTGTACTTCACCGCGAACAACTGCAATAATATTCAATGTTAATTTGTAGCAATGTCAACAAATTAATAACCAAATATCTAACGGCTTTCTTACATGATTGCAATGAGAGAACTGATAGTTGAGTTTTTGTACACCTTTGTTTTAGGAAAAACAAGGTATAAGCGGGGCAAGTATTAAGTTGCACGTTTTAGGAAAAACGCGAAACCGAACAAATGCGGGTTCGTTCTCGAGGAGGTGTGTGGATTAATGTGCCAAAATATAATCAAAAGTTTGGGGTAGTGTCGTTTTTAGACGAGAAAAGAAAGAAAAACTAAAACGAACTACGATTACAATTAAACTACGACGAAAGACGTAAAACGCGAACGTAAGTACGTAAAACGTGAAAATTTAAAAATTTTAAGCTAAAAATAAATTAAAAATGAAAAAGTAGTTCAAATAATATAAATAAGGATAAAAATCCAATAAATAAATTTTAAAACCTTTTATTAATTAAATATTCAATTTTAAATGCTAATTAAAGCCCAAAAATTAAATATAATTAATCAAAATGTCCAAAATATTATTTTATTGGACAAATAACTCACTTATGTTATTTAAAAACTAAAAAGTATTTTTCCTAAATTTTATGTACTATTTTTCTATTTTTAAAACTCTAAAAACAATTTTTAAACTAAAATAATGATTAAAAATAATAAAATAATGCTAAAAATAATTTGACTATTTTAAAAATCCTAAATTACACTAATGAACAGTAGAAAAATGAAAAAGTTTGAAAAATCAAATATTTTTCACTAAAAGACAAAAATAGTTTGAATTTAAACCCTAATTAAACTAAATTAATTCTAAAAAATAAATAAAAGGTGAACAGTAAAATATTTTTGGACTAAAAATCTTAAAATGTTTTTCTAAATATAAGAAAATTCTTGAAACTGAAAAATCTTACAATTTTACACTAAAAGACAAAAATCAGAAACTTAAAAAGTAATTAAAATAGCTATTTAATCTAAAAAATATCAAATGAACAGTAATTAAAATTTTAACTAAACAGAAAAATTATAAATAAAATAAGAAAAATAGCAAAATTGGTTTGAAACCCTAAATCCTATTTTTGGTCACTAAAGACAAAAAAAAATGAACACTGACAATGACATGTGACCCCTTTTTGTCCTTTTGCTTGGCAGGGGAAACTTTTACACTAGCAGTGGGAAGTGAGTTCCCACTGCCTTCACAAAAAAACGGGTCTGGGCACTTTTGTGCCTAGATCTTGTTGGTTGCTTGGTTTTAGGGGCAAACAAAGGCACCCCCACAACCAGTTGGGTTGTGGGGAGTCAATAAAAGACTAAAAACACAAGGTTACTTAACAAAATCAAGCACAAATGGCCCTATTAAAGTTACTGATATAGGACTTTTGGGTCTGATGGCTTTTGCTGGTGTGTTGTGCACTTGGGTGAGTTTTGGTTGGCCAAAACTCACTCAAGTCACTCACAAACTGGCCCAAATCAATCACAAGATCCTACCCTACCCTATATCCTAACAACCTTGATGATTTAAAGGCAAAAATCCACAAAAATCATGCAGTTTTGGCTTATACTGATTTTTTGCTAGGTTTTATTCAAGACTTGCCTTCAAAACCTACCAAATGGTACCCAATCTAACACATTAAGCAGATAAGACACAAAGACACTGAAATGAATGAATCTAAGCAGATTTTAAACCAAATGCACCTTACAAACTGAGCCTAAAACCTGAATCCAAACACCCCTTTACTTTCTGAAAACTCATTTTAACAAAGATTTTGTAATCAAACTTGCATCTTATCCAGTCAATCCATCCCTAACATGTTCTAAACTGACAAGAGAGCAATATCTAGCATTTGTCCTTCATCCTAACAACTAAATTCTAAAAATCATCAAAAACTCATAGCTATCTAAGCAAGTATAGGAAGAAACAAGTTTTTACCTTGTGACCCTACATCCAGGGATCACAAAGGCTGCTTTGCCTTATCCATCAAGCCTGGGCTTGAGCTGACAAGGTTCAGAAAGTAGCTTGTGGGTATGGAAAGGAGATGATGATGATGAGTTCAAGTAAAAGCCACCATATCCAATATGCAAAATTTGTCCCTGCCAAAACTAAACAAGAAGAGCAAAAATGACTTGATTAAACAGCCACAAAGAGAATAAGCCTAGCTTATTGATTAAGCTAGCTTATTCCTCTTGGCTTATAAAAAACTTCAAAAAAAATCAGATTCCTTGAAACTTTTTGATACAAGTGAAAACTCTTTTTTCTTTCTTAAAATGATTTTCAAACTGAATAAGATACACTTAACAAATGATAAACTTGGAACTCAGAATCTTGCAAAATGATAAATTGTTCATTTTCATTAATTAATTAAAATCTTACAAAAATTCTGGAACAAAGGAAAATTAAAGCACCTACTGCCCTTATATATGGGTCACATGAATATTCTAGAATCAAAAAAATAAAACCCTAGTTGTATGTTGAATTCCAGTCGTACCCTTGGTTTGAAAATGGTCTTGGTCCAAGTTTTGGCTTGTGATCATCTGCCAATTCACATGTTGGTTGCCAGCATTCTTGAATCAATCTCAGTCGTTGGTTGAAGAGTAGGGACCAAGAAAACGTATCCAGCCATCCATCTTGTCTGCCATGGGGTTTTGGGACGAAAGTGATAGGCAGGGGGGTCCTACCCATCACATGGGTGTGTTGGGATGGAATCTTAGAGTGGGTTTAGGTTAGGTTTATGGTTGATTGAGGTTCTGGAAAGAATGGGTGAAAAACCCCTTGATTAGAGTTTAATTGATCCTGGGTTTATCTAGGGTTCATGGGGTAAAAGTGGTGGTTTAATCTGTTAGGGGGGAATTAAGATTTAAATTTTTTGTTTAGTGGGAAAATTATAACTGATTAATAATCAGTTATTTAAAAACGTGGGTGGGAAGCTGATGTGGAAGGAGGGTGAAATGGGATTGGTTGTAGGAATAAGTGGGGTGAGGTGGCGGCTTGGGGTTGGCTGGGTGATGTTTCTTTGTCTAGCTGTTTTAGTCCCTAGGTTTCCCAACACTTGCTGAATAAATTTTAAGCAGCAAAACTTCATTTCTCCTTTGTTACAAGTTTCACCATCTTGCTAAATTTGGCCCATCTTAGTTTCAAACCTTAAATAAGGACCAATATTGCAATTAATGCATTATCCAAGGGCTGTTTATGTAATATCTTCAAACATTGAGGACCTTTCTTGCCAAATGATGATTCCTTCAAGGTCTTTCTTGCCAAATCTTCAAAGATGAGGGACCAATGTTGCCATTCTTCAAACTTCAAGGACATCAAGGGAAATTCATGATTTGGGTCCGGTTCTTTGTGCGGCTTCGTTTCCCGTGTTCGTTTTGCTCTATTCTTGTGATCTTTTGTTGATTACACGATATCCGCACCTAAAATACACAAGACACAAATACAAGCATATATAGGGGTATTTTGATGATATTTTAAGCGTTTTAAGCCCGATTTTGATGATGAGACTATGTATAATTGCAGTCTCATCAAGAACTGTCTGCATTAATATATGTAAGTAAAAAATTAATAAAAAAGCAATTAAGCAATCAGTACCTAAACGGCTAAATGACATCAAATCTTTATATATCAGATGGTTCGAATAAAAGTAAAAATAAAAGGGTAGTATCTCAAAACCCATATAGACAAGTATCACTGATAGCTGATGATATAAATCGATGCATTTATGTAGTGTCATATTTTTTTAGGATCAAAGAAGATTCCTGATAACTGTATAAACTTACTGTAACTTTATGGTTGATTCGTGTTTGGGCTGCCTAGATCAAAATAGATGATTGTGTGAATTTATTGATCACATTGTTGAATTCTGGAGATTTAGCGCACATCTCCTTCATTTTGGCTTAATTTTAATTGTGTTACACCCACAGGCAATAAATCAGTTCCTTTACTTTCGATAAGTTATCATACATATATAGACATGTAGTATATGAAAACTTACGGTTTTCTCCTTGTCCTCTTGCTCTGAGGGTATCCAATCTGAGTTACCAATTAAAAGACTTACGCATATGGCGCCAAGAGTGTACAATTGGCGAGTCTTCTTTTTCAAGCAATTCCTTTATAACCTACTACAATTGGCATCCCATTAGTGATCATTAAAGAGGTTAAACTGTTATTAAACCCAACAGAACAATATGGCACTAATCGCAGACTTCAAGAATGCCTTAAATGAACTTCTAAACATCAGTACTATATAATAAAATAAAAGGATAACAGCTACTTATCTTAACATTCAGAGTGAAGTTGAGAATTCATAACATAACTTCAAGCTAAAAACCATTAGCTCCAACAGACAACATAAAAAATAGGTTGATGCCACATAATATCATTGCATGCAGTATATTTATAGACTTGAAAAATATACATTACGAACCGAAAGTCAAATATCACACAAAATAAAAGACAGCGAAGCAAGTAGCAGTTCACCCTTCATATTCCATGTATAATCAAATCCTGATTAATAAAAAGTGCTACTATAAAAGATACCCATTCAATCTCTAATTCAGCAGATTAACAAACTATAAAGCAGGATTAGTGTACTATATGCTTGTCTTGTTTGGTGTCTCTCGAAAATGGGGAATAGATAAGCCCTTACATAAACAAAAATAAGATAAAGATATCTATCTTTTTAAGAATGCATTGATAGACATGTTTGCAAAATGAGGGGATGTAGAAAGCAGTAAAATAGTTTTTAATCAGATGTCTAACAGATGTATTATCACGTGGACAACAATGATCGCTTGGTTGTTATTGGGATTTGCAAAAAATCATTTGCATTAGTAAACTGATAGTCCAATATTTTCAGAATACACGCCTAAGAATATTAGAACTTACTTGTCGCGAATAACCAATTTTTTTTTTAAAACATCCTTGCTCCCTTTACTATGCACCTGAGTGCCCAAAGAAGCAAGTTTCACAATCTCATCCTTGTATAGGTTCAAATTAGAGACCCTACATCATAATCGTTCTGCATTTTTTTAACTTGCCTTTGTTGCGTTTCTATGTTTCTGTTAGACAAAGCATTGCATTTGCATTTGCATTTAAGATTACTTGAATAGAAGCTGCATATCAATAGAATGCATGTACTCGAATGTTTCACTACGCAACCAATCCTTAGCACAGTAAAGTGCCTTAACTGTCTCCGGCCTCAGAGTTCACCAATAACGATCCATTTCCTCCATACCTATGTTGTGCTCAAAACTGGGCATACCAACGGCATTAACATGAGTTCATGAGCAACTGCCAATTATCATAAGGGTCTTCTGATTCCGTTGTCACTTGCAGGAGGTAGGAGGAAAACTTTCGCACAGTCGCACACTCGCACTTCATTAGACATGCCTTCAATACATTTGGCATCGCGTCTTCATCCTTGTTCTTAAAATACTTCTCTATGTGTGTTCTTAGCCTGCCACATAGTAAAAACTTTTAATATATATATAATAACCAGAATCGTGTGTCTGACTTCTTAGCTGCAAATATTGATTCAGTAACTACAAATTCTTAGAAACTGATATATGTTCTAACTAGTCCCTTCACACTGCACAAATGGTTAAAAAAGCAGTGGCATTCATAATTGATGATTTTTTGGTATTCATAATATTACTTGGTGTAGATCTAAGCTATATAATTATACCGAAAAGGTCCATATATCAATAATTAAATTCAACAACAAACTGCTCATTTATCATGAACCATAATATTAGCAATCAGTGGTGACTTATTTATGAAAATAGTTAATACAAAATAAAAGAATTTAAACATATCCATTTCAAACCATTTATCATGAACCATTTAAAACATGTACTACGAAAGTTAAAAAGAAGAACGCAGAATTAGATAGGTGGTCCCAACTTTAATTATATAACGACACTTATTAAAGAATTCGCATACACATAACAAACTAAAGATAATAGCGAGAAAGCAGACCTAAAACTTGCAAATCTATGATTGTATAGGTTTGATTGACACCACTAAAAAAATTGAAAGGCAAGAATCACTATGAGAGGGTGCATACCCATCCAAACCCGCTACCACATTTGCAGCCCGCAGTGAAAAATAAGTTGAAAAGATACCCATCCAAACCCATGTCTATGTCCGCACATGAAATAAAGGTTAACTGAAATTACTTGTACCTTAAAAACGAAAAATAATTAACCTGTTTCAAATAGTTGTGCAAAATAGTTATACTCCATATATTATGGGCCAGCAAATATAAATAATCATGTGCAACATGAACTTAAAAACGAAAAAATAATTGACGCATGATACCTTCCCAAACCAACATTAGCAGTCTTGTCTTTCTTAAGTTCACTTCCGCTGATATATGAGTGGTTACGGAGCCATCCAGTTTACGAAAATAAAATAAGTTAATGGTCATAAACATGTTACTGGTAGAGTGATTTGAATCGTAACTGTGGTTGCAGAAGGGGCAACTAAATACCGTGTCAAGTTTCTCCATCCTCCTTCTAGGAGCAGGCTTCGCTCTTGATTTTCTCTTCTGCATAGTGCAACTAACTTTCCTAAAAAGACTAAAAAGATAGATGACATATAAATAACCACCATTGAGCTGAATAAAAACTTGCAACAATATACCTATATTGACATCACGATCCACAACGTCTTCAATAGATTTTGACCTTCATTATAGGAGCTGCAAATGGAAACCTCGTGTTCCAAGTATTCACAAATGTGGCTCATAGATGAAAAACACAAAAAAATCAGATTGTATATGAGGTGTGACTACTAAAATCAAAATAAAACATGGATAAATGATATTAGGGTAGCTTGACTTCGTCAACTGTCCTTATAGATAACCTAATTGCATCTAATATGGTGAACCTGATTCAAAATTAAGAGCAAAGGCATTCACTTGCTTAGGATGCAGTTATGTGAGTCCTTAGTAGAATGGTTGAGGTTGCAGGTTGTATAAAACAGGTTAGTACCCTGTATAAATCAGATATGTGGGAACAATAAAAAGATCATTAAAATTCAACAATAATATTGAAACTTCAAATCTAAATAGTTTCTCCAGGCCTGTACTTCATGCAACTGCTAGGGTTGTGCAGCAGATGGGGAAAAGTCGTGCTGCTGCTCTATCTTTGGGTCTACATGATATTGATGAAGGGGGAGATGTTAATACGTTTGGGCCAATCATAATCATATACCTAATTAGTTTCTGTAAGGAAAAGTTAGCACAATATTTTCTAAAAGGTTAGTTTTTTTTTGTTCTAATAGCAACTCTTTACTTGATTACTACCTACACTGTGCTCGCTATTTTATGTTCAGGTTTAGGAAGATGATGTCAAACATGTCTACACCTTTGGCGTTGTCCTATGAGAGCTATTAACGTGGAAGATTTGATCATCCTCTATTAACTTCAAACATGTTCAGGATTTAACTTGCAGAAGAAAAAAAAGGAATGACCTATGGTCATATCAATGTCTTCATACATAGCACACGTTGCACTTAATGGTTAAATACTTAAATCCTTATAGATAACAAACACAATAACATAAAAGTGAAACCTGATTAGAAGAAAACATCAAGATACTGCCAAAAGGCATGGGAACAGGCTGGTGCAAGACAGGATTGATGACTCGCTGCGAACTCAAATACAGGATACCTCACACAGCAACTACTAAATTAGAAATTTCTACCTTCACGTATTTATATATTTCAGAATTTACATAACAGAACTTTTTAAATTTCGCTTTAAAACTCAGAGCATAATCATACCGTTACTCTTCATCGATTTATGGTAGCACAATCACCTAGAGCATGCACATTCGCCAGTCTTTCTACTATAAGCCATTCATCGGTAACCATTGCTCGTCAATTTCCCTTTAGTCCAAAAAGACAGAAAATGAGTTGTTAACAGATTCTACTAAACATGATGTGTTTACGGAATATGATGTACATAGAACCTGTCTAATTTTGTTCAGCAAACTCAGTTATTCTTTTGTCAAATCTGAAAACAGAAACACAAAACATTATTAAATAATCATAATAAACATTCTCATTCAAAAATTAAAATTCATACCGACAATAATGCATACCAACAATAGAACAACGATATAAACCACATTTATGAAGATACATAAAAAAAGTAAAAAAAACAATATGATCATGCAAAATCACGTTTCAAGAAAAACGTACCGAAGAAAAACCATCACAGAATGAATGATACAGAGACGAGGTTCTTTAAAATTGTGATACCCTAGAACCGAGGTCACTAACATCACCCTAAATTACGCTTATTTTTGAAATTTTTAATAAATTTTAATTGCTATATATTTTAGTATTTTGGTTGAAACCGATGTTCGAGGTTATAATTTTGACGATTGACGATTTAAGAAGGACGATGACGAGTACGATTCCGATGGATGCCCAAATTTCTATAATTATTGACGTTTTATCGATAATGTAATTTTTTGAGAATTTTACTTACGGTTCGTGTTAAGTTGAGTCGGGTGAGTTTTAATGCTTTCCGGGTACATTTAAAGTATCCCAAAAGTATTTTGGAGTGTTTGGGATGATTCCCGACTCCCGTAAAATTTTCTAAAATGACTAGTGAGTCAATCCCGTAAAGTTTTGGTGTCGTTTTTGCTTAAGGCCAAAAGAATGCTTATATTGCACAATGGTCCTTCCCATTTCACAAAAAGGGAACTAACAAACACACACAAAACATTTTCAAGAAAAAAAAGATCAAAACCCCCTCCCTTGTGTTCTTAGGCCGACGACCAAACACCCAAAACCACCACCACATCAATTTTTTTTGAGTTTTGATAAATTCTAATCAAAGACCACCTTCTAAAATCATCTAGTGAGTGTTAATCCATGATCATTTCACACATGCATTAACAAAAATTTCTTCCAAAAATTCAAGATTTTTCAAATTAGTTTTTGATGTTAATTGAGCATTTGCATGTTTAATTCATGCTAAAATGATGCTAGAACACCAAACAAATCAACCAAAATTAATTTGGTTGGTGGGTTTTTATCACCCAAACCCCACGGCTCAATGGGGGGTGTTTGGGGATCATGGTGGTTAATGTTTTGAGCTTGGGTTTATGTTTAATCTTATGTTTTTAGATGTTTTAGATAGGTATAATCACTTGCATGCTTGTTTTTATGATTTTAGTTTTATGAGGTTGATGATCAATAGGGGTTTAGGACTGAAAATGTTGTTTGGTTGTGATTAGGGATGCTTAGGATGTTGTCTAGTGTTGATAAATGGGTTTGGAAACGAGCGTTAGTGTGATTTTGGTATGGTTGATTTTAGGCAGAAAGTTTAAGGCATTTTCGTAAAAATTATTTTGTAAACAGGTCTTGTGAATAGGATATATTTGTAGAGCATCTTCTTAGCTTCGATTTGGTATAAGGTAGAGCTTACGACTCCTAACGAGTCAAAAGTTACGACGTTTTGAAATTCGTGTACCGGGAGATGAAAACCGTCATAATCCGAAATTATGCTTGGTTTTAGGTCAAATCCCGGGGACTATAAGTTTAGTTTGGTAAATGTTCAAGGGTTGAATTTTGGTGTCAAACCTGCACATTTGAGTCTATTATAGGACTTAGGTGTCAAATGGGTCAATGGAGTATTTTAAATGGGTCAAATGAGTCCGACTTGGTCAAAGTACAATTTCAGTCCAAAAAACGTAGTTTTGGAAAAGTGTTGAGTAACGGGTCGTAGAAGTGAAAACTTTTGTTGGAATTAAATATGTGTTTTCTACAGGTCTTATAGTATTTTTGAGAATTTTCTCAAATTTTATAAAAATGGTTAAGTATAGTAAAACAGTCCGTACTTTCGGCAAGTATCGGCGAAAATGAGTAAAAATGAATAACGTTAATAATAAGGACAAATGGTATAAAACGAGTAACACATGTCATTTTGTTTTGGCGTGAGTTGTAATTGTCACAAGTGACTAATATTTATGTATTTTATACAGTACCATAAGGTTTTAAAATGAGATTACTCATTACGCGTTATTTGGTTTGATAGGTGTTTATTTACCCGGGCATCCGTATCGTCGTCAGTGACCGTCTCTCGAACTATCGACTACTTGTTATATAAGGTGTGAATTTATAGCCTCGCTTATTATTATTTCAAACTGTTTTACCCGCGAGGGAAATGCATGCTAGTTTTCAAAATGAACATATGTCATGAATGATTGTTGGACCCGAATGTTGCCTTTGAAATTGTGTTGAGTACCTAGTTGCAAAAGGCCCTAAATTCATGAACTATTAACTATTGTTTAGTCCTAGCGTGGATTAGAAATAGCCGCTTATACAAAGTGATAGTACTATGGGGTTGACTACCCTATCCGAGACGAGTGCTAGTACGTTGATACCCCCTGCGGACGGATAATTTGTGATAAGAGATAAGGTATAATTGCAACTGATGCCTTAGTAGGGGCACTGGTTTCATCTGAATCACGCCGGTAATTATTACGCGGGTGATTGAGTTAACGGTTTAGTGTCATGAGCTTAAACACAATTGTATGTATCTTGAATATAGATTGTTTGATCGACAAGTCTATGAATGATCGTGAATGGTTTTTATTTCACATATGTTCAAAATGAATTGTAAAACCTATGAATTCCACTCAACGTTTTCGTTGACCAAATTTAGCATGTGTTTCAGGTAACCGCTGAAGTGTAGCATGGAGCGTGCATTGGATGGATGTTGTGTGTGGAGCTTGGAGTCTACTTGTTTTTCCTCCCGTCATTTCTTAAACATTTTTAACTTGATGTCATGTTGTTGTGAAAACTGTAACTTTTGGTGTTGAGATTCATGGGGACCGAAAAACGCAAAACTCTGTTGTATCAATTGGGGTTGGAAAACCGTAGACATGTAACTTTTCAACAATTTTTAATTTAAGTTTGAATTTGACGTCTCTTTGGAGTCGTTCGATATATCTTGTGTGCGATGATAACTGCCTAGCACCCAAATGTTGTAGTTCCGCTGCGCATAGCATTTGGTGGGGTGTTAGAGATTGGTAATCAGAGCCATGAGTTATAGAGAACTAGGTCGTTTTGAAAATTCCTAAACTATAACTTTTGGTGTCGTAAGAAATTGTCCAAGCACACACAACTATCCTGCATGGCTCCGGTAAGGTTTATTTTTGTATTCATGGCATTTGACGTATACTTTTAAGTTAAAGTATATATATGGGTATTTATTACGTAAATATGGAAATTACTATATGTAAACGTTGAAATTATACGTGGAATACCCGACACCGTAATTCTTGTATTAATCATGCATGAGCATCATATTATTGCATTTTGGGCATATGTACCACCTTTGCATTGCATTTGCATGCATGTATTTATAAATATTGTATAGTTATCTTACGTACCCTCCAAAATTCTCTGTTATTGCAGGAATGGCCGAGGTACCGCCTAATGGTAATGGAAACGATTACGTCGTGGGTCACGAAGGGGGAAATGTTGGAACAGCTGCTGAAGGACAGACCGAGGCGAACAATGTGCAAGCCCAGGACCTTGACCAAAGGAGAACTATTTACCCCTAACGTACTTCTCATCTGGTTGGTGCACCAGGTATCCCCAGGAGATCCGAAGGTGCAGCGAGCGCAAATTTTCTTCATCAGGGCATCTCAAAAGTTTGCTGCCCCGGACCAAGAGCTTATCATGATGTACGGCGTGTTGTGAGAAGATTGGATGAATCGATGGCCGAGCGGTACATAGTGGAATCGAGGGTGATCGACAGATTCGACGAGAACGAAAGGGCACACCAAGTATTATTGGCAAGAACTTCAAGAATTGAGTATGATGGAAATGCAAACAAGAGTGATATCAACAGTCTAAGATCGATGATCGCGAACTTGAGCGCCAGTCTTGATCGTGTTAGGGAAGATCAAGAGAGATTGTCTAGGATGCAGAGTTGGGAGCATCGAGTGAGAGCATCATTGCCCCCAGATTGGAGATTTATGGACGATTTGGAAATGGAAGCTAATGACTTCATGATCCAGCCACCTTCCAGAGGTGCTTGTATCACTGTGGGAAACATGTAGCGGTTGAGTGTGGGTCTACGTCAGGGACGAAGAAGGCAACTGAATGTGGGCCGAACGACAAAGGAAAGAGAAAGATGGATGAAGTGGACGAGGATGATAGCAATGAGGAACCCGAGGAAGATGATGATGAACCGCCATCCAAGAGGCCGTGTGGATCACCACATGCCTAGTTGCTTGTCTTGTATTTTATCTTTGATCGTTGTAATAGAACTGTTTTAGACTTTTGTATGATGGCATTGTGACGAAAAACTTGAGGACTTAAGTTTTATGGTGAATGGTTGTAGTGGCAATACTTGTCACAATTTTGGTTAATTATCAATACAATCCACGTTTACCTTTCATGATCTGTGATATGTCTTTAATTTGATCTTTTGTGATGTGAATTGATGAATATTAGTAACTCTGTAGTGATGTGTCGTTGTATTTATATTATGTCTTGAAAGAGAAATCCATCTTAATCTTGATGTGTATACTTACATTGTTTTTCTATTTTTCCCTGTCTTTGCAGAGAGGTGTATTTGATAACGCACCATGCCTCCAAAACTAACCGCCAACCGTGTGAACACGATGATTCAGGAAGCCATCGCGAATGCGCTAGAAGCAGATCGAGCAGGGAGGAACCCAGACCAGGGCAGAAATTTGGGGAGACAGCAAGCCCCAAGAGAATGTACTTACTCTAGTTTCATAAAATGTGGTCCCACGCAATTTCGTGGAACTGGTGGAGCTCTAGAACTTAGGAGATGGTTAGAAAAGGTTGAAAGTACTTTCGAGATTAGTGGTTGTTCAGAAGCGAACAAGGTCAAGTTTGCGGCTGCTACATTTCTTGACGATGCATTGAGTTGGTGGAACACCCAAGTAGCCACCGTTGGGTTAGCAGTAGCGAATGCAAGAACATGGACTGCTACTAAAGCTCTTTTGACTAAGAAGTTCTGTCCTGAAGAGGAGTTAGGTCAATTGGAAGATGAGTTGAGGCACCTGACTTTGAAAAACAATGATATCACTGCTTACACCAGGAGGTTTAATGAACTAAGCCTTTTGTGTCTAGACACCTTTGCCGATGATAACAAGAAGATGAAACAGTACATCAAAGGTCTATCCAGTAATATCAAGGGTGAGACGACTTCGTCTAAACCTGGGTCGTTTGATGAAGCGGTCCAGATGGCTCACGCGTTGATGGATGTCAAACTCCAAGATAAGAAGAACTTCATTGCTGAAGGAAATAAGAGGAAGTGGGAGGCGGCACAGAGCAATCAATCCCAGGGTCAAAGCCGAGGTGGAAACCGAAACAACAATGGTCAGAACCGCAATCAGCAGTTCAATCAGCGAAGGAATGAAGGGATGAGAGCTGTGACAAACCCTAGAGGAGCAAAGGTGAATCCCCACTGTGGTCGATGCAACTTGTATCATGTAGGGCATTGCCCGCCTGCATGCGGCAAATGTGGAAAAGCGGGTCACAGGATGTCTGATTGCCGAACAAAGGGGGTAGCCACTAGGGCGAATGCTACAAGAGTGATGGGTTGTTTTGGATGTGGAGAAAGAGGCCATAAGCAAGGAAATTGCCCGAAGGCAGGAAACAAGCAAGGAGGTAACAATGCTGCTGCCGTGTATCAAGTAGGGACGGCTGATAAACCACAGGGTCCTAACGTGGTTACCGGTACGTTTTTGCTAGACGCTTGTTATGCTAGTATTTTGTTTGATTCTGGTTCCGACAAGAGTTTCGTAGATGTTAAATTTAGTCGTCATATCGATAGAAAACCGTTGTTGTTAGCGACTAGTTATAATGTGGAACTAGCTGATGGGAAAATCGTTAGTACGAATTCTATACTGAAGGGGTGTACCCTGAAGTTAGGAAATTACGATTTTAAAATCGACTTGATGCCTATAGAGCTAGGATCGTTTGACGTGATTGTGGGAATGGATTGGCTGATGGCGCACAGTGCTGTGATCGTCTGTGGTGAGAGATTAGTTCAAATCCCGTTGAGGAATAAAGTCTTGACTGTGAAGGGAGACGAATGCACTTCTCGTTTGAAAGTAATTTCTTGTTTGAAAATGATGAAGTATGTAGAAAGTGGATGCGATGTGTTTTTGGCACAAGTTTCGAGTGATGGTGATTTAGAGGCGAGGATTGAAGAGGTACCTGTAATCTGTGAATATCCGGAAGTTTTTCCAGACGAGCTGCCGGGTTTACCACCCACCCGTGAGGTCGAGTTTCGAATCGATCTGGTGCCAAGAGTTGCGCCGGTTGCGCGTGCACCCTATCGATTAGCACCATCCGAGTTAAAGGAGTTATCGGATCAACTGAAGGAGTTGATGGACAAAGGATTTATTAGGCCAAGCTCATCACCATGGGGAGCGCCAGTGTTGTTTGTAAAGAAGAAACATGGTTCATTTCGGATGTGTATTGACTATAGAGAACTCAACAAGCTGACGGTTAAGAATCGGTATCCATTGCCGAGGATTGACGATTTGTTTGATCAATTGCAAGGTTCCTGTGTATACTCAAAGATCGACTTAAGATCAGGGTACCATCAACTGCGTGTAAGAGAGGAGGATATTCCCGTAACTGCCTTTCGTACGCGGTATGGACACTTTGAATTTCGAGTGATGCCGTTGGGGTTGACAAACGCGCCTGCTGTATTCATGGACCTTATGAATCGTGTATGCAAGCCGTATCTAGATAAGTTTGTCATTGTTTTTATCGATGATATTCCTATTTACTCTAAGAGTAAGGAGGAGCACGAGAAGCACCTGAGAAAGATATTGGATCTGCTGAAGAAAGAGAAGCTGTATGCGAAGTTCTCGAAGTGTGAGTTTTGGTTAGAGTCTGTGCAATTCCTTGGTCACGTAATTGATAGCAAAGGAGTTCGCGTGGATCCTGCCAAGGTCGAAGCGATCAGGGAATGGTCGGCACCGACAACGCCGACTGAAGTTCGACAATTCCTTGGTTTAGCTGGGTATTATCGGAGATTCATTGAAGGATTTTCGTTGATTGCAAAGCCATTGACAAAGCTTACCGAAAAGAATAGAGTGTATGAATGGGGAGATGAGGAAGAATTCGCTTTTAAAACGCTTAAGGACAAGTTATGTTCCGCACCGATATTGTCATTACCTGAAGGAACCGAAGACTTTGTAGTGTATTGTGACGCATCTCGTAAGGGTTATGGAGCGGTGTTGATGCAGCGCGAAAAGGTGATAGCTTACGCGTCGAGACAACTGAGGAAGAATGAGGAGAACTACACGACGCACGATTTGGAATTAGGAGCTGTAGTCTTTGCGTTGAAATTGTGGAGACATTATTTGTATGGGACGAAGTGTGTTGTGTTCACTGACCACAAGAGTTTGCAGCACATTTTAGATCAAAAGGAGTTGAACATGCGACAGAGACGATGGGTAGAATTACTGAGTGACTATGACTGTGAAATTCGCTACCATCCTGGCAAGGCGAATGTTGTAGCGGATGCACTTAGTAGGAAGGATCGAGAGAAACCTTTGAGAGTCAGGGCATTAGTGATGACTGAGAGTGTTGACTTGACCGAAACTATACTGAAGGCTCAAGAGAGGGGATTAATGAAAGAGAATGTTGATGCTGAGAACTTGGGAAGAATGTTGAAACCTCTTTTTGTGATTAGGTCAGACGGACTGAGATATTTCGAGAATCGGATTTGGTTACCGTTGTGTTCATCCGAGGAAGGAAAGCCTGGAGTACGAGATTTGGTTATGAACGAGTCTCATAAGTCGAAGTATTCGATACATCCTGGATCGGATAAAATGTATCATGACCTAAAGAAAGTTTATTGGTGGCCGAATATGAAGGCGGATATTGCTCATTACGTTAGTAAGTGTTTGACTTGTGCAAAGGTTAAAGCAGAACATAAGAAACCGTCTGGGTTGTTGGTACAACCAGAGATCCCAGAATGGAAATGGGAGAGAATCGCTATGAATTTCGTGACGGGTTTACCGAAAACTCCTAGTGGATGTGATATGATTTGGGTAATAGTGGATAGATTGACGAAATCTGCTCATTTCTTACCTATGAAGAAGACGGACAATATGGAAAAGCTGGCCAGTGGGTACGTGAAGGAGATCGTTTGCAGACATGGAGTACCGTTATCGATCATTTCGGATCGCGATAGTAGATTTACTTCGGAATTTTGGAAATCGCTTCAACGTGCGATGGGCACTGAATTGAATTTAAGTACGGCTTATCACCCGGAGACTGACGGCCAGAGTGAACGAACTATTCAGACGATGGAGGACATGCTCCGAGCTTGCGTGATTGATTTTGGAGGAAGTTGGGAACGCCACTTGCCTTTAGTGGAGTTTTCGTATAACAATAGTTACCATGCGAGCATCAAGGCTGCACCGTTCGAAGCGTTGTATGGAAGAAAGTGTAGATCGCCTGTGTGTTGGAGTGAAGTAGGAGAAAGTCAATTGACTGGACCCGAAATGGTTTTAGAGACGACCGAGAAGATTGTGCAAATCAAGAACCGACTACTTGCTGCGAGAAGCCGACAGAAGAGTTATGCCGATAACAGGAGAAAACCGTTGGAATTTGAAGTCGGAGATATGGTTATGCTTAAGGTATCGCCGTGGAAGGGTGTAATTCGTTTTGGGAAGAAAGGAAAGTTGAGTCCGAGGTATATTGGACCATTTAAGATCGTTAAACGAATTGTTCCAGTAGCGTATAAGTTAGAGTTGCCGAGCGAGCTTAGTGCTATTCACGACACGTTTCACGTATCGAACTTGAAGAAGAGTTTGGCGGATAAGGAATTGGTGATTCCTTTGGAGTAGATTCAACTGGACGACAAAATGCATTTTGTGGAAGAACCTATGGAAATTATGGACCGAGAGGTCAAGAGGCTGAAGCGTAGTAGAATTCCCATTGTGAAGGTTCGATGGAATTCTAGGCGTGGACCGGAATACACTTGGGAACGTGAGGACTTTTTCAAGGAAAGGTATCCTCATCTGTTCCAGCGGCACGAAATGTGAGTATAAGAAGAGGCGAGCGCCGGGACGTCGGTCTCTTTAAGGAGGGGTGGATGTGATACCCTAGAACCGAGGTCACTAACATCACCCTAAATTACGCTTATTTTTGAAATTTTTAATAAATTTTAATTGCTATATATTTTAGTATTTTGGTTGAAACCGATGTTCGAGGTTATAATTTTGATGATTGACGATTTAAGAAGGACGATGACGAGTACGATTCCGATGGATGCCCAAATTTCTATAATTATTGACGTTTTATCGATAATGTAATTTTTCGAGAATTTTACTTACAGTGCGTGTTAAGTTGAGTCGGTGAGTTTTATTGCTTTCCGGGTACATTTAAAGTATCCCAAAAGTATTTTGGAGTGTTGGGGATGATTCCCGACTCCCGTAAAATTTTCTAAAATGACTAGTGAGTCAATCCCGTAAAGTTTTGGTGTCGTTTTTGCTTAAGGCCAAAAGAATGCTTATATTGCACAATGGTCCTTCCCATTTCACAAAAAGGGAACTAACAAACACACACAAAACATTTTCAAGAAAAAAAAGATCAAAACCCCCTCCCTTGTGTTCTTAGGCCGACGGCCAAACACCCAAAACCACCACCACATCAATTTTTTTTGAGTTTTGATAAATTCTAATCAAAGACCACCTTCTAAAATCATCTAGTGAGTGTTAATCCATGATCATTTCACACATGCATTAACAAAAATTTCTTCCAAAAATTCAAGATTTTTCAAATTCGTTTTTGATGTTAATTGAGCATTTGCATGTTTAATTCATGCTAAAATGATGCTAGAACACCAAATAAATCAACAAAAATTAATTTGGTTGGTGGGTTTTGATCACCCAAACCCCACGGCTCAATGAGGGGTGTTTGGGGATCATGGTGGTTAATGTTTTGAGCTTGGGTTTATGTTTAATCTTATGTTTTTAGATGTTTTAGATGGGTATAATCACTTGCATGCTTGTTTTTATGATTTTAGTTTTATGAGGTTGATGATCAATAGGGGTTTAGGACTGAAAATGTTGTTTGGTTGTGATTAGGGATGCTTAGGATGTTGTCTAGTGTTGATAAATGGGTTTGGAAACGAGCGTTAGTGTGATTTTGGTATGGTTGATTTTAGGCAGAAAGTTTAAGGCATTTTCGTAAAAATTATTTTGTAAACAGGTCTTATGAATAGGATAAAGTTGTAGAGCATCTTCTTAGCTTCGATTTGGTATAAGGTAAAGCTTACGACTCCTAACGAGTAAAAAGTTACGACGTTTGAAATTCGTGTACCGGGAGATGAAAACCGTCATAATCCGAAATTATGCTTGGTTTTAGGTCAAATCCCGGGGACTATAAGTTTAGTCTGGTAAATGGTCAAGGGTTGAATTTTGGTGTCAAACCTGCACATTTGAGTCTATTATAGGACTTAGGTGTCAAATGGGTCAATGGAGTATTTTAAATGGGTCAAATGAGTCCGACTTGGTCAAAGTACAATTTCAGTCCGAAAAACGTAGTTTGTGTTGAGTAACGGGTCGTAGAAGTGAAAACTTTTGTTGGGATTAAATATGTGTTTTCTACAGGTCTTATAGTATTTTTGAGAATTTTCTCAAATTTTATAAAAATGGTTAAGTATAGTAAAACAGTCCGTACTTTCGGCAAGTATCGGCGAAAATGAGTAGAAATGAATAACGTTAATAATAAGGACAAATGGTATAAAACGAGTAACACATGTCGTTTTGTTTTGGCGTGAGTTGTAATTGTCACAAGTGACTAATATTTATGTATTTTATACAGTACCATAAGGTTTTAAAATGAGATTACTCATTACGCGTTATTTGGTTTGATAGGTGTTGATTTACCCGGGCATCCGTATCGTCGTCAGTGACCGTCTCTCGAACTATCGACTACTTGTTATATAAGGTGTGAATTTATAGCCTCGCTTATTATTATTTCAAACTGTTTTACCCGCGAGGGAAATGCATGCTAGTTTTCAAAATGAACATATGTCATGAATGATTGTTGGACCCGAATGTTGCCTTTGAAATTGTGTTGAGTACCTAGTTGCAAAAGGCCCTAAATTCATGAACTATTAACTATTGTTTAGTCCTAGCGTGGATTAGAAATAGCCGCTTATACAAAGTGATAGTACTATGGGGTTGACTACCCTATCCGAGACGAGTGCTAGTACGTTGATACCCCCTGCGGACGGATAATTTGTGATAAGAGATAAGGTATAATTGCAACTGATGCCTTAGTAGGGGCACTGGTTTCATCTGAATCACGCCAGTAATTATTACGCGGGTGATTGAGTTAACGGTTTAGTGTCATGAGCTTAAACACAATTGTCAGTATCTTGAATATAGATTGTTTGATCGACAAGTCTATGAATGATCGTGAATGGTTTTTATTTCACATATGTTTAAAATGAATTGTAAAACCTATGAATTCCACTCAACGTTTTCGTTGACCAAATTTAGCATGTGTTTCAGGTAACCGCTGAAGTGTAGCATGGAGCGTGCATTGGATGGATGTTGTGTGTGGAGCTTGGAGTCTACTTGTTTTTCCTCCCGTCATTTCTTAAACATTTTTAACTTGATGTCATGTTGTTGTGAAAACTGTAACTTTTGGGGTTGAGATTCATGGGGACCGAAAAACGCAAAACTCTGTTGTATCAATTGGGGTTAGAAAACCGTAGACATGTAACTTTTCAACAATTTTTAATTTAAGTTTGAATTTGACGTCTCTTTGGAGTCGTTCGATATATCTTGTGTGCGATGATAACTGCCTAGCACCCAAATGTTGTAGTTCCGCTGCGCATAGCATTTGGTGGGGTGTTATAAAAATTATAGTTTATGAAGATACGAACACTGAAAAATGATAATTAATACATTTAATGATCTTGATTTGTGGAGGTATTTTAGGAAGTGATATGATTTTAGCAGAAGACATCCAACTTCTTATTTAATAAACAAACGAATATTAAAGAAACCAAAATTAGAGATTTAAAGAAAATCTAGTTTCCAAAATAAATTATATATAACCCAATAGCCAATGAAAAAATGACATGTAGGATATGACATGGCACTATCTTATTTTTTTATGTCAAACTTATCCCCATATATATATTATAGATATATATATATACGTTATATGATATAAGTCAAATACATTGAATTGTCAATACAAGATAATTACAGTAATATTTAAAGTAATATTATTGCTAAGTAGATTATTCTTAAGTAAAAGCAAAAATGGAAACAGTTAAAAATTTGAACATGCAAAACACCTATTATATAGAAATGCTTTGATTGTACCAGTGATTTGTGATTTGTCTTCATCCGTTAATGAGCAAGAGATAATACCCCAAGAATAAGAGCCAAAAATAAACAAGCCAATTATGGCGAGATTTGCGAATATTGTTTAATGTGATTAATGGCTATCTCTTTCAAACAGACCAAACAATATTTTGCTATCATTACTATTTTCACAACCAGTTTCATAAACAAAATACACAAAAAAACCTAGAGTTTGAGAAGCGAGTGAGTTATACGTGAGGCTTTATTCAAATTATGGGTTACGATTTGTTCATGTTCGGGTCAGTGTATCAGTCTCGTCGGTTCATGCTTATTGTTCGATTTGAGTTCTGATGAGGTTAAGGGCGATCTTCTCCTGTTTGTAAACACCGTTATGGTTGTTTCGCTAGCCGCACTTGGGAGTAAGTTTTGATCAGATTGTGATCAGTCTGTGTTCGAGTTGCCGGGCTGCAGTTCTTTCCAAGGGAAAAGTTGTGGTTTCATGTGTCTCTATTCACTTCAGTTCTAGGGTTCGATGTTTATGATGATCTTGGTTTCCGCACGAGTTCGAGTTTGATTCAATGTCACTATTTGTTGTCATTTCTGCCATCGAGTTGTGTCTGGTTCAGGCTCAAAGGTAATTCTTGAGTCGTTTTTTTAAATAGCGATAGATGTTTTACGTTACTTCATTCTCGAGTCTAAGCTAAGATCATGCTACGATTTTAATTATAGACTAAAAGGTCACGTTGACTAGTAAATTTCGTATTTCATAATCAACAGTTGGTTAAGTTATTTTATTTTTTGAAAGCTCATGTTTCTGCCCATTTAAAACGAACTAGGAGTGGCACGAATGGTTTTCGTTAATTCTTGAGTAAAAGAAGTAAAAAGCGTGTGAACTGATCAGTTGGTGTTTTTCTCTAAATTATTAAATATCAAAGATTCATAGCCTTGGTGCACATTTTATTATTAAACAATAGTAAACCAATTTGCATTATTTTATGCAAATGAACTCGAACGATGATGATATTCTCATCATGGTGTTTATAGGGTAATAATGAATAGTCAATCAAGATGATTTTAAATGATTATACTATTTTAATAAAAAACAACATGTAGTTCTTTCGTTATTAATTACTTGTCGACTAATTATGTAGATCATTGAACAGTAATAAGTTTTAAGTTCGGTTAAACGCCGCGTTGATTTATTTAGCTAAGGTACGGATATCCTTAACTCTTTACCATTATTAGGACCAGTTGTTTCTTTCTTGATTTATTGTACGGACTCCCCGTCTATAGCCAAATGTTTTCCCCAGTGTATGATTTTAAGCTTATCAATAATCATTTTAATAACTAAATAAAATTTCTTGAGCTTTATATACAAGCATGATTAGTTTATGTACTAGTTACGGAGGTACCGTAACCATGACACTAGAGGCACCAGTGGCATGACTCCTCTGCGAGGGAGTGATTTCTCGTAGCGTCCCATTTATTTTAGCTTGGCCATTTATCAATATTATCAGCAGGGCGTATGGGTGCATCCTAGGCTATCAGTTTACAGTTATCAGTTATCAGGTGAATGTGGTGTGTGATCTACATCCTTCACATTGGAGTTGATCCCTCCATCCAACACATTATTTAGAGGTCACCCCTATACAACATGACGAGGTCACCCCTCCATTTATTCATGCAACAGTTGTTACAGCACATGACCTATATAAGCTCTTGGCATTTAAAATACAGTAAATACATGTTTTCAGATTTAACAGATAACAGTTCAACTTTATTATTATAAATCAGATTCTTTATATTATACATAGATTTCTGCTACAACCTTACTTATCAGTCTTACAGCTTCAGTATTTTAACGTCTGCTTCATTTCATTATTTCTTATCATGTTTTATATCCGTTCGCTGGGCGTTATGTTCAGCCGTAGTTCCTTTCATGTTCTAACGGCAGGTACACAAGGATTCTGAGAGCATGTGCATTTGGATGGAAGCTATCCAGACTTCTTACTTTATGCACTTCTTATATTGTTCTGCCTATTTAGACATTGTTTAGTCCTTTCCTTCAGTATTTACATTTCATGTTTTGAGCTTATGATTAGATTACCGATGTTTGATTCCGGTATTTCCTGTATGGTCAGTTAATGTAATAGGACATTTACCTTATGCTTTGATGACACGCCATAAATACACGTAACGGTCCACTTATCCAAGTGGGATGTTCAAAGTCCCTTTGTTGCCTTTCTTGAAAATAAGTCCCTAGCCTTGAAAGGATAAGCCGAGTTTTGGAAGAGTAACACCTAGCGCTTGTGCTATTATGGTTATCCTTACTAGCTATAAGCTAGAGCGTAGACTAGCGCTCTATGGAGCGTAGCCTTGTTTTCACAAAGGCTTAAGGTGCACATCTCGTTCTTCCCTCATAATCTTTGATTTTATTTTTATTGAATGTTTTCATGTTTAAATGCTTTTATTTTTAGTAGTGTAGATTTAATTTAATTTTTATAAAAGTTAAATTTATTTTTATTTAATATATAAAAAGAAAAAAATTTAAGCTCACGTCTTTTTTTTACATTCAAATCTTACGGTTTTTTTTTGCTTACTTTTTGTGTCGAAAAGAAAAAAACAAGTATAAAGCTATTGTTAGTTTATATTTGCTAATGTTAGTTTGTATTTGCAACTTTTTAATTAGTTATTTGCAACTATTAGTTGTATGTTGCCACTGTTAGTTATTAGATTTATTTTGAACTGCTATTTGTTTTGAACTACTACCTATTTTGAACTGATGTATGATTGCGAACTGTCTGCATAGGTATAAAACTGCCTGTTATTGATTGTGAACTGTCTGTATGTATTCTAAAATGTCTGCATGATTTTGGATTGCCTGTTAGTATTTAGAACTGTTTGTTTTAGTTTTTAACTGTATACTTTTAAATTTGAACTGTCTGCTGCGTATTGAACTGCCTGTTTACTGTTTTGAACCGCTTGTTCACTGTTTGAACTGCCTGTTTGCATTTTGGATTGTTTACTTTTATTTCGAACAGCTATTTATTTTATGTTAGTTAGTTTTCATAATTTTTATTTGTTTTCTTTTAACAACGTAAAATTTTTCATGATTAGTTTAATTTGTAACTTTTAAATATTTGGCATTTACTTGTTTATGTGCTAAATATTCCAAAGCCTAAAAATAATACCCTCTTTGTTATTTAGCATCCGAAAGCGTCACGATAATTCAGATTCTCCCCTCGCCCGTGGAATACGATATTAGCACATTTTTCCTAAAGTGTGTTATATAAAATACTAATCAATTTTAGAGAGAGGGAGAGAAAGGTATTTAGGGTTTGATGTATGTGTGTTTTAAGAGATGGTTTTGAGTTTAAAACTGTCATAAGGAGCGTTTGGATAATGGGTTTGCTGCCCATTTGGGGGCGTTTGGTTTTGTGGTTAACTAAAATTGAATGTGTTTGGGTGAAAGTATTGGTTATCGATTAGCTTTAATTGAATTATTTATAACGATTAATCTTATATAATGAAAATATGTGGACATTTGCAACACGGATTAGTTTTAAAAGTGAAAATATCATATTTTATAAATATGGGAAACGTTATATAAACGAATAGGTCATGTCGAAAATTTTATAAATTTAATATTTATTACTTTTCATAAATATTATATATAAACTTAAAGGCTTTTAATAATATTAAATTATCGAGTAAATAAATAATGGTTCATAAAATATTATTTTATAAAGTCATAACTATTATAAATAGTTTTAAAACCTCATTCTAAACATTAAGACGTGTGTTTGCTTTTATGTAAAGGTTCTTTCATTTAATTTATGGGTGATTTTAAATGCGTGTCAAATTACTTTGGTTATATACTTTCACTATTTTGTTTTGTGGCGTCATTTTTCTTGTGTTATTCATGTGTCGTCCTAGTTATATAATTCAAGGTATGAATTATATACATATTCCATTCTTTCGCGTGTAATATATATTAGGTATATATATATATTACATACATTGTGGTACTTTCCGTTTCATTTCACTGAACCGATTACCAGAACGATTACGACATGGGAATTAAACGGTTCATGAACCGATGGCATTGATGAAACCTTTTATCAGGGAAAC